>JAYKAV010003110.1:2578470-2701215 GCA_035582835.1 Phoebastria nigripes
CTTCATTACTCCTACCATAACATTTTTAAATAAGTGGAGACTCCAAAAGTTCCTCCTGAATCATATGCTGCTTAATTCCTTCTTTTATATTCCATAATTTCTAGCAACAGAAAATTCTAGCCCTAAATCTAGCACATACACACCCATGTACAAGAGTGTCACCCGCTGGAGACAGTTTTAATTTATCAGTTTCAGTCGCCAAAGACCCAGGCTTTCCTTTCCTTACCACTTTATTCACTTGTTTATTTGCTGGACACTTTGTCAAAACCTCTGTTTAAATCTTTGATCTCAGTCAAAAGCTTCCAGACTATCTTCACCCGAACTGAAGGAAGGTCACTTAATTCAATAAGCGGCATAGATATTAATCCAGCAAAGAAATAACCCTTTGGTAAAGGCATGTATGCTTGGAACTCAGTTGATTTAATTTTTTCAGAATAACTGAAAAATCATTTTAGAATAGATAATGACTCACCATAGTAGATATATTTGTACTGATTTAGACACTCATCTTAGGTGCAATCCAAGGGTTCAAAGGTAGGACACCACACTCGCATTGCAGTGGACAGAAGTAGGTATCTTCAGGGGAATAGCTCAAAGTCCCTAAGGTAGGTTGCTTGAAGTAACCAGAAATAGATAATGTGGACAGTCCACCAACATGCATAATAGTGTTTAGAAACCTGACCAGCAGAGACACTCAGGAACACTACTTGTTTTTCCCTTGTGAGGCCCTGTTCAGTCTGAGTAAAAGGGGCAGAATGTGTTGCAAAGAAACTTATAAAAAAATCAATAAAATCAAAAGATCAATAAATATTAATTTGTCTAATTGAAGCTACTTTTGCTTCAATATTTAGATGTTTGCCTTGAGATCTTTTCACTGCTTTTTTTGGGTTTTTTTCAGTTGATGAAGGTACATATCTTATGAGAAAGAATGCTTTTATAAATATGTTTTAGTACTTCTGAGCACCTCGTAGATAAGTTCACCATATAAGAATAATGCTTACTGAATAAGGAGAATGCCAATTCCTGACAATTTGCATGAAGAATAAATAATAATAATAATAGAATAATGTTTGAAGTTGGTATCTGCAAAGCAGCCTACTGAAGTTAGCCCAAAATGAATACTTAGACTGGAATATTTGCATTAAGTTTCTTAAACTCCTTTGAAAATATTAGCCATAATATTAGTTTTATAGATGAGTTACACTTGGCACAAAAGTGCCAAAAGTGATTTGAAATGACTGCTAAATTTAAATACATTTGCTCAAGGCCACGTAACGGCTCAGCGGAGAAGCCAGGAATGGAGCTGAGAGGCTTTGCACTGTATGTTGCACATTCCACCTCCTTGTGTGTGACAAGGAGGACTTTAAAAGACAAGGCTTCGGTTTGGCCAACTCTGGTTCTGCCTAGCATACCTAGGAATTATGGGACTGCAGACGGAGATAGGCCAGGAATAAGGGGGGTAGAGTTGCTTCTTGGCCTTTTTGGCTAAAGTGAAGTGTAATAGCATAGGAACTCCTRTGGCAAGCTAAGACATGCCACAAGACCTGACCTAGGCTACATTGACTATAATCAAGTGTTTGGCAGCAAAACAGGCTGTAAGGAACTGTTTTAGCCAGCCTGATAATTGGTTTTAATCACCAAAAGGAGATTCCTATGGCAACAGACAGTGGAAGAAAGGAACACATGGGTCTGAGGAAGGGGAGCTTCCAAGACAGAGGAGAAAAGGTATATTCAGAGAGAGGCAAGGTGGGAGATAGCTCTCAGGAAAGCAACAAGGAACGGATGAAAAACTCAAACGAGTTGCTTTAAACACAGACACTGAGCCAGAACCCAAAGGAGAGACAGGGTCTGAGTCCCAGAGGAGAGTTGGGAAGAAAGGCTGTCAAATTCTACTCTTAGAGAGGGAGAGACTGGTACAGATGTGATTGGATGGTGTGGAGGCATGTAAACTCCCGGCAGAAATCTGCAGTAAGGAGGAGAAAATGATGTAGACTCGCTGCAAGGCTCCAGAAGGGGTGAAAATGAAAAGATGAAAGTGGGTCTCATCACTGTTGTGATAACGTCATGCTTTGATTCTTTTAAAGAATATTCACAATTTTTGTTTGTGACTTATTTAATCAAGATTTGACCACAGCTTAAGGAACAGCTTCATAGTTTTATTGACCCTGAACTGTCCATCTCATGTGTTTACATAGTAAACTCCTTATTGTAAACTATAGCTTGTTGTCTGATTAGTACAATGATGGTCTGATCTCTGTCAAGATGCATAAGAAATGCTGAAATTATAACTACAATAAACATATTGATGATCAGGAAAGGCATTCCAAAATGCATAGTCAGCGCTGCACTTTGTTTGAATTGAATGTGCTTTTTCACACTGGTATTACCTCAGATTCCTCCTTGAGTGCAATCTCATTGCAGCAGACATTTATTTAAGTTTTTAAAATCCACCTGTCAGATGTCTGACAGCATAAGAAGATGAATGACAGCCACTAGAATAAATGTCCTGACTAGTCTCCAGAGTGACACAGCTGTCTGCTGTACAGGGTATACATTTTCAAACAGTTTGCAATCCTCTCAGTGATTTGTTTTTCTCACAATACAATTTCCTCATAAAATTATTAATCTTACTCCAGATTTATGAGCAGCATTATTATCTATTATTTACTCTTTTTCTATAACCTTCTGGAGCCATAGGGCAAGGCTAGGACTTCATTTAGTCCTAAAACAAACGTCTGCACCAAAGAACTTTTGATGTAAATAAAAAAACAAGAGACAACAAATATGTGGTCACCAAATACAAAACGTACAGAATTCTGGAGACTCAGCTCTCCCACATAAAGTTGGTCTACACAGATGATCACACTGTTCATAAAGTGTTGGGGTTACTAGCAGGGCACCCCTCTCATGGCATCATTAAGACACTAACTATGCAGAAAAGGGCACCCAGAAATGGATGTCTTATTGCTTACCCCTGCATCCAGTACCTGTGTCTGCACTATCTATCTTCAGTCTCAGTTATACAGTAGTCTATGAAACTGGAAAAAAAAGAGTAGCCCCATGAATACCAGAACTAAAGAAGTTTGGTGTCCTATGGGTTCTTGTGACTGATTGATACTGATGTCTGGAAAGGTGCAAGCTCAGACTAAGGCTTGCATGGGCTGTTTCCCACGGAATTCAGTGTTTAATAAGGCATAAGTTCCCACTGAAAATTTCCCTCATCTGGGGCACTCATAAGATGCTCTTGTAGRATCTCTCCTCCTTTTAAACGATTATTTGTATGTCTTGCAAGAACTTAGCTATTGTAAGACTGCCTCTCTGTCAGCTATGCTTGAACCTGGTTATCAGTTTCAGCATTACCCTAATTTCCGTAGGAAAACAGAAGAAACTTGTTTTTTCTTCTTCACATTTTTGTTTTGACCGAAGATTCCTCTCCTGAAAATTCGTATCTGTCTTGCCTATAGGAGGGCTGCAGTACAGAAGCAGCTGAGGTAGCAACAGACTCTCCTYCTTTGATACAACATCTTCTGGTGATGACGGCCTAGGCTGAAGTCTTTAAACAACACAGGCTGTAGTTTCCACAGCCACAGGACACCTCAGATTGGAGACTGATCAATGGGTGGTGTGTAACATCGTACTGGATACAGCACTGCCATTTTTTTTTTTCCAGTTCACAGTTCATCCTGAAACCTGAGCTTGGACAGTAGCTCTGAGGTTATTCTATTTCCCACTCTGATCCAGTCTTCTCCTAAATCATCTTGGTTTACTATTTTTCCAGCTGTCCTGTACCACATGCCCTTTTCACTGTCTGTTCCTACATATAACTTCTATGTTGGCATAGATCTGAAAACAACTAAAAATAAAATTGTTGTCTACTACCTTATTTATTCGCCAAGCTGAACAGACCATTTTGGTTTCCCACCTCTTCTTCTTTGCCTATAGAAGTTTAGAGCCCTTTCTCTGACAAAACAACACACCGCTCAGCTCCCACTGTCTGATGCAGCAGCCCTTTTAACAGGAGGCACATCTGTGACAGCTGGGGCAGGCAGTGCCTGACCTGAAATGAGTTTTGCAGTTGGCCACATTTCAAAGGGGGCTTTTAACAGACAGTAAGGAAATTTCATATCATTAAGAAATATGGCCGCCACTTGGAGGTGGTAGTGAGCAAAGGTTTTAATGAAACTAGCGTTCACCATCAAACCTAACTATGATAAAAAATTGAAAAGCGAGAGCTGCTGGACGCCTATGACGTGTTATAAAAGCAGGTGCCATAAAACTGAGACGATATAAATTTGCAGACTAATTTGATTGCTAGTGCAGATGCATAGCTGTTAATGCTCTATGGTTGATACATTAGCGGCAGTTGAAACAAGTCTGGCTTATTCCATTTTCAGTAAACAGAGCATGAGGTTGGCTGTAAATGGTCTGTTTAGCAGAATAGACTGAACATATGAAAAATTATTCATTACAAACATTTACAACCCACACGTGTCATTTATATCACTTGACCACTCAACATAAAAGGTTTATTGTTTTTGGCAAAATAAGCTGCAAACATTCTTAATTGGGATGCAAATTTAATGCACAGTTTAGCACTGTTGACAGCTAAAAGGCTCATACGGACATTTCCATACATTTTTCCACTTACGTTACAGATGGTGAACAGCAGATACATAGTCAAGAGCCAAAATTATTTCAAAAGTGTAGTATTCTTATTTCACAATTTTTATATGTTTGTCAATATCACAAGACTGACTTTAAGATTTTGTTTTCTGGCAAAATATACAAAGTGAACAAATTAGGTTTTGTAATGAAATCAAGTATGTGAGAAATCTTGAAAAGTTACAACTCCCTAATATTTTTCAGACTAACTGCAAAACAGCTTCTATCAAATTCCTTGTACAGGTTTGATAACTCTTAGCCTCTAGTACTTGCCTACTGACAGAAGAGGTTTAAGTTACAGATCACAAAATATTGTTGAATACTTCTACTTTCCAGTCATTGAAGTGAAGTTTAATGCATGTAAATGCCTGAGACATACTGTTGGCTAACACAAGCCAGATGAGGCCTGATCTCGGGGTAAGATTTGCATTGATTTTAATGGGAGTTCGATCAGAATTATTGGCTATATCTATATGTACGGAACTGTCTATGGCACTGATGCCAGCTGGCCTAGAGACTCCTATTAACTTTATTAGCACTACTAAATGCTATTACCATTCAAAACAGCCTAGCTGCATGAAACCTGCCTATTAGGAATGGCTTCTTGTCTGTGCTAGCTCCTAAGCCATACCCAGGAACCGTGTTGGCTGGCCCCGGCCAAAGCTGTGCCAGGGAACATTTAACAGCACAGATGACTGAGTTTCAGTGACGCTGCTCAATTCACTAGCACAGGTGTAGCCACTGTGCAAGCCACCATGCAAGCCACTTTGCACTAGTTAAGCACACAGCAAACCTCTCCACTTTTTTGCAGTTAATGCAATCTAATCCTACATTGATTAAATTGCCTTTTGCTTTTGATAGTATGTACAGGACAGCTGGGCCACTGGCTGACACCATTGAAGTAATTTCTCTTTCGTTTTCTAGAGGTACTTAAATCTATGTTGTAGATGTTAACAATCCCCTGTATCACACAAAATCTGTATAAAGTGCTAATTTCTCTCAGATCATAAAGCTCTGAATCTTTCTAATCATGCAATTTTTTTTCCCCATTTTTTAAAATCTGAAAGGCTAGGAAAGCATGCTTATGCCAAATACTACTACTATTCTTCAATTGCGACACAAGAACACTTCAGGATTTCCATAGAAGTTGCACACAAGCTTCTCTGACCTTACCTGCATATGATTCTGAATGTTCTGCACAGTGATTATAATTTTTTCATCTTTTGATCAACATAAACCAGTTTACTCCTATCTTAGTATCAAGGTATGCTTGTGCCTTGAGATTTTAGAATGTGTGATTAAAGTACATTGTAAAGTATGCTTAAATACACTAAAAGAAACTTGTAGAAACTTGTGGGTTAGCTGCTCTTGAACAATTCAATTTACTGTAATGATCTGCAAATAAGAAGTGGAGCTTTTCTCCATTTACACAGTGTTGCCAACAAAAATACCAGGCTACTCAGAAGTGCAGAAAAAAAAGAGGTGTTACTTCATCTGGGAATAGAAGCTGATCCCTTTTGATGTAAATTGCAGCTTCTTATATGAATATCACTACCTATTACACCTGTGACTGTTTAACTGTCATCATCTAAAAATCACATTAGTGAAAACACACTTCAGCAAGTAATGTACTGGAGTAATTAATAAACCATTAGCTGTTGCTCACACAGTCATTTAGAAAGTTGCCAGTATTACCATGTTTTCATTAGTAAAATTTCCCTTTGTTCTAAAGGGAAATGTTTCCTTTGTTATGTAAAGGAATATAAGACTATCAAATAAAATTGCTTCAAGTGAAATTACAGCTATAAAGATTCTTTTTTTTTATCTTACTCATAGGACATACTACATAAAGCCCCTGTGCGTGACCCTGTAAGTCCTGTTTTGGGCTGGCTCCCTCCCATGTGGATAAATCTGTCCCGTCGTCCTTCAACACTAGGTTGAACTCTCTTTTGAGTAAACAGGCCCAGCACATGGCCAGAATACCCTATGTACTGCAGCTCTGCTATCTCCTCAAGCTTTGACCCTTACTTTGTGAATACTGAAAGAAGTTCTAGAAACTGATTTTTCTCTTCTAAGCAAGTTTACCACAAAAAAGTGCATACATACCTAACATAAGCATAACATACCTGTATCCCAATTTCTGTCTTTTTACATTGCTACCATGGCATAAAGGGAAATTTGTAAAAATGAGAATTCAAAGATGACTACTTTATTTATACTCAGCTTTGCTTAAAAAGTGAGAAGTACAAATCCTTGGTTTGCTTTCATTAAAATGCTATAGATTTCTGTAAAACAGAGAGCTAGGTTAGTCACTGTTTATTACTAAATACCACAGCTTTGCACAGAAAAATACAGTGTTAATTAAATTGCCAAACCTCTTATCTGTTTGTCTATTGCATTGTATGAAGAACTTACTTTATTGACTGGAAGAATGTTTTTCACATTGAAGTAGAATCCAAAGTAAACCATGTTAAAAACTCCGTGACGGCCCAGTGTTGCAGTAAGACCTTTGTTGAGTCCTTGGAAGCCCAGACCATCAGTTTTAATGATCTGCCGAGCTTGAACAAAGCTAGATGGTTGCTACACAAGTTAAGCAAAAGAAGGAAGAGATCATCTTTACAAGACGAAAACAATAACCATAGCATCATTTCAACCCTGTTGACAAACTCAGTGTTGCCAATTCTTGTCATTTTATCTTAAGTCTCACCATATTTGTTATTTTCCCTTTCCTGTGATCAGTAGAAATCACAACTTTCATTAAAAAAAGATTCCTCATTTTTCTGATTGCAGAAAAAAGATGGAAGCATGACTTGAGTACTGTAGAAGACTAAAGATCCCTAAAGCAAAGAAAAAGGTCTTAAAATCATAATTGAAAAAAAAAAATTACAGAGCAACATGTGGCTTTGAATGTGTGAATTTGGCAATAGTTTTTTTATCATTGATGCTGTGCCGTTAAGATTACGACAGATGAAACCCTTACACAACTAGAATATGTAACAATTATTCTGGACAATAAGAAGATAAAAACAGCTTCTCTAGTAAAACTAATGGCACAGAAATATGCATGGTGAGGGAGTGATAAAAGGGACAGAACTGGAATAGGAAATTTTTGAGCCATTATGGCTAGGGAAGCAAGTCCTTGGGAGCCACAAATTAGAGCAGCAAGGGAGGCTATAAATATTTGTGTTGAAGATCAGTTCGGCAGTTTCCAGATTCAATGTTAGGAGTAGGGTTGAAAGGTGACAAAAGGCATATATACTGCCTGGGAACCCTTCTGGATCCTCTGAGGCTCTTCATGCTCTTAAGAATGCAAACCACTGCTTTAAAACATTGACTTTTGAAGGAGTTATTGGGTACACAGCACTTTTTAAAACCAGATCACATGTTAAAGTTTCTTCTTCTAGTGTTGAAAATCTTGAAAAGAAGGTAGGTTTGTTTTTTGTTTGTTTGTTTTTTTCTTAAGCATCCAACTGGAAATCCTGTTTTGCCCTCCTAATGAATTATTTGACTTAAAAAGTGTAGTTAGATTTTGAAAATCAGAACACCCACTTAAATTCCAAGGTACAGATTTAGGAAATTGACTTTAGAAATCCTGTTTTGAAAATAATGCCCAAAAGGCATAGAAATCATTTTAGTCAGCCAACTTCCAGTTAACGAAAGGCAGAAAGGAAGAAACTTCCTCAGAATCCACTTATATAATGACCAGTTCCTCAGACAGGATCTGCCTGACTACATACACATTCGATCTATTTACCAATATACTTTGATACTTAGAATCAGGTGTTCCCCTTCTGAACATTTTAGATTTCTTTTTAGCAGAATTATAGAAAAGGTCCTTTCAAAAAGTTGTTGACTTGAGTTTGGCTTTCTCCGAAGCATAAAGCTCTGGGTAACCAAATATTTAATTAGAAAGGCAAAACATGACTTCCACTAGGAGGCTCAAACATGAAAATATAGAAGAATTTTGACTACAACGCTGTGAACACTGCTAATTTCAATACACTTATTTGTTTAATAGCTTTCCATTTCAAAATATCACTGTGGTAGATCAGCAGCACCAGCCAAATGATGCCTATTATATCTGACACAGCATATGACTGCTTATTTAGGTGACTGACAAGTTTAGTCTTTAATACTAAGTTACATTCTGTTTTTTCATATTTGGTAACAAGTATTATCCTGTTAATACTCTGCATACATTTTACTATAGTTTACTTTTCTAACTACCCCCAGGGATTCAGATCAGAATCTATTCTAAAATGTAGATACCCAACATGGAATATGGTCCAGATAATAGCAATAATATCCCTTCTCATGCACAAAAATGAGGATTAGATCTTTAAAAAATAACTAGTGGTCCTGAATAAAGTGATTTAAGCTGAACACAGCAACTTTCCATAGTAAGGTATCCCTTAGTCTCATCTTGAATACAGATTTACTAATGGCTCAGAGGGGAAGCCTATCACTTGCTGAACACCTGAGATGGGATTCATCAGTCCAAATGTAGATACCTCCAATGTCTACATCCACAGCTGAGCTACTCAAAAAGACTCCCTTTTTCAGTCCTTTAGCAATAAAGAGGGCTCTCCTAGACAGCACTGCACTTCATTCAAAGTAGGCATCTCAAATATCAGCTGATCAAGCCATAGAAGGTCTGTGTTTCATCACTGATGATGGAAGGACCTTAGGATGACTAATTCAGATGGAGGAATTTATTGTATAAACATCTGGAGTTTAATTCACTTCACACAGCTGTTGACTTATACTTAATAGAGACCTAGTCAGTGGAATCTGGAGTCAGATTCTTCTCATCATAAAGCAGAAACCTGTATTTGTTTAATTAATCACAACTCTTAAGTCAGGTGAGAAGATTTTTATTACCACACCAGCTTCTATAGCCAGTGAGTTATCCATGGCTGCAGGGAAAAGAAAAAAAAAAAAAGAAATCCAAACAACAAGGTGTTGGGCCTTATAGCAGTTTTCCTTAACAAAAAGTCACCGTTATTTTTACCTGTAGCAATCCACATTACAAAAGTGCTGATAGGTGATTTATAGTGGCCTTCCTCTTTAAACCTATCAGCCCTAGAAAGATGATCTGGTACCACAGAATAATTCAGCTGTCACTGTAGTGTGTGAATATTTGCTTTGGGAGTGTGCAGGAGTCTGGGTGTGGGTGTATGTGTTCATGCTCTTCCTTGTTCCTTTTAAACAAGATATATTTATTATTTCAATACAATAGTCAAAGAAATATGTGAACTGCATTAGGTTTCATCATATAGTATGAAAGCTACACAATGGGATAGGTACATACTTTACTTAAACCTTTTAGAAAAACAGTACATGGTAATGAAATGAGTGTACCACTGCCTTACGCTGTGTACTATAACATGCACATGCTTCTCCCAACAGGCTTGAGTTCACATGCTTTAGTGTGGAATGTTCTTTAACATATTATTAATGAGAACTTGAGATCACGGTAATGAAGTCACTGGAGTTTTCCTGATTTACAGCAAAATGTGAAATTCTAACACTTTTTTTAAAAGATGTATTAAAAATTGATATGTCTGTGATTTAACTATCTTTGTGATTTAAGAACTTCAGTCCATTGGATTTTTTCATTAGGGCAAATAGACACCTTTATTTTATTTTAGGTGTAAACTAGGTTTCTACTGGAGTCCCAATAGCATTCTTTTACAATTTTATTTGTATGATAATATACTATTATTTGGATTTTGTGAAAATCTGCATTTAAATTAAATTCAAATAAAATTCACCTAAACCAAAACAACTCAGAATGCTTTTGAACAGCTACACTGTGACTACTGGACTGTTCTGAAGGTCACCAAGGAAGAGATGCTGTAATTAAAGTAAGTAATTGCATAAAATTTACTAACTAAAACACCCCAGACTTTGTTATAAAGTTTACAATAGAGAAGAAAATTAAAATGCATGAAGTGAAAGGATATATTGGTCTCTTGCAACTTTACAGGAACTAGTTTGCTCAAAATATAATACTGGTGTATTTACACTCAAAACCAGAGGTTTTATTAAGATAGGTTAATTGTACCTTCCCAACTGTGAGGCAGAAAGATCCAGAATATCTGCTTAGTTTACTACTGCTGGAACAGTAGTAGTCCATAATTTTTTGATATCACCTTCCTGAGAGAGAGATCCTCTCACACATTGCTTTCTCCCACTTTCAGTCTCTCTCCTTCCAGGATCCTAACCTTTTTACTCCTGTACTGTATTTGCTCTCTGTTTCAGTGGCTTTGCTACCAGTGGTTAAAAAATGTATAGGCTGGAGACTTGGAGCAACCAAACATCTCTTTCACATGCATTGAGAATCGAACAGAAATTTACCAAATGTTTTAAAATTTGTTCTGAAAGAGAATGCTTCTCTGTATGAGTTACGGAGTAGGTACCAGCTAGTCTATGACATTTGGAAATCAGTGGCAGTATTTTGCCAGAGCGTACCTGAGGAGCTTGGCCCAAACAGCTTATGTAAATGGCCAGGTGATAAATCTCTTTACTGTGCATCCCCCAGAAAGGTTCAATTTGTGCAGAGGAGTGCTACAAGGCATGCAAGTATTAACTCAGTCAAAACTTAATAGTAGAATATGCAAAAATCATGCCTCACCAGGGATTCAGCCAACCTTTTCATGCATGCTTATGTGATTTGGCACTTCTACCATGGTACAGCTGATTTCTCAAAAGATTTTGAAAAAGCTGATTTGACAATTGTTAGTCTTATTCACTGAGAAAAGAAAGAAGAAACTGTGTGACTGCCTTCCTTCACTTTAGCCTGGAACATTTTTTACATTAAAATTAATTGAAGCTGGTGCATTCCTGGGAACACTTGATTTTGATGAATCACTGTTTTCCAGTTTGATCTTTTTCCCCTTTCAGCAGTGCCCAGAACTGTGGACAAAGTCAGTTTTGCACACTGACTTCTTTGAACAAAACAATATTTGAATAATAAAACTCTGAAGTGAAACAGGAATTTAAATTATTGGTGTGCTTTATTATATAACTATTTCCTGGTTTGTGCTTATAAATGTGAAGACCTATAATATAAATAATTTAATCCAAGACTGAAATCTACCAGTTACATTTTTAACATAAAATGCACCAGCTGGACCCTGGCTAGGGCATGGGGCCATGGTGTTTTATGCTAACCTTCAGTGCTGACTTGAAGTCTGGAGCCTGCTGGGGCAAACGCGCTGTGTACAAGGGGCTCAGGTTTGTACTTCTGGATTACAGTTCCTCACAGTGCTGGGCTGCTGGCTGCTCTGGAGGGATGAAGGTGTACTTCAGGCACAGAATATTTACAATGGAGATGCTGACACCGCTGACAATATTCAGTATGCATCTCTGCATATCTGAAGGCATCGTCTATTGAGTCTCTTCTCTCTTTTTCCATTTCTGTTAAGCTTGTGGGAAAATAATTTGCATCAACCCAATCTATTATAGACATTCTGCTCTAAATATGAACTTTGAAGTGCATTATGCCTAATAAAGCAGAAAAAGAAGAATGAAGCAATTCTCATACCTCTGTGAAGGCATTCCGATTTGTCTGTAAGGTAACCTTTACTACTTCAAAAGGGTTAACCACAACTGCCTCTGTCAACCCAGATCCCAAGCCAGCAACGGCAAATGCCTAGGAAGTTAAAATTAAAGTTAAAAATTAAGGACTAAAATTTCCCATACATCACATTATGAAACTGAATGATACAATGCAAACTGCGAGATTACAGTAATGTGGCAGTATTCTATTACTAAACGACTTTAGCCCTTGATTAGATGCTGACAGTTCATGAAGACAATATGACAATAGCCATAAACCACATTCCAAAAAATACAAAAGAAAATGTCATAGCACTGTCAATGAATTCTCTTTCCAGATGGAAAAAAAATTCTGGTAGCAATTTATTACGAAAACATGGAAAAACAATGCCCTCATGTTATCTTTGGGTGGAGTTTGAATAAAAACACAACTATAAATGCAATTATGCAGCACTGGAAAAAATAAAAACTCTGCACTGAGCAATAAGCATATAACACTAACATATTAATTTAAAAAAATAAAAGAAATGTAAGAAATTCAAATAGTGCAAAGATCAGTCTCTCTATTTACATCTAAGGAAGAGAAGAGCCTGCTGGAAAAAACCAAAGATAAAATAGGAGATACTGTAAACAGCTGTAGAGTCAGTGGAATAATTAAGAGGAAGAGGAAACTTGCTTTAAACTAGTTAATATGCTTCCATGACCATTCAGTTGCTGCAATGGAAGGCAAATGTAAATGGCAGTAATACTATTTGAAAGAGACCTGAAATAATGATAAAGCAAATGTCTTCTTTTTTTCTGATGTCATTTTGGTTCACACGGTGTGGAGAGTTATTCTTGCAAGACAAGATTTTACGTATTTCCTTCAGTCATCACTAACTTCTCTCTTGAGAGCCAAAACTATAAAACAAATTCCARTTCAAAACTCATTGGACCAAGAAAGCTATAATACAGGTGTTGAGGATTTTTGTTTGTTATTTTTGTTTGTTTGTTATTTAACAAACAAAGAGGGYATTTACCCTCTTCCAGATAATTCACATTTTTAGTCTTGCTTAATGCTCTGATACATTGATAATTATAAGAAAAATGCAGGAGCCTCCACAGAGAAAAAAAAATGTTTAACAAATGCAAAATAAGGAAACTGGAAGGAAGCAGTACGAAGTATTGCTTTGTACAAGCAATTTGTTGTACAAATTGCAATTTGTTGATTAAAGTACAAATATTGAATGAGAACTTACTGAAAATTTTCAAGAAAGAAACAACTTGCTAGTTAAAAGTGACCTTTAAACAAAACTTTATGATTTCGGGCAAAACTGGCCAGCATCTCCCATAGAAGTTATGTGCACCCTTTTTCAAGATTTTTCTGAAAATATTATCACTATCAGTATCGGGAAACTTTCATTACCAAAACCTTTATAGCGTAACCATAAAGATATCAATTGTTTCCTACAGTTGTGATGCCATTATTGTGAAAACATACATTTACTATTACTTATATTCTTACACCACAGAAAGCAGTAATTCTTATAAAAAGTTTTTTATTCCAAATTGTATCATAGCAGAATTAAGCCCTATATATGAGAATGCAGACAACATATGTAAGCTACATTTTAGCATTAAAACATTTTTGTGTGTATGCATGTCCTGTATTTTGTTTTTAAATGTTATGTTCTTGAGATGAAATCCTAACTCCGCTGATGTATAAGGGAGTTTTGCCATTGACTTCAAAGGAGGCAGCAGTTTCCTATCAATAGTTTATGTTTCTGTTATGAAGTCTTTAGAATAAGACTGAGGTCTATATTTTTGTTATAGTTGCACTGTGCCTTGCAGAATAGCAGTTTGATACCTGGTTGAGGTCTCTAGTCACCATCACATGAATAAATAAAAATTGATAATGTTCAACTTCTTTTTGTTATTTTGCAAGAATGAAGAATGACAAGCTGCACACAGACTCTTCCATGGTGACTGTCGCTATCCATGTTAACAAATGTTATGACATTGTAGGGAATTATTTTGAAGACATTTGATATAAAAATTAATGTAACTATCATTTTGATAAATTCTGTTATTAGTGTTTTCAAGGGACAAGTCTGTTCTGAAAAACTGTTGGTTGAACTAGCCCCTTTAATTTTGGGCTCCTTCTATGGGAGGAAATGGATGGGACTGTCCAGTATACACATATTAAATTAGAACATGAAGTTCTGTATCCATACATACCAGTCCTGGCGGTAATGATGCATATCCTAGTAGCTTCTTGTATTGTTCGAAGGTGAAAAACTGTAAATAAAAGTTAGACTGAAATTGCATTGAAAAAAATTATGAGTTACTTATGCAAATGAGTAAAACCAAACTACAGTGGAGCTTCACTACCTCGTATCCTGAGTAGCCGTGTGCAGTTCTGCAAAATAAACATAAGCCACTTTTGTTTCACCTGTCTGTAGCGGTGTTAGATGTGCAACAGTAGACAATTAGGCTTCAGAACTGATTTTTTAGTGTATCATGCATAATAGCAGCATAAGTGCAATTAATGTTTTACGTAAGAGTTCACTTACAACGCATAGTTCGTGTTTTTAATTTATACACTTTTCCTCTAGCATCTAACTTCCCATCTAACTTTCATATACTGGTATAAATGTAGTAGCAGATACTATCATTTTTCCCAAGAAATCACCTTCACATCTTTAATATAATATACTGCAATCACTTTCACATTTCTCAGATATTAGTCTACTTCTCATCAGAGAGATGTAATTACAGATTTTGAAGATGGAAACTCTGTAGATTTTTATAATCTTTTACTGTCAACAGACACATTTCTTTTAGTTTTTGCTCTTTACAAATAAATTTTTCACCCAATTGTCTGCTTTCAGTCAGTGGTGCTCAGAAGTTCTGAGCATGTGCGATTCCTTAGAGGATGAGTTTTGAAAGCTGTACTCTTTTGTGTTTGAACTTCAAGAAAGAAATGAGAAGCTCAGTTTCACCTGCACCAGCATGGAGAAAGGCAACCATCTGTAAATGGTACACTTTGCAACCTAACACTTCTTGCCACCCAAATCCATTAATTTTCAGAATACTTTTTGTGAAATCTTCAAAAATCAAAGTGGAATAAATTAGCAGCTTTGCTCTTCCAAGAACAGTGTTAAGAATAACCCTGACCACACTGAAGTTAGTAAGAAGCTTCCCATTGACATACGCAGACAGACTTTCATTGCCTATTTCCTTGTCTGTGGACACAAAGTCTAAGAGGCATCAGTCAACGTATACTCTAAAGAAAGGGTATTTGTGACATTTTACAAATTATTGATAATATGCCCTCTGAAATAGAGCACACAATCCTGGCCACCCTTGTTCAAAAAGGATGAACTCAGACTACAGCATATTCAAAACAGGGTTACCAGGACCATAAGAACGTAAAGATTTTTTTAAGGATGAAGACTGAAGGAGAATAAACGCTTGCCTTGTTTAGTCTAGCAAAAGAGAGGCTGCAAGAGAATGAAAAACAAGGAAAGGAAAGATACGTAACATAAAGTAATTGGGTATGAAAGTAAAAACTACTCATAAATAGAAAGTGGCTTGAAATCTGATGAAGCTTTCTCACAACCAAAGGCGTGGAGTCCTGAAACAGTCTTCCAATAAGAATAATGGTGGAAAAATCTTAATCAGTTGTAAGGGAGAGTTTGATAAGTTTATGAAGCAGATTATAGAACAGCAGAGGACTAGACTTGCTGACCTAAGAGATCCTTTCTAGTCCAGTGCTTCCGTGCACAGCAAATCTCCCCAAAACCCATGTTGTTTCAAATTCATATTCTGCAAATATGTTGCTGAAGCCACTGAAAAAGCACTTCAGGTTGATGCCACATAAGACAGTTCTGAGGGCAGTGAAAACCATCTTCTAGCATGAGGAATGAGGATAGCAGAAAATCTTGCAGGTTATAAAGAGTAGATATCTGAATTCCAGGTAAAACCAAAGATATTGGAGGTGTTATTCCATGCAATTTTCACTCATGGAACAACACAAGGCCCATAACTACAGCTCACTACTTGTGAGTCCTGTAATCTGTCCAAGAAGTATTCATGACTTCACGTGCAAAAGAAAAGTGGCTTTTACATGGCACATCCAGTATTATGGGACTGAACAATAAAAACCTGTCAGAGCTTCACCAAGACTGCATCAGCGCAGGTGGATATCTACTAGAGCAAGAGCTGTCACATCCCTGTATAGCAAAAGTAAGTAACTAGAACCTCTGACTTTCCTGGCTACTTTCCAAAGTTGACCTGTAACATTTGATTAGTTCAGAGCAAGCTGATTCAAATGAAGGTGGGATCCTCTGAAGGTCTGTGCATTTCGCTCTCATACGTGAGGCCGTGATCCCTCACATAGCACCTGCCCATGCTTGTGACCATCAAACTGTTTCACCACAAGAGGAAGGCAATGGGAAATGAGGTCAACGGAGATGTGGGAATCGTAGGAAACATAAGGGAATAGATTTTTTCAGACGAAACAGAAACACTGGGTGACCTGGGCTGGGCCTCAGCCAAAGACGACAAGCTCAGACCCTCAGGGCTCAGTTACCACAGACCTATCAGAAAAAAACAGCTTTTCCATAAACCACGTGTACAGGAACACGAGCAATAAGCACCACATTGTCATTTTAACTTGTTTAGAACCCTGTCCTATGGCAAAGTCAATAACATTTTTCAATCAAGACCTGCTTCAAATGAAAAGTCACCAGAATCACACCAAAACCATCAGAGAACTGGGTGTTAATGTGTTAATAATGCCACCACATTTAAAGCAGGAGGGAATATGCATACATAATGCAAAATTAGGATGTTAAATTCTGAAAACTGAAGGACTGATGGTCTGGCCAGTGGATAGGTACTTTTTTTTATCCTCAGCAGGGATTATTATCTCATTTTGCAGAAAAAGTCCTAGAATCGGGGCCCAGATTTTAACTGCCCTCCAAATAGTGTACAGACTGAACACTAATTTTGCAAACATACTGCAAATATGTTTAAAATTGTTGTACTGGCCTTGCCAATAATCAGAAAAGATAGAAGTGTTACTTAGACTGTAGGTCTATCTTTTTGGATAACTGCAGATATTTTATAGGTAAAAGGAAGTCTCTGAGAAAGTGTCAGTTGTGGGTGGGTGAGTTACTTCACTGAACTAAATTAATTTCTTATTGTGATAAAGTTTGCTTTATTCTCTCTCCAGCATCTTTCTACTCATTGTTACCCTCCTAACCTTTAATGGAATTTCTGGTATTTCTTAATGTTTTCCATAGTGTTACAGATCTGTAAAATGGTTGTAATAAAGGCAGAAATACATTACCTAGCAATTTTTTGGTCTTAAAAATGTTACCTTAAAAATCAATAGTTTCCTAGAGTCATAAATAAAATAACTACTTAATAGTAACTATGTTTTATATCATTTTTTAAAGAAAACAAATCAATAGCAATAAAACTCAATATAAATGTTGCTGGGTGTACTAGAGTGGCTAGTATACGTACAATTTTGCCCAAAAGTATCTAGCTATATCATATGGATTTATATCATGTACATCCACCCAAAATGTTTTTAAAAACACAGCGTAATTTGTCTTTTTCTCCACAGTTGTATTAAGTTAATAGCTTTGCACAAAAAATCTCAGAATAAATGTATTTATTTAAAACATGCTTTTGTGTATATAATAACCAATACTGTCCATCTGGCAAAGATACACTTTAATTCAAGTTACACAGAAAATAGCCAAAGTACTTACCAGATGTCTCAATAACTCTAAGGTAAAAATATATGCTTGAAACAAGATGTCTGGGAACACATGAACAATATAAATTTGCCCCAAAAGTTCATCTGTTAACCATTGTATTGGCATCATCACTTCTTTCCTCCAAGTTCAATCTAACATAAAGTTATAAACTTTGACTTTTTGTCTTCCAGAAATACCAGCTTTCTTTTTTAGAAGGGAAATAAAGAGAGAGAAAAAAAGAAATAGTAAGACAGACATGAGAACGCAGTTGACTAAAAGTGAAACTGTATCTTCAACACTTAGCTGAATAACTGGGACTAAATAACTTCATTTTAGTAGCTTTATTTTTATTTGCAAATATCCACACCAGATAAATACAATATTCCAGTAGCACAAGTACATTTCTTCTCAGTACAAAATCTCCCTTGTCCATTGTCTATACATTTTTACGAGATACAAAAGACACTATAACTAGAAGTTTTCAAAAAAGTTCATTACAAACATAAACCAAGGCTGCTGGAACCTAGAAATTGACTCTCTACCCTTTGTGCTTTCTCAAGTCTCAAAGCCATAGGCATGGACATAGTTAGTCTTCCTCTAAATCTCACTAGTCAGTTTGGCAGTGGACAAAGGACATCTTGGGGCCTGTTAAAATGAGGAAAACTATTAGAAGAATAGAAGGTGGAGAGTGAGCCAAAGGAAGCAGTGACTTCTCCGTTGGGGTCATATCCAAATAAGGTTAGTGGAAATATGAGACAAGCTGGATTCTCTTCAGGTCAAAGCATGGGTACAAACCCCACTTTGGATGTTAGAAATTGTGCTGGCATCTAACATCTCACATTGAATTGCTTCAGTATGCAGGCTCTTACAAGGACATTACTGTCCTGCCCTATTCTGTCACTGAATTCTTYTAAATATAGCTGATGTCTCAAGGTAATTTAAAGTCCTCCTGGTGTCCTAGGAACAGCATAAAATTTGAAGGAATAGTGTAAAGAACTAAAGAATTCAATGATTTAATTAAAAAACATGTTTAGCATTTAAACCTGATTCTCATGGTTGCAGAAACACTACTGAGCCCTCACGTAAATGCCCAAGAACTAGGTAGAAAGCATCCCACTAAGGGAGCACCAGTAAGACATTTAAGGAGCTGTGAGTTTATAATGTACAACAAGAGGCTGAGAGAACTCAGTCTGTTTAGCCTGGAGATGAGAAGGCTAAGGGGATCTAATTCCTGTCTTCCACCATCTAAAGCTTATACAGAAGACAAAGTCAGACTTTCTCAGAGGTCCACAACAGAACCATGAGAGACAATAGGCAAAAGTTGCAACACGGGAATTTGGATTGGATATAAGGCAAAATTCTTCACAGTGAAAGCAATTAAGCACTGCAGCAGGAGCACAGAAAGGCTGCAGTCTCCATCCTTGAAGATTTTCAGAACTCGACTAGACAAGACATCCAAGCAACCTGATCTAACCATGAAGTCAGCCCTGCTTTGAGCAGGAGGCTCACCAGATGACCTCCAGAGATCCCTCCCAACTTAAATCTTGCTATGATTCTATAATTATATTGAATATCGTGGGGTTTAAGCAAATTTAATCAATTTGAGTAAGAGAAAGTGACTCAAGATTTTTGAATGACTCAGGTTGGTAGGAGAGAAATCAAACCTGGGTTTGTATTTTAACTAAATATATGCTGGAATCTAAAAAGCATGATCAGATTGACTTTGACCTGTTTTAAATGAAATGAAATGGAGAGACAGAGGAAACATCACAGTCAGAAAAGAACAAGTTATTAGGAATCTTCTAAATATCATCTATCTATTCTTCACTGCCACTTTGCTATTAAATAGAACTTTAGTTTTCTTAGTTGTATTAAATAATTTTGAGATAGGTGACATATGTCATTTGCATCTAAAATGCCAATGCAAACAAGAAGATGACATTACCAGAACTCCTTTAGGATTCTGTTACAAGGTCACATCCTGTCACTTTATACAAATATTATTCCTCTGTAAAGGAATTGGAATGTGAATGATTAATTGCAGACTAAGGACCAGAATCATATGCAGCCTTTTTAGAAAGAAACAAAAAAAGCAAGAAAGGAAAATCAAGACATTCTGTATAATAACTGCTTTTAGACACATTTGGTGCAACTGTGGAAAACATCAAAGTTCTGAAGTAAAAGACAAACATTTGCTCGTAACACAATGGATGCTCTGATAGATTTAGAACTTTAAGATGAGGTGCTTAATTACTAGGTTTTAATTAAAAAGGTTGCATGACTTAGCTGAAAAAAATTGATGTATGGATGTATTTTGCTTAGGAATGTTACTAAAATAATGCTTTACAAATCAACATAAAGGATAATAGAAGAAAATCAGATCAACATTTGACAGCAAATACACTTTGATAGGCTAGCATCTATTTCAACTGTAAGAGAGCTGGAGTAAAATTTTCTTTGCATGATGAAGAGCTGTACCCATTACTATGTTCAGTCTGTAAAAAAGTGAGAGTATGGAGTAGAGTGCTCTGGAGTACAAGAAAACTCTGGGCAGCACTTCAAACCTATAGATGTACTACTTCAAGTTACTGAGTAAGTACTTATTAGGAGTGGCTTCTTTAATGGCTTCTTGTGTTAATTTATTAAGCTATTCTTAGTTGTTTTGCAAGTTGCTAGGCATTTTCAGTAAAACAAAATGTCTAAACCAGAGGTAATGATGAGGCTAAAATACCACTTAAAGTATTTTATTAATTTTGATTATATAAACTAGTTGTAATTTGCTTTTCAGTAACATTATATATATACAGGTCAAAAATAGCCTAGCATTTAAGAGCCTTATCCTACACTTCTTAATCAAGCACAGTTTTTATTGTGCTATCAACAGGAAAGTTTCCTCCTATTAAAAATCAGAGGATTAATATGCCAAATAAGTTTAAGATTCTAATGTCAATCAGTAGGGGAGATATGTTTTACAGCTGCCACTGTCCCTACTCATATTTTTAAAGGAAGAAGTATGGGGTTTTTACCTTCACCGCTCTTTTGGGCGTCTCAGCCAAGATGGGAGGAAGTATTCCTTTGTAGAAGCCAAGCAATCTATTGAAGAAAAAAAGAAATTATTTTTGTATGGATAAACAACATATCATTACCATACTGCCAATTCTATTTTCACTTTTGAGTAAAGCAACTAACCTTTCAGAATTTCCAAGCATACAGACAAATAATGATACTCTTTGCTTACTTGCTAAGTAACTAATGTGCTACCAATTTTATTATGTGCTGGTGAGAAGATATCAAAAAATCAGCAATGAATAAGTAAAAATTCAATCCATTTTTTCTGGGTAGACAAGAAGTTGTATTTAAAGGAAGAGGAACAGTTTTGACAATGAAGAGGAAGTATTATTTAATTGTTTTAATTTTCTTGACATAGCAATGATAATATTAAAAACTAAAGTCACAAAATACAGATTTGGAAAAAACTGTGACTTCAGCAAGTTGCATACAAAAAACCTGCATGCTCATCTTCAGACACTAGGTTAAGGCATCTTTTAAAGTTTAGTTTTAAATATGCCTCAAAATAGATGAAGGAATTTTTTTACAACTTAGTTTTAACACAAGTTAGCTATTCACAGAGCCATAACAGAATATATGTATTTCATCTTCGAAAAAACATTTGGGCAATATCTTGCTACTGTACTCATTCAGGTCTTTGCCCCTCTCTTGCCTGGCTCTATAAACACCTAAGGAGTTTACAATAGCTGCTGACTTTTGGAGCTGGCCTGAAGCCAACGATCCACTTGTTGCAATGCTTTGCTTTGCATCATCTAAATTTTATATATATATATAGCCTGCTACAAGCACACATGGCATTTGCAGGCAGCCTGAGCTCTGCTTACAAGGCCAATGTATATGCATAACGCTGGGTCTTGCGAATGCTTTAAATGACAGGTGGTTCTCAAWATCCCCAGGTGAGGTAAAAGTAGACATAGTTCCTGTCTGCTAGGCCTCCACATTAATCTAGATAGTGCATGGGGAGAGTTCAGAAAGGCATCTAATGCATCAGCAAGAAGCTACTTTGCCAGCCAACAAGGGTATATCTTGCAACTTATCCATCTTCAGAGTTTATCCAAACTTCAGTGTTTATAGTCTTAGGACTGTAAGAGGATTGTGTCTACAGAAGAAATCACTTCTTAAAGCAAAGCATTTCTGTCTTTTTAAAATGTTGAAACATGGTGATGTTGAATGGTGGTGATTCACCTTTCTAAAACTGCCTATTACTTGGAATATTTTTGCAGGGTGTGGAAGAGCCATCAAATCAACAGATTCTCCTATAGTTATCCTGTGCATGTCAAAGGAAAACAATTACATTCATATTCCTCATGTGAATGTAAAATACCACAAATGCTATACCATTTTTTCCACCCTTCTTCTAATGCTTCTCTGGAGTTCTCTTCTTAAGCCGCTCCAATATAAATAAAATAATTTAGGCTTTGTAAGATGCTCCAGAGTGGGAATATCGCTTATCCTTCCTCTGAAGTAAGCAAGTTATGAACTCCAATCCATGATAAAAGGAAACTTTGAGCCTTTTACACAATTATGGTTTCATGACAAAACACTGAAAGTCCTTGGGTAGGAGATTTCAGGAATTCAACTGAGTCGACAGATGTTTGAATTTTCCCAAAGTCTCACTTTCCAAACATAAATATATATACATACATACATATATCTATATCTATCCACATAGATATGGATATAACTATAGATATGGTTATAACAATATAGATATACTGGATCCAGTCTTAGTCTTTAACAGTTCATACATATTCAGAGTATATTCTTGCTGATTCAGCAAGCTACTGAAACGTTGAATAACTTTAAGCATTGATTCATACAGTTTAATGTGAGTTCAAACTGAAACTGAGGTCCAAGTAGGATCAGCTACAAGAATACAGATCCCTATAAACACTTTCTTCCTTTCAGCTCAACCTAAAACACTGTAAGCATACCTACAACAGGCATCCCATTTGGAATTTCTAGTACTCTGGCATGATTGGAATTGGAAAATGAAAAGTGCTCCACTGCTCTACTCACAGGTGTAGTTCTGACTACAAAAAAGTGAGACCCAAACTTGGTCCAGATTTTCTCATTAGTAAGAGATGCGTAAGCAAGAGAAATATGCAGTGTAAAGCAACAATTCAGTTCTAAAAACACACAGCAGCATTACCTAGCCTTACACAGCAGTACAGGTTGCTTTTCCAGGTTGCCTTCTTGTATACTCAAATGTATGCAGCTATTGAATATACAAACCTTGTAACATTCCTACGGTCTCTGAGGGTCTCAGGGAAAACTTTTCAGAGAGAACGTGGAGGGGAAGGATATACCAGGAATTTGAGCAACAGATCTGCCATCTCAGCAATCTTGCGAGGCAGGTAATCACTTCTAAAGAGTAATCCACCATTCTATCACAGCTCGGTGTTGAAATAACAGCGATTCAGATGATCAGCAGACCAGGCGGTGGATTGTTTGAAAATTCTAGAGAAATGGGAACTGAAAATATGAAAAGCAATTATCCATTGCTCCTGAATCACAGAAGGGTTGAAGATGGAAGGGACCTCTGGAGATCATCTGGTCCAACCCCCCTGCTCAAGCAGGGCCACCTAGAGCCGGTTGCCCAGGACCACATCCAGACAGCTTTTAAATATCTCCAAGGAGGGAGACTCCACAACCTCTCTGGGCAACCTGTGCCAGTGCTCTGCCACCCTCACAGTAAAAAAGTGTTTCCTGATGTTCAGACGGACCCCCTTGTGTTTCAGTTTGTGTCCATTGCCTCTGGTCCTGTCACTGGGCTCCACTAAAAAGAGCCTGGCTCCATCCTCTTTGCACCCTTCCTTTAGGTTATTTGTGCACATTGATGAGATCCCCCTGAGCCGTCTCTCCTCCAGGCTGAACAGTCCCAGCTCTTTCAGCCTTTCCTCATATGAAAGATGCTCCAGTCCCTTAATCATCTTAGTGGCCCTTCGCTGGACTCTTTGCAGTATGTCCATGTCTCTCTTGTACTGGGGAGCCCAGAACTGGACCCAGCACTCTAGGTGTGGCCTCACCAGTGCCGAGTAGAGGGGAAGGAACTCCTTCTTCAACCTGCTGGCAACACACCTCCTAATGCAGCCCAGGACACCAGTAGCCCTTTTGGTTGCAGGGCACATTGCTGGCTCATGTTCAGCTTGGTGTCCACAAGGACCCCCAGGTCCTTTTCTGCAAATCTGCTTTCCAGCTGGTTGGCCCCCAGTATAATACTGGTGCATGGGGTTGTTCCTCCCCAGGTGCAGGACTTCACACTTCCCCTTGTTGAACTTCATAAGGTTCCTGTCAGACCATTTCTCCAGTGTGTCAAAGTCCATCTGAATGGCAGTACAACCCTCTGATATATCAGCCACTCCTCCCAGTTTTTTATCATCAGCAAACTTGCTGAGGGTACACTCTGCCCCATCATTCAGATCATTAATGAAGATGTTGAACAGAGTTGGATCCAGTATTGACCGCTGGGGTACAACGCTAGTTACTGGCCTCCAGCTAGACTTCGTACCACTGATCACCACCCTCTGGGCCTGGCCATTCAGCCAGTTTTCAATCCACCTCACTGTCTGCTCATCCAGTCCATACTTCAATAGCTTCTCTATGAGGATCTTATAGGAGACAGTGTCGAAAGCCTTACTGAAGTCTAGGTAGGCAATGTCTACCGCTCTCCCCTCATATACCAAGCCAGTCATTTCATCATAGAAGTTTATCAGGTTGGTCGAGCATGACTTCCCCTTTGTGAATCCATGCTGGCTGCTCCCAGTCATTGCCTTGTCCTTCATGTGCCTGGAAATGGTTTCCAGGATTAGTTGCTTCATCACCTTCCCAGAGATTAAGGTGAGGCTGACCAGCCTGTAGTTCTCTGGATCCTCCTCCTTGCCCTTTTTGAAGATAGGAGTGACATTTGCTTTCCTCCAGTCCCCAGGCACCTCTCCCAGTTGCCATGATCATTTAAAGATAATTGAGAGTGACCTTGCAACGATATCAGCTAGCTCCCTCAGCACTTGTGGGTGCATCCCATCAGGGCTCATGGACTTATGTATGTCAAGTTTGCTTAAGTATTCTCTAACCTGCTCCTTTTCCACCAGGGGTAAGTCTTCCTTATGCCAGACCTTCCCCCTCTCTCCAGAGCTTTGGATTTCTGAAGGCTGGTCTTGCTACTAAAAACTGAAGTGAAGAAGGCATTCAGTATTTCAGCCTTTTCCACGTCCTGTGTCACCAGCGCCTTTGCCCCATTCAGCAGCAGTCCCACATTTTCCCTAGTCTTCCTTTCACCACTTAGATACTTATAGAAGACCTTCTTGTTGCCCTTGACATCCCTCACCCAGTTCAACTCCAGGTGGGCTTTGGCTTTCCTAAACATGTCTCTGCATGCTCTATACTCCTCCCATGTTACCTGTCCCTGCTTCCACCTTCTGTATACTCCCTTTTTATATTTGAGTTTTGTCAGGAGCTCCTTGCTCAACTACACAGGCCTCTTGGCATTTTTGCCTGACTTCCTGCATGTTGGGATGGACTTCTCTTGAGTGGAGGTGATCCTTGAATACTATCCAGCTTTCCTGGACCCCTCTTCCCTCCAGAGCCTTATAGCATGGGACTTTTCCAAGCAGATCCCTGAAGAGGCCACAGTCTGTTCTCCTGAAGTCCAGGGTTGTGATCTTGCTTTTTGCCCTGCTCCCTCCTCTCAGGATCCTGAACTCCACCATCTCACGGTCACAACCACCAAGGCTCCCTTCGACCTTCACATCCCCAAGGAGGCTTTCCTCATTTGTGAGTATGAGGTCCAGCAGAGCACCTCTCCTCATTGGCTCATCTTTCACTTCTGTCAAGAAGTTTTCATTAATGCTCTCCAGTAACCTCCTGGATCGCTTATGCCCTGCCATGTTGACCCTCCAGGAGGTATCAAGGTGGTTGAAATCTCCATGACGATCAGGGTCTGCAAACGCAAGGCTGCTTCTAGCTGTCTGTAGAGGGCCTCATCCGCTTGTTCTTCCTGGTCAGGCAGCCCATAGTAGACACCCACTACAAAGTCACCAGTATTGGTCTGCTCTTTAATCCTTACCCATAAGCTCTCATCATTCACCCTCAGGCAGAGCTCCATGCACTCCAGCTGCTCTCTCCCATAAAGGCAACTCCCCCTCCTTGTCTTCCTGGCCTGTCCTTCCTAAAGAGTCCGTATCCCTCCATTGCAGCACTCCAGTCATGCAAGCTGTCCACTGCGCCTCTGGGATCCCAACAAGATCCTACCCCTGCAGCTGCACACAGATCTCTAATTCCTTGTGTTTACGCCCCATGCTGTGTGCCTTAGTGTGCAGGCACTTCAGAGAGACTTCCTTGCTTACATGCAAATGCTTGAGGGGATGCCACTTAAGCCCTGTTTTTTTCATTTTGTGTTCCTCGTTGTCCACATCACCCCAGGTGCTTTGCTTGTCAGCCCTGTCCATTGCTCCCTCGGAGCCACGGTAACTCTCTCCCTCCCTTGTGGTTCCTGGTTTAAAGTCCTCTTTACCAGGTCAGCCGCCCTGTGGCAAAGATATCTGTGCAAAGATATCACCGTGCGTGTCATGTCAAGCTGATCTGCTTATTGCAGCTGTAAGGTCAAGAGTGAAGATTTTCTGCTGGAGGAATCTCTACTGTGAACCAGGAGAATCTGCAGAGCTCAGCAACTATATTCATGGCTCTACAAATCCCTAAAATTTTAAGGGATCTGTAACTGGGTTTCACTGCTTTACTCCTCCTTTCATCTCCGGAGGCAAATCTCATCATGAAAAACAGACAGGAAGGAGTTAAGGTCTATTCCTATGGAACACATTAAGTTTAGAAATCTAAAAACACATGAAAACTTTGAGGACATACATCCATATATGCAATATGTAATTCAGTAAACATGGTAAGACTAGCTGAGTATTTAATTATGAACTGTGGTTTAGGTTTTTTTTTTTCTTCCTCATTTGAAATAGAAACAGAAAAAAGGTTAGTAAGCACAGCCAGTGAGATGAAAGGAATAGAGGAAAGGAGGAAGTAGAAGACAATCCCATCTCATCACTGCCTATTGTCAACTGACTAATTTTTTGCATAAAGCGTAGTCTCTTTTAGAACCTTCCGTGCCTGAGGCGGAGGACAAGCAGCTGCCCCCAACTCTTCCAAATAATGCTTTACAAATCATGCCCATTAAAGATACAATTATTTGAAATCTTTGCAGAATGAGCTATTTACTTAATTTTAAAAAACTAGCATGATAGTAACAAAAACTTGAATGGGTTTGTCAGTCAGAAAGTACATAGACACACAACGATCTTATACTTCTCTTTTCCTTGGTCAATAACACTGAGTTAGCCTACTTGCACACGGTGTATAAAATTTTTCAAAGTCAACTAATGAATGGTGATGACATTTCACATTTGAAAGATATTATCACCTGGATTCAGGCCTTCCTTCAGAAAACTGGTGTTCAGAAAAATTATGGAACAGCAGCAGCAATCACTGCAGCGTGTGATAGAAGAGAGAGGACGTGACATCATATCCCTAGCTAGATACACTGGAAAGAACAAGTAAATCTCTAACAGAAACACAGCTACATCTTATTTTGTTTCAGCATTAAGGGTCTAAATGAACATCACCATTCAATTGTATTCTGGGCAACAGCCCAAACTCATCTTTGCAGCAGTTGATTTTGAAACATTACAGTCAATCATATCTTCTCAATTTGTTCTTTCAGGCTTTCGCTATCCTTCTGGTTTCCATTTCTTGTTTGGAAGCCTTGAGTCATTCACCCTGGCAGGACGACCAACCTAAATCAGTTATTTTCTCCAAATTATACTGAAATTGGGATCTTGCTTAGTTTGTTGTTTTCTTCCTCTGTCTTTCACATAATTTTCCCTTTAAGGATCTAATAAAGCTGATTGAAGGCATGAACACAATATTCCCTTTCTTCTATTGCTGTCAAATCCAAGTCTCTTACCCACATTGTTTTATAATTGAAACAAAAAACCTCTTAGGTTCAATTCTGCTTTCATTACCTCTGCATTATCCCAAGTATAAATAAAAGACCTGGGTTTCATGACCATGTCAGTTACATTAAATGAATGTGCGACTTTCTGATTTGACAAAATTTTTTATTTCAACAAAGGGAAGGAATTTTGAAGACATGCTTGGTAGAAGGATGGGTGTTCAAAAAGAGAAATAAAGTATGTCTAAATGTAATAAAATTTGCTTAGAGTTTCATTTATACCAGGAAAAAGGTATCTTTTTATTTCATGGTATGTAGCATGTTGTGAATTTATTACTAACAGAAAGTAAAACAATTGAAAACAGGGAAATATTACTTTAATATAGCTATTAGTGTGAAGTAATCTTTATGTTGACCTAGCTGGAGGTTTAAAAGATTTTAAATTCCCAGAAGTTTCAGGAAAACTAGCGAGTGCTTAGTGAAGGCAGGCACAAATTAGTACCTACTACTGAGAAAAAGGGACTTACAATTTAGCCATTTGTTTTGAGAGCAGCAAGCCACTAGCCAGTTCACACACGTAGTTCACCCTCAATCACAGTATCTACAATCATTTGCCCAGCTGAAGAGGTATGCTATAGGGAAGGCCGGGTGTCGTTCAGGGGCAACAGGCACAGAGTTGAAAAGACATTAAAGGTTGGACACATTCATAGAAAACCAGGCTTGGACACTCTGTTGCTCTCCAAAAAGCTTTTTTTCTTGTGAAATATGTTATGTATATTATCCTACTGCAAATGTTAAACACATGTCCCTATGGGAACCTCATATAAAGCTACCAATGGCACCCTTAGCCAAGCTAGCTTCTGAATTTCTATTATGCAAATATATTTCTTTATCTATTCTGTGTCTGCTATACAGATACCTGCCATTTTAGACACCAGCACTGAATACTAGGTACTTATTTTCATAGTGTATTTCACTTCTTTCACTGAGTGTGCATTCATGTGAATCACCATCAGTTGCAACACATGGGAATTAAGGAAAAACAGAATTTTTTTTCACAGCAAGTAAATGTAATGCAGAATTATATGTTAACATGTGTCTGTAGTAACACTGATGTTACACTATATGCTAAAAGAAGACCAAGTGTCCAGCTATGAGAATACTAGAAGCAGACCAACTCATGGAAGAAATCCCTCAAGTAAGTTAAGGCAACACAGAGTATGAAAAGTGACTGGTTAAAAAGGAAGGGACTGTCAGTGAAAGGTACTCTTAAGATACTTCAAAAAAATACTAAACAGTGGAGGATCTGGCTCAGAAACAATCAGACTGGCCAAGAAATGGATTAATAATCAACATCAATCTACTTCACTTATTCAAAATGACAGTCATCACCATATTTACTGCATGTGGGTCAGATTATGAAGTTATTATGATCCATCATCCATGTGACTTTGTTATTCTTACTGAGAAATGAGTCTTTCTTCCATGACTTTTAATCACCTCTCAATCTCTTCGTCAAAATCCTTGCTAATTTTTGGCTTTCTAGTCTGCACTCTGAATTTATGTAAGTTACAGGACACACCTAAATATAAATCCCTCAAGAGAGGTGAAGATGAAACCTTCTCCTTCCTTTCTTGTGTCTTCCGTGCAGCAAAAAGTGAGAGTAAAAAGAAGGAATCTTTGTTAAAATTTCTTTCTATTTGAATGAGGGTCTAGCCCTCTCTTATACTACATATTTCTCATATGCTTTCTGTGTTTTGCTATACCCAAGCACCTAAAAAAAAATTCTAGGAAGGTGGAAGTTGGAGCCTTGCATTGTAATGCACAACATAGCCTCAACAGTTCTCCGTGTGTAAAAAAAGAACATCTTGTTCTGGCTTTTTTTCCCAAGGATGATTATAAATTAATTAGTTAAGTGGTACATTGTTACCATATACTGCTTGAGTAATAGATTCATGTGTATTAAATTAAATTGGATTTTTAAAAATGTAGATACGCTTACACCTCTGCCACTTACCATGGCAGTGCCAGGGGCCTGTGAAGCTGGGCTGACCGCCGTGCAGAGGGAGGATCGGGCTACCTGGGAGGATGGCGGCTGCTGGCAGGGGGAGAGGCAGGACCCTGCCAGCTGCAGCATGCACTGCTCGCTCCCGCCGCTGCCAGCCCAGCAGCAGGAGCAGCAACGCTTACTCTGCAGGGCTCCCTGCCACCTTTGCCTGTTCCTTCTTAACACTTTTCTTGTAGTCTGGCCCCCATGGCCAATGAACGAAATATGAATTTTGCCCATGCTTCTGAGAAGCCTTAAGCCGGTCTGTTTGAGGTAATTCCTGTTGAAATCAGTGCAAATGGCAGTGTTATTGTCACTGGCAGCTGGTCTAGGCTCTTACAAAATTGCCTGCATGTAATCAAGAATGGGTCTACATTTCTTACAACCGACAGCATTTTCTTCCCCCAAAGACTTTCCCTCTAGCTGTCCCTTTGTTTGCAATAGGAACAAGCTACAGACATGCCAAAACAGCTTTGCCTAGAGCTTCTGAAACAGAAAAATTCTTCATTGCATTTTGGATTGTCAGAACTGGCAGAATGCTTCATTTGTTCAGTAGGAGTTTTAGTTGTTCAAACACTAGAAGAGAATTTAAGTTTTTTTTTTTTTTCCCCCTTTTGCTAACAGTACTGCCGTAACTGGTACGACAGGAAGCAGTCACTGTTTTAAAGTAGCTCCACACCTATGTCTATTGAAGCTAAAGAATGCAAGAAAATGATTCATTTTTAGTTTTGTTACCAGAGAAAAAATAGACTTTTGTAGTTATGCACTTAGAAATCTGTTTCTGACACTAAAAAAAAAAAAAATCATAGAGAGGATAACTAGATGTGTTTTCTGGAAAAGACTGACAGCATTTCTCTGTGTTAAACTGATGCTGTGATTCATTAAATGAAAAATCATGAGATTAGCAAAAATTCTGTGCTTGCCCTGGGAGTGTGTCCTACTCAGATTGGTTGTGACTTCATAAAAATACAACATTAAGTTGTTTTAATTTCATCAGAAAAAATGTGGCTCAGGAAGGAAATTTTTGATTGCAAGTTAATGTTAGCCTTCATTGGAATAAGTTATACTCTTCAATATCCACATGCGTAATCCCTAGGGAGTTATATGACTACATGTATTCTTCCCCATCTGCTAGCTAAATATGAGATTCAAGAGGCTTTCAGTGTCATTATACAGATTAGTGACTCTCCCAAGAGGACTCTAGGTTCATGATACAGTCAGTATCTTACAATGAGATTTAGAAGACCAACTTTCAGAGATCATTTTGTCTTTGTATGAGTTTTGCACCTGCAATTATTTGTGCTTGTAATTTAGGTTACTTAGATGTTTTTAATTTACAGATGCAATCAGTGATGTAGATACTTAAACTGAACTGAACTGTAGGCAACCATAACTGCAGGTGCAAAATTTTGTCTGCAATGATTTGGATTCATAAACACATCGATCTTCTGAAGTCTAAAGTAAAACTAGGCCAGTAGTGGTTTTATAGTGTTTTTAACAAACTAAAAAACTTACATATTTTTCCTGTTTCTCAAAAAAATCTCAAGGCAGCACTTTTTAGCATTAAAAAGAATAGGGTATCATTAAAAATATACAAACATGCACATAATAATTAATTTGATTCCATCTTTTAGCATCTTGACCTTTGGGGTATTTTTCTTACTCCCTTTGCAGAACCTCCAGCAGGAAATCATAAAAAATTCATGATTTTGTAACAGTAATACTGTTGATAGTTGCACCAGCAGAGCACAACAGTCTTATACGCACAGAGATTGAAGTGTGCAGAATTTGTAGCACTACTTAGGTAGTGAACGGCACCATGAATACGTACACATACTGGCACTTGGATTTCCATCTGGCAGACGGTTGTGGTACCTAGACGTACCATGGGAGTGAAAGGTATTATTACACAGATGTGTGAGGAAACTCACACTAAAGACAGACAAAATACCTCTGTGTGTCGCTGAAACTGGATTCTGTTATAAGAAAGTTATTAGAAAGAGTTTTATGTTCTTGGAAGCAAGAAAGTAACTCCTTGAAAAAGCAGAAATTTCTTACAGTTACAGGTACTGTCCCTAGGTACAGTGACAGTGTCACAGATCCTTTCCTCCACCTCTGGAGTGCCATCATGCAGTGCCAGTGTGATACAGCGAGGGCACGGGTGTGAAACCGAACTCCAGCCCTTTGTTCCAGCCAGCTCACCCCAGCCCAGGTTACACTGCTTAAGAAAACTCTGTCAGATGATGATCTGCGTTATACACTGACTGTCATGGATGCTGGGGCGATGCCCAAAAGGATACCTCCTATTCTTCATGCACCACACACAAGCACCCTAAAAATACCGTATGGATTAATACATTTTCCTCAATGTTACTCCAATCTAAGAACAAATAGAGTTGACAGTTAATACAAACTTATTTTCATTTTTTTTTATCACAATACATTTTAAACACGAAAGCTCCCTTTTCAGGCAATATGCAGCAATGCTTCCAAACAGATTCCACCTTCAATACTATGAAACTCCTACACTATGATGACATTCCTCTCATCCTTCTAACACAATTTATAAGATAAAGCACTATGATGTCATGTCATTACTTTGGAGAGGTGACTAACCTTCACTCTGAGTTTCTCAAAGTGAAAAAGTACAGGCAAGGTAGGTTTAAATGACTGAGAAATGAAGAAGACTTACCAAAGATTTACCAAAGGATTCCAACCGAAGTTGACTGTTAAATGATTAGAAACAGATTTTGCAAGGCTTTACACCAGTGATATGCTTTAGTATAGTTACTGATGAAAATCCTGCTACAAGATTGTGATGCAGAACTACATAAATACCTTTTGAGACCAGATCAACAGGCAAGACAAATGTGTGAAGGTAAGAACCATGTAGAGGTTGCTGCCCTAATTATTATTATTGCTACTTATTATTCAGTGATCTACTCTTGTTTTATGTAGCCATCACCCACCTGCCAATAATCTCCTCATCTGCATAGACATCTGTAAAGAAACCTGACAGATTTTTTCAAAAAAAGTAATGGAGTCTCTGTCTCAGTGATGTGGCAATTTCACTGGATTATTTATTTTTTAAAAAAACTTGCAATGTGTTCTTTGAGCAGCAAACCTGCCTCAGCAGGTTTAACTTGAACATCTCTTTTGAAATGTTTTCTTTTTCTCAATATACTCTTCTGATCCAGCACCCTTCTCAACTTGAATTCTTCTGCAGAAAAGAAATTTTGCCACTTTGGCATTAAATAAACAAAACAAATCAACCCTCTCTCCCAAGTTACTTTTAAAAGCATGCACAGTATTTTACTTTACAAATGAACAAAGCGTTTCATGTAGCAATTCAAGTAAATGCAACCCAAGCTATTTTACAGCAGATAGCATGATTTTTTTGTGTCAAACCTTTCTGCATTTTATGACTTAAAATAATAATACCTTTATAACCATCAATATGTGAAAAAGAAAGTAAATTTGGGTCAAATTTGCTTTTGTTCTAGATTTCTAATTTTCTCTGAATTTGCAAAAGAGAAATCTTTTTTCTTGCATAGCTCACAAACATGCCATGAGGCTCACTCGGTAACCAGCTCTGAGCACTTAGAACTCAGCCAGATTAGCCGGAGATTATCATTGCACCTCTGCAGCAGTATGATTTGCCATGATCTCACACTCTGTAAGCGTAACTGCAATTTGCAACCACACTACTTCCTTGTTCACCATCATCAGAGAGCATTACAAAGTCAATACAAACAACATTTCACTAGGCATGACTAAATGATTACCTGCTATCCTGCAGAGTTGGTTTAGAGCCATGTGAAAACCTTCTCTATGGACAGGACAGCCAGCAAGGACGTAAGAACACATTTATATTGTTTTAACTGGGGTAACAAGCAGTCAGAACTGCAGTTTCATTGCAAACCTGTGCCTGGCAGATTTGCAAGGCAAGGATGGGCAGAGAGCTCCACATGCAATAGTTCTGCTGTAATTGTAGCTGGTCTTGAAGGAACAGGTGGTAAAGTTGTTTGGAGCGCTGGGCATCCTGAGGCAATCTTCAGGAAAAGGCATCCAACACTATCAGCATTGATATACAACACGGTAGGTTCTTCTATGGTTTGTGTTTTGCTCTAAGTTAAAAATGCTGAAAAGCCCACAAGTGTCAGTAAGCATTTAATAAAATGTGCATCTGCAGTTCAAGAAAGAACTACACAATTTATGATTTTGTACTGAAACTATGTAAAACTGGCAATACAGTAAAAAAAAAGAGAAACTCAGCAGTGTTGTCAACAGCCTTGTGTTCTCCTTTTGGGTTACAAAAATTCACACACGGATATCACCTGAGGCCAGCTGAAAATTATCTAAATAGCTGCATAACTAAAGAAGGAGAGAAATCGTAAATTCTTGAGCAGCAGTATTGCTGAAAGCAGTAGTTTAACTTAACTTTCTGCCATGATGCGCTGGTCGGTTCATGTTGAGTTTTTCTTCCAGGGAAGAACATACTTTTTAGTAAACAAATTTTTACACTTTCTTGTGTAAAAGTGAGTAACAGTAACAGAGCTATGGACTCATCGTCACTGATTCAACTCCTACTGAAGTCAAAGTAGTCCTCTTTATTTTAATAGAGTTTATACCACATCTTTTGCAACGAAGTTTTAAGAGAGTTTGGAGAACATAACTACCCCTTTTCTTTCAAAGACTACATGCTCCTTAGTTTTTTTCTCTAAGCATTCAAGACCCTTTTGTACCTGTCGTTCTTTTTTCCCATTTTTCTTCAGTTTTTATCTACATAGCCTACAATCCCAGTTCCAAGTAAAAAAGCTTGGTACCGTTAGTTTTCCAGAGACAAAAAAGAGCAGACTACTGCTACATTCAAGCTTTAAGCAAAAACAGTGAATCTAACTTATGAGTACTGATCTATGTCTATTGCCCTATACCAATCTGTACCACTAACAAACACAACCAGGCTTCCATGAATAACATTGTACATTTTGATTCAGGATTTGTAACCGAAATGATTTTTTGGTTGAGACACTTAAAAAATGGCTAAATGTACATTCTGATAATGAATGTATAAAACTTACACTTGAGGATATAAAAAATCATAAATAATCAACAGAGAGTGGAAAGACAACTGTAATGCTTTCCATCATCTCTGGGGTCTGCCCCACAAGTGGACCCCTTGGAAAACACGACGTATAAAGCAGTGCCTCATAATGTAATGAATACCTGCACTTTGCAGGAAAAGTACATTTACTATGCATACAGACACAGAATGTAGCAGTGCACGGAGCCCTGGTACCGCAGCTCGAGTCTGCTACCATTTGAGCTAAAGCAGAACTACATTAGCTGGCACTAACAGCAGTTCATTTATCCTGTCTGCGGGCAAGCTACCATAAGGCAGCACAGCACACACACAGCCAGAATCACTTTTCAAGCAGAATGAGTAAAGATAGGAGGTAAGGAGAAAAATACAACCTTGTATTAAGTTTAGTGTATATACCTGTCTAATTAATTCATTTTTCAAAATTATGTAAGCCTCTGGGAACGCAGCCTTCCCATGAGACGTTATACTCGAATGGCACTACATCACAAGCCAAGCACATAGAATCAGCTTAGAGATGACGAATAATGAAGTATTACTTGAGATTTTCAGCTTATTCACTCCATACTTGTTTGTGATGATGTGGTAAAAAAAATGCTTTGGATCTCAGTTTTAACCATTTTACTGGACATCTGGTGTTTGCTGCTTAAAGTTTCACTATTACCAGGGTCATTGTAATTCTATAGCACATCTGGGCCAAATTCCCTGGCAGTTTTTAGTGAATTCTGCGGCAGTGGAAACATCTGTAGCTGTGCACAGTTCCACACATACAGAATTGCGAGGAGCTGCAGAATGTTCTTGGATCTTTTGCATTTCAGTGTCCAGGAAATTACCCACTGGTAATGGATGATCTTTTGGCAATATTTTTTTTTTTAAATCTTCTGTGGGATATGCCCAAATCGAGTAAAACCACACAGATTCTAATCGCTAACATTTTATTTTCATCAGTTATTAAAGAAAACACTGGTGCCTCAGTCTTCGTGTTTTCAGAAGTACACACAGCTTTTGGAAACATTTTGTTGGAAGTGGGTGGACTGGTGCAATGTGAAACTGGCCTACCGTCACTGAAAATTTTGAGAACTGCAAACAAAGCCTAGGCGACAAGGGTTGAAGAGAATATGAAGAGAAATTTAGCAACAGTCTCACAACAAAGGACCAGGCACAGTAATCATTAATTCTTATCTTCTAAGGTAAAAATAAAGATTAAAGAAGGATTAAAGAAGTGGAGCACTATCATACATCTGCCATTTGTGCATAATCAACTTTTGTGTTAAAATTCTTTTAATGACATTATACTATAATCTAAGTTTCAGTTATTTGTTTTAAAATGATAGAATAAAACTATTACTTGTTACAAAGAAAGGCCTGTGAGAATGAATGGTCTGGAAGAAATAGTCTCTTACTCCCCAGATCCTGAAGTATTTGTGCCAACTGGTTAGGATTAAATCAATATATTACAATTGCCTGGACTTGATCCAAAACTTTGCTTTGCAAAACAAAATAAAAAAACCCAAACAAACAAAAAAAAGAAAATCCTAGCACCAGGTTTCTTTTAAGTAGTGTAACACATCACTAAGCCACCAGAGGAGTAAACTAAATTTTTTCTGTTATTTGCTGAGTCACTAAGCAGTTCTTGTTGTCTGTGCTTGGACTGGCAAAGTGAATCACTGGACAGAGTAAAACCTCATCTATACCTCAGCCTATATCCTAATCTGAATTAAATGCTAAATTCTTAAGAATTGTAGTAAAGATACTGAAGGAGGCTTATGCTGGGGTTACAATGAGTTAGCCTACAGCGTTTTTTCAGCCTCAGAAGAAGCTTTGAAAGTAATTTTACAGAAGAAAATGCAGTATGCCAAGAGGATCATTTGGAGGTATAGCAAGGATGAGCAATAATAAGCAATAATATGCAAGAGGGGTGAAGAACTGGACAACCTGTATATATGGATAGCGCAGCTTGGAGAGGAGAGCGTAAGGATGCCTACCATAGGAGAGAGAATCTATGATAGGAAATAGGTCAGAAAGATTTAAAACACATTTAATAAGTTCACAAATAGCTGCATTTAGTAACTGCTTGTTATAGGATGAGCATTCTTCAGCGATGTACCTGGTTTAAGAAATGCCTATGCCTTCCTAACAAAGCTTTCCCTAGACGCTCATACCATCTCCATACCACTGTCTTCCACATTCATTTGTGCTAATACAATTATCAGTAAAACTGTACTGTACACCAGATCACTGAAGAGTGGAGAAAGGAATTCAAAAAAGGAAATGCTGGGAACAGTAAAAGTCTTTCTGGAATGGAAATCTTTTGAAAGAAAGAAACGAATGTGGAGATGACAGGACGAGAGCAAAAGAAGCTAAAATGTTAAACCCATGATGGATGCATAACCAGAGCATTTACAGTTCAAAATTCTGTTCAGGCTGACTGAAGGGATGTTCAATAGGGATAAAAAGACCTTTCACTTTGCTGTATTTGTTCTTATACAGATTATAGACAACATTGGTCTTGATGGCAGGGAATCTGAGCGGCAGGATAGGTGGAATGCAGAGAACAGCCAGAAAGAACCAGAGATGATGCCTGGAACAGGAAATTTATGATATTCCCTACCAGACTGAGGCAGAAATTCCTTCCTTACCCCAAAACTGTAAATAGGTAAGACTCAGAGCCTCCAAAAATAAACCAGCCCCCCCCCAAATGGATTTCCTTTTTACCTTGAAGGACTAATCCATGCTATCACATCTTCATCTGTATCCAATCATGCTTAAAAGGAAGGAAAAAACCCCTCTTTATCATGCATCTAGTCAATTGTGCATTAACAAAAAATAATCCCTCTTGATCCCTCACAGTGACTTGCCGAAGCTCTGAAGCATGATGTAAGTACAGTCGTTAGTATAATGCAAACCTCCAAGTGTTATGGTAGGTTTAGGGCAGTGCAAGATTTCCTGTTCTCAAAGCTTAATACAGGACAGGGGATGAGTTATGAGACTAGACTACAAACTCAGAAGGGACCTTTTAGGATATATCACTTTACTGATACAAGCTTTCATCTAGAAACTACTTTAAATAATATTTGGAAAGACTTAAGTAATGGCCCTCCAGCAAAAGCCCTCCAGATGATTGTTCCAGTGTTTTTCTACATTCAGAGAAAGCTGTGTTTGAAGGCTGCATTTGCTTAACATCAGATTCCAGGTACTGGTTGTTGTGAGCAAGGCTGAAAACCCTTGAACTCACAGGTGCCAGAAAACTTTTTTCATAGGTGAAAAATATATCTATATATAGCAATCAAGTAACTTTTCAATATTCTCTTCCACAACCAGAAAAACTTAGCCCCTTGAATTTTATGACACAAGGCTTATTTTCCTCCCAAGATAGTTTTGTGGCGCTCTCAAATTTCTTCAATATCTCTGTATTTTCTTTGAAGTGTTGATTTAATTAAGTATTTTATCAGTTGTGTTACTGAAGTTCTGTACTTCCTTACTCTTCCTTAGTTGCACATAGCACTTTTCTTTTTGTATGCTTTAGGATTGCATGATCCTTTTTGCTATGGTACAGTCCTATGAGCTCATGTTGATGTAATTATCTTTAACAACGAATTCTTTCGGTGTTACTGCTTCCTAAGACAATGTTCTCTGCATTGTTGATATAGCAAGTATAATCTGAATTTTGATTCCCCTTGAATTACTTTGTATTTGGCCATATGAAAATGCCTTTAGTTGCACGGTGACCATGAAATTGAGTGTAATTCTAAAACAATAATCTGTTCTCATTTACTGCCCCACCAGTTTTTGTGTCTATTGAAACATTTATCAACTTCATTAAATGTTCACCGGCAATAAAACACAATACTGATTTTAAATGCTTATTTTAATTTCTCCTTTCTGTATGTGGCTTCTTTTTTTTATTTAACTGAAACACTTCCTCCCACTCTTAATTATTGTTCCCTACTTGATTCAAAAATATTAAGGGCTGGGCTGAATTATACATTTGATTCTAGAGATAACAATAGCTTTGAAGTATTCCCAAACCAAGCTTGAGAAAAAAGAGACTTTAACTGATAATATTTCAGTGTACATATTTAAAGTGTGTGAGAGTATTAGTTTCACATCAGGGAAATTCTGAATTCTGTCATCTGCCTGGCAGACAGAAAATTCACCCTGCCAAGATAACTGGGCCCAGTGATACCACAAATCCAGTTTAGCCCATTTGAAGCTCCATTCTGTATATCGGTTTGCTGAGTGCGACAGACGTTTTCAAGAAATTATTTATATAATTGGTATTGAATATTATAGCACTGAAAGCATGGAAGGGAAGCCCTTTTATCTGATTTATGTTATCTAGGTAAATTATTTTCTAGGTGTTGTAAATGAAAAATGTTTCTACTCTTAAACAGTCATTATCAGTTATTTATTACATATCTCGACAGATTATATCATAACTATTTTCTTTCCATCCAATAGTAACATGTACCACTTTTTCTCCTTTGCGTGAGCAAAGGACTTCCTAGCTGTGATTACAGAAAATGCCTTATGAAAATATTAACTACCTAGAATGGACAGGAGTTAAAGAGCTAATATCATGTGGCCAGCTAGTTTTCAGTCGAGTAATTACGAAGGCAGTGAAAACGGCTTGTTGAATTAAAGCCAAAGTTGTAAACTACAGTCTTACTGATAATAGCCTTACCAATTCTCTGTCATCTTTTTAATAAACCACCCCATCTACTTCATATTGTTTTTCTTCATTTTGCATTCCACTTTATGCTATAATCACAGCCACATTGAGACGTTTTGGTGTCCAGGGAGTATCTCCAAACCCTGGGCACTGCCCCCACCAGCCTTGCAGCTGCCCTTGCCTTTTGTGTTCTCTGCACTGTCTTCCCAGGCGGCAGCTGCAGCAACTGGGATTTACCATATTTGCCTCCAATAGCTTCAGCTATTCTTGAATTCTGGTTTCACCCACATTTGGCATAAACTGGCACTGCTGTCAAAGAGGAAATAATCCCATCTCCCTCATCTTCCTTTCCCAGCCGCTCTGTCCTGCCTCCACATTATCCCTTCCTTTCTGCTGACAAAAGGTCTGTGTGCCTACATGATGAGCTAGCCAGGGGGAATCCTTCTGGATTACCAACACATTTCTTTTTTAATGGCCAAGTTAATATTAACTCGATCATTCTTCCAACATCCATGACTCCTGACCAGGTGCAGAAGTGCATGTGCTGGCACAAAGGAGAGTGTGGCACAAAAGCAGGAACATACAGCTCTGGGCACACAGCATACACCATTGCTTCTTCTGGTGGCAGTGCTGGTTTAAAACATCCATGAAACTATGGCTTTGGTTAGACAGAAATCAGGATGTAGCCTATTATGTTTTCCTCTTTAACTTGACTTTTTGATGTATGGTTCACATCTTGCTGTATATTATACTCATCCAGCTGTGCTATAATAATGGCACTTTTACCCTCTCATCAGGCAGTAATTTTGAATTAAAAAGCCTCTTCTAGGGATGGCTTCTAAAGTACAACACATACCACCTCATGAATGTGGTAACTGATATGTCGACATTCCAGAGTGCTAAATAGGTGAGGATGTTGGCTTTCAGGAACAATCTCTTGCCAGCTAATACTTCATTATCTGACAGACCATCTGGTTTCCAGTCCGTCAATGCTATATTAATACCGTCAGCTCTCTACACTTGATTATTGCCCAACATTTCTATTACTTTGTAAATAACAGAACTCAAAAAAAAAAAAAAAAAAGTCTTCCAGAGACTGAGCAAGACAAATCACCACTTGCTCATGTACTTGTCATTGTCATTTTTGGATAATGGCCAAACAGTGGATTTTTCTCCATGTGACTCGTGAATTCAGAGTACAGCATACCCCATTGTTATCAGGAGCAAGATCACCAACTTTTAATTGCACAATATACATAAACACAGCTGGCCTAGTGACTCATTTAGTAATGCAATATGTTACTCCCTAAAACTCTGTTTCAGGTGTGACCTCAGGACTCTTTCTATTCCATTTGTTGAAGTCTGTGAGATTTACAGTGATTTACTCCTAGACTACTGGGAATATTTAAAGGAATCTTTCTTTTTTGGGATTTCAGAAGGAATGTTTGGACTGTAAATGAGAAGCTGTATCTATTGGATATCCTTTTGGTGTCTGTTCAGAGCACCCTGTTTTAAGAACGGCTAATCAGAAGAATGTGCAGTTCATAATTCCGTAAGCAATAATAGTTGATCTCTTTATAGTAAAATATACATTCCTCCAGTGGGAGGAATGTGACTGTGGGAATGTAATGACATTACAGTACAAGATCATGAAGAACAATATTAGCTGCATTTTTAAAAGAAAGGTATCTATTAAAATACGAATAAAAATAGTGTTTTAGTGTAGTTAGTAATGGAATGAAATTTTTATAAATATTGTATTGGCTTCTAGATGAAATACTTCTACTGTGAGCCAGGAAGCTGGTGAATACTCAATCCTCATTTGTTACCAGCTCTGAGTATTTGCCTTTTGTGTATAACTCCCCTTTCCACAGGAATCAGCAATGAGCGTGCTTGCTCCTGTAGCATGCTCTCTCTGTGTTGCTCTTTTTTTTCAGTAGTCTTGACTTAAAATTTCAGTTATCCCTCAGTAACTGATGTAGTCATCCCTGGCAATACATGGTCTAAGTTAAATATCTGGTTCAAAATCTGGATGCCTAAGGAAATCCTACAGCTAAATAAATAAAACTCAGAACAAAATATTTTTGAAAAAAGACTGTGGTTAGCTTCCAGTGAAAAATGCATAAATAATCAATTAAAGAAATGTTCAACATTTCTTATACTCTTTTTTCCCATTAATTGAATGCTTTTCCAGTGAGTACTCAAGACACTAATGATCACGTTTTTATCAGGCATGTCTGAAGTCCTTTTTCCAATAATGAAACACAAATATAAATATAAATATAAGCAAGTTGTGATAAAAGAAAGACCAAACTGTTCCAAAAAATAGTTACAACTAGATCGGATCCATCATAAATGTCTGTTTTAAATTTAATTGTTCTCCATAAGTCAGGTCAAACATGAAAAAACAGGAAACAGAAATTAACTAGAATAACTTACTTCTATTCCAATTTACTACTCGGTGCTTACAAGACTCCAAAACAGATGCCTCTGAGCCTAACTTTAGTGAAGTCTGAGGTACTGACTGTTTCTCTACTTCAGAACAACAAAATATTAGGTTAATAGCTTTGTAGACACACATTATGTATCTCAGCAAAGGTGCAGCAGCAGATGCAGCCCTGATGAAATCAGGTCAAGTTGTGCAGCAGTGGAACGTGCCAGTTATGCTGCACAAGAGCCAGTATGGCCCCAAGGGATGCTAATGGGAGAACTAAAGCTCCATAAGTATCCTTCTAAAACCATGCCAGGCTGCATTCATGTGCTAGCAAAATAAGCAGAGATGCTGCTGTCCTCCCTCAGCAACGCTATAAAAACTTGGCAAGAGGCACCACTCTCTACTTCTGCAGTCAGTACTATCCCTGCAGTGCAGATCTGCTTTCACAGCACGTTTTTTTTCCCAGCAAAACCAGAAATTCCTCTTCAGGGGCTGTAAACGTTCCCCCCAATGCTGTAGTCCCCACCTCCAGCTCCTGCAGTCCCACAATACTGGTTTCCAGGACTCTCCCCTCTCAAGTCCCGCTACTCTGGGACAACCCCTTCAGCACTTACAGACTTGATGCACTGTGCTGTGCTGCAAACTTCATGTGCTTCATTATTCAGTCACAGGGAACCTGAGTCCAAAGTTGAAACTTTTAATAGGAGAATATATCATAACATGCCGTAGCCTCTCAAAGCAGAAGGCCTGTTTCCTTCCTGCTTTCTGATCACAACACCTGCTCTATACAGCTTTGGGTAGACATGCTTAGTTTCATGCTTGAGCTTTTACAGTGACCAACCTCCCAGAGGAGCTCCTCCCAGAGGAGGTTGGTGATGTTAGAGAGAGACGTGAGGACTGAATGTCTAGTTCAGGATACTGTAACTGCTGAAGGTGCTGTGACCCCAGGCACCTGACGTGTTGCTGTGCTGGGTGAGAAACAGGTTGATGAAACTCCACAGGCTCAAGCTAACAGACAGCTATTTCACACAAGCAGAGGAGAACTGGGTTTCATGAGCAGAGATGGTGCTGCAAAGAATAAGCTTCCCAGCTTGGGGTACTGCAAGACTCAGCTTCACTCTGCAGATCAGCCACCTGACTGCAACTACAGAAGCTTTAATATCGCACCTTTTATTGCCGTGTAAGTGGCCTAGTGGGGAGCACCTTCCTTCATTTATGATTCATGGTTTACAGTCACCCCTCAAAAACAGACAGTCAGGAAGATAAACACCTATTATTTTGCAAGGGAAATGGTAGGAAGAATTGGTTACGTCTCTTAACCAGAAAGTCAGTTCAATTGCCCTCTTCCACATCTGCAAGGGATTTTTTTTTTAATAAACTCATTGTCATAAAGTGTTTAGGGAAAAGAATTAGAAGCCATGACTCCATCCAGATACACTATCACTGAGTCACAGGCCATGCTCTCTGGACTGATACAGTTTGAAGTACACAGTTGCAACAGAAATGTAAAATGAGTATTCCCATCTCTACTCTCCCTCCTCTATGACTACCAAAAGAGGCTGTAAAATGGTGGTTAGACCACACTCCAGCAAGTGGGAGCTAAGGGTCTGGATTCCTGTGGGTACAGAAGGAGTAGGAATCTCCAGTTCCTGGGCAAGCCCTTTAAGCCATTGTATAAAGGAAAATATCTTTCAGAGGCTATTATTTCTCAAAAACAAGGTAGCAGACACAACTGTATTTTATGAGGAGCCCAATCATATGGGTGTGTTTTAGGCACAGTCTGGAAATGCCTAGAAGTGGATTGAACCTACTAGGTGTCTCCACCTGGCAACTGYGTGAGCTTTCTTACAATAAGAGTTTTAGACTTAGGTGATAATATCTTTTTCTGGACACAGCTTTTTTTATTTGTCTCATCAGTATCAAATCCAAACTTTCTGGTATGGTCCAGAAAGAGTAGTTTAACTTGGGTTAATTCTGATTTTCTAAATTAAAAGAAGAATAATCACAGTTTAGAAACATAGTAGGTTATATAGTTTCTTCATGGAACGATGCATCAGTTTTCATGACACTATAACTATTGGTACAGATTCTCTGGTTTAAGTAAAATATATCTGTGCAGGACTGGTTTTATGAGTAGCTTTATTCATAAGCAATTCATACCGTAGCTTTCTTTACTGTAGCTGTTCTTATTGCAGTTTCCAAATCCTGGGGCCTTGTCTGCACTCTAGGTTGCAACACATTGCCCTTTGTCCCAGAGTCTATCCTGGTAGGACTTTCTAGAGATATGTGGGCATGCATAGTGGTGCTCTGACCACATCTTTCTCCCTTCACCGGTTTGGCCAGCTTTATCGTGTAAGTGTCCTCTGTGTAGGATGATCTTTGGTAGGCTGCTAAGCAAGCTTTGTAGTTGGCTCTAAGGACAAAGCAGATTTTGTCCCACATGTTTAAGGATTATTTCCAAGTTCTGCTAAACACAAATAGGTGCTTAATTTAGTTTCTCTTCTGATGAAATGACTGTCAGGCACACATATGATGTCAGTAGCAAACCCTGAGGGCTAAGAGAATTCTTAGTTCAGCTGTTTTCAAGTGATGGGCAAGCAGTGTCATTTAGATATTTCTGTTATAGTTACACATATACTTATATAAGTGCTTTATAATTAACTTCTTCCTGTGAGAGAATTTCTATTCACCGGTGTTTAAAAAGTGGTCTCAGATGAATCACAGAAGCAGAAGCTTTGGTCATGCATCAGTTAAGGTAGGAAATGTAGACATCCAAGGCTAGCTGGAATGCTATCAGGCATCCCTACATTTCACCGTTGCTATCTGCAACATTTTCTATGACAATGAAAACTCTATCTAAGATTAAGAACAAGACCCTTCACAAATGAAAAGAATTGCAATTAAAAAAAAAAAAGAAATTATTAAGAAAAACAATATAATAGATGATGACTAGCCCATATATTTCAGGTACTGTCTACACAATTTTATCTGAATTCAAATTTTATACAATTTCCATGTAGACTTGTAGAAATGCCTGTTAGACACCTGTTGGCACAATACATGCATATTACTTATATGACAGAATAATAGGTGTCTAAATTCTGCTTTCCATGCTAGATATCTTAAAACCTAGGGCAATTGTAAAATTAAGAAGTGTGTAATTTAATATGTTGTCTTAAACACAGGTTTAGGTCATATGCCAGAAAAGACTTAGAAAGGTAGCACAGAAGAACTTGGTAAATTATCTGTAATTTTGCAGGTCACTAATGAATGTGGAAAGAGTGCACTGTTTATATAGAGCCTACGACACTGTAGACTATAATGATCACACAGCAGGACAGAAGCAAATTTACGTGCTATGCTCTGGAAGTCAATATGAGCTTCATTTTGAATGAAATGACTTACCTGGCACAGAAGGAATCAAGGAAGGTCCTAAGGAGTAGATAAGAAGCAGCAGCAGCTTATACTGGTCAAAGATCCTGGATTTCTTTTTTGGAAAAGGGGAGTTTTAAAGCATTTGTATAATCTAAGCAATAAGAACCAGGATGTGCACACTTTGAGTAGTTTGCATTCAAATTTGCTCTTTTCCTCTACTGAAAACCTAATACTATTACTTACATAAACCAAAAAGAATACATTCCAGTTTTTAGACTGTAGTATGTTGTACCCTTTCACACCTACTTTTGGAAATTTTTTTTATTCTTCCCCTCCTGCCTTTGTGTCATCTTCTGGTATGGAACTCTTTCCTTCTCTTTTTGCTTCTCTAACTACCACAGTTCCCCAGACCCTTTCTATGCCAAGTATCTGCTAAGAATGCATTTCATATAGGTGGTCTCTCAGTATTAACACACCAAACTATACAAGTTTCAGTGTATTTCTCCTGACTGACCCTTCTCTTATTTTTTTGCAACATGTACACTCATTTTCCTTTTTGTATTTGATTTAGGTTATCTCACTGGTAGCACAAAGGAGAGCACTAACATTAAAAAAAAGGGGGGGAAGGAGTAAATCTTTATATAATACTACCGCTAGCTTGAGTACGAAAATGAGGGTTGTATAGCAATTACAGGTTGAACTTGAGGGGATTAATTATCATTTTAAAATAAGCATAAATGTTTAAGCAGCGCATATTACCATCTATATTATGGTAAGATGATAGTCTATCTCCCAGAAGCAGGATATCTATTATGTCATTTGAAATTGGAGTTGCTATAGCAAACATACTAGCTAGTAAGTAAACAGTTACACAGAATTTTTATGGATGTGGCTAGAATTAACATTTTAGTAGCCCCTATTTGGCTTAAACTTTTGTACATACAAGGCTAGTAACAAAGGCTAACGCTAGTATGACTTAAAACAGTGCCTTATTTTTCATATGTACTAGGTTTTCTTACATCCTGGAGTATAAAAAGTAAATTCATTTTCTTTATGTCACCAGAAAGGATTTTAATGAATTATAAATCCTTTGGGCACTATCTGAACTTCCCAAAAAAATTTGCAAATGGCATGAAACACAATGCAGGCTTTGGCCATGGACAGATCCTAATGTCCTTGATAATTTTTCAACTCTATCTTCATTCAGAGTAACTTCCAGAATAACGCCAATGAGTAAATAATGCATAAAATCAGAGCACAGACTTCAAAATGTGGTACAGGAATTACTGGGATCATGAAAAAAAAACAGCTATAAGAAATACTGTATGAATTTTTGAACACCCCAATCCCATTTCTGATTATTTCATGAGTGACCTGTCCAGTTCTGTGATCAACTCTCTGTACACCTCCATGTTTAATCAAAACATTTGCACAGAACATTAAGATATAAAGTAAGAGTTATATTAAAATTACTATTTAGGTGTAAACTTGCATATAGTGAGAAATGGGGAACTGTATTTTAATGACAGCCCTGTGTTCTGTTCCTTAAAAGCAAAAGAAAATTAAAGGCCTGATATAAAGGCTTTAGCCAACAGAATAATTTCCATTGACTTCAGAAGGATGTGAATCAGGCCCTTAAAGTAGCAACTCGTTTAGTACTGACTGCTAAATTTATAGCACTTCTTTATTTTCTCAAAGCATAACAGCATCTATTCATCACACTGCAGTAACAAAGCCGTAACCTGATATATGACAAATATTACAAGCTTAATGGCTGATGTCCATTACTGACGGGACCTGCTCACCATTTAGAAAAGATTGGCACTGAAGGATTACTGAGCAAACATAGCACCTGAAAAAACTTGCATGCAGGAGTCTGTCATCAGGTGTGTGATCGAGGGCATTATCCGAGAACGCTGGCTCTTATCTTTGGTTGGAAACTGCTGCAATTGCCAACAATTCTCAACAAAGAGCTTCCGTCATGGAAGGCTGATCCACCAAGCCAGTCTGGTGATGGTTTACCTTCTCGAGGCTTCATTCCTTTTTATGGATCACCTGAGACCAAGCAGCACACCAGTCTTTAATAGCTTAAATAGCAGGACAACCTAGCAAACTGATGACAATCAAGGGAAAACCAATCCTTTTTGGTAGAAAGACAAAATTCCAAGCATTCCCTCATGGTAACTTAGAAAGACCTACTTCTAAAACTGCATTTTCCCAAACCGGATGCTGAGGGAAACTTTCTTGCCACTGATTCCTAGCATTTTGCAATGACAGCTAACTCTCCCTATATTGCTAACTGCTCACTAGTCAATTTTTCACCTTTTACACCACTATAATTGTTCTCAGGAATACATTAAATCGCCTTTTTCCTTTTTTCTTTATGTAACGCTAGATGAAATTACTATTATAAAATTTTGGAGAAAGCCTATGAAAATTGCTGTTTGTACAAAAACATACTGTTATTTTTCTTGTAATAGTACAGCTTTGAAAAATTATTAATTATTTGCAATTATTAACATAAGCTGTTGAAATAAAATGAGACATTTTATTTTTCTCAAAATTGTGACAATATATTTCATTTGCACAGGATTTTTTAAAATGTAATTGAAAGTTTTGGTTTGCCTTTTACATACTTCCTAAAGAAAACCGAAATTAGTTTCGATATTTTAATTAAACTACCCATTTATTAAGAAAAGATGAAAAAATTGAGATGAAATACTTTAATATGTTTTGACCCAAAAAACATGAAAATTTGAATATTGTGCAAGTACACTATTTTGTGTTTTCAAAGGTAGAGGCATATTATGTGAGAATATATTAAAACAAAGGCTCAAATGCTAATTAGTTAGTACTTTACTTTTATCTACAAAAAGGATTCTTCTAAATCACAGTGGCAGTCAAAAGAATAAATATTACCTATATACTAAATGGTAATTCATACAGGAGATATAGATGATATTTCCAAATAAAAGTGGTGTAAAAATGAGCTCTTAAAATATCTAAGACTTTTTTGATATTATAAAGTATTTCATACAGAAAACTATTTGCATTTATATCTTTAAGACATAAGTGGAATATTTGATTTGTTATAAAATGAGGTTTTGCAAATAAAAGAAGGTACATTGATCAAAACTTGACTTTTATTAAGTCAGGATACAAAAATATTTTATGTGGGATTTGAATAATGAAAAAATGAGTTTTATTAAGAAATGTTTTAACAGTAAATAATCTGAGCCCCTACCTAGATTAGGAGGCATCAGGAGTGTCAACGTATTTGTCCCTGCCATAGAGTTCAACTGCTACAAAGAACAATGAATAGATATATTGGGTTTGGCTACCAAATTCCTATGATGCAGAGGTGTTTACTTATTATGGAAAATTCCATTTATTAGATTAAAATAAACCCTAAAAAATCATTCTGTACTTGAGACACCCAGTGCATAATAGCTACAAAACAGTGTATATGCAAGCTCAGGCAAAGCCAAAATACGCAAAAATACACAAAAAATACACACTGAAGGCAAGCTGTAAAAAAAAAAAAGCATGGGAATTGATCTTGTATTCATAACTGGAGCCAATGCTTCAGTTAGAGTTACTGCCCCGTATGCTACACAAAAGCTTCAGAAATTTACTATGAAGTGCCTGCTGGCTTACTGTGAAAGAAGCTTTCTACGCTGGATAGACAGAATGCATCGGTACAGTTTATCTGTGCTTATATGCATGCATTCCTGTAAGGAGATGCAGCATGTTATACACGCACTACACTTGATATAGACATTTTTATAATTAAATAAAGTGATTTTTATTGCATTTAGTATTGCTATTTATGGGGTAAAGAAGCACAGCAGACTGTAGGAAAAGTTGCATAAGCAAAGAATGTGAAAACTAAAAAAACAACCTCGTATGTATTTAGAATTTTATTGTCTTTGAAGAGGCAAATAGCATAACAGGCAAAATAAATTATTTATTTTTCACAGTTTGATTCTCAGTCATATGGAATGCAATGTGCTCTGAAATATCAGTTAGCATTATACAGAAATACACTCTTCTAAAATATTTCCATACTTGATGCTAGTACCTCATTTTACCTTGTTTTATTTAAGATGCATTCCATGGAAAATCTACATAATTGTCAAATATTCATAGTTATTTACATTGCCTTTTTATTTCGAGTTGGTGCATGCTTTAGAGGAATAGTTTCTCTTCCATGGCCAAGCATAGATATTCTCAACATCTAGCTTACGAAATTTCTTTCAGAATGTGAAGCATGATATACAGGAAGACTTTAACTTGGGTAAAGAATATTGCAAAGAGAAGAGGGGTTGGTAATAGTGTTAGAGGTGAATGATCAGCATACCTAGCAGTTACTGCTGCAATAGCAGCTCTATGACTCAGTAAAAAGAAGCCTGTCAGGGAAAGATTGTCTTTCTAACAAAGATGTATTTTAGAAGTTTCTCATATAATGCTATTCATCTTCCAACATTAAAAAAGAAACCAAAGTAATTTATTAGGAAAAAAAAATGATACCTATATTTTCAGAGTATGGCATAATACAAAGTTGTTAGTAAAAATATTATAAGTAACATATAATTAACCTACCCTGAAAACAAGAAAATGATGAGTATTGAAAAAATTCTACCTATTCTAATAGGTAGATGTCTTACTACATCTTCGTATTTTACAGTTAAAATAATGAGCAAATGTATATAATGTAAAGCTCAATTATTTCTGGAGTGAAAATGTTTTATCACTGAATGCAATACTTTATTTTGCATAGGATCTTCATCTGCATTTTTTAAAGATTTAAAAATTTTAGGGGTTCAAATCGAGCAGATTTATATATAAATAAAMAACTGAGGACTATAGTAATTAAAAGGATTGGCAGAAAAGAGACAAAGCTGTGGTTTTAGATGTAACCAGTGAAGAAAATGAAATTAGATGAGGTAAAGACATGCAGATTAGAGAGAGGTATAATAGTGTCATTATAAATAAGTATGAAATATAGTCTAAGAAATGTGCTAAATGTATGTTGTCTGATCAGTTAGGTCAAGACATGAAAAAATCAATGAGGATTTTTTCTCTTGCCYGCTTCAAACTACAACTTATAAACTTCTATTTTAAAAAGAAAGCTTTTGACCTAAAACAGTGTTGCTCATTTTCACGTGCATGTTTCCTACAACTTAAATAAAAATGCTTTACTTTGCATTTTACGCTGTCTGCCAGGTATTTCCTGTGAACATCCCATCTAAAATCTCTTGGTTCTAGTAACTAATGTCTGTAAAGAAAATCCTGGCAAAACTGTAGTTCTAAGCTTCACGAGCAGCCATTTTAAACAGAAAGCTGGTTTCGTTGTGTTGACAATCACATTTTAAACTGATTCCTTCCAGATGAAAAGATGCTTTTTCAAACAATGTAATAAAAGTGTAAAGTCAGCTGTTCTAAGGACATAAAAGTGATTTATCTGTTCTCTGGTCACTGTTTTTTCCCTTGATACAGTGGGATTTTCCTTTTAAAAAATAGGTTAACAATTAATGGCTACTAGAAGCCCAGATTACGGAGAAGTAAATAACAATTCACCTTTTAAAGAAACACAACACATAACTGCAATTAATTTTGCATCTCATGACGCATCCASTATTGTGTTTATGAAATGTTAAATGTTAACGGCTCGATTTACATAACAGATAAATAGTCAATTCTGACAGCTGACTATTGACAATGTCATCATCAGATTTCAGAGCTATTACCTTTGATAAGAAAGTCGTTTCAGATAGATTTCAGATCCTTTTATCTGCCGGCAGTTGGGCATGACAGCCTTGCACCGGCTCAGCTTTGAGAGATCCCCTGCCCCTCCACAAGGGCTAGAATCAGTTTCTCACCTTTCAAATACAGGTTTCAATTCCGGAGACTCTGATGGCACTATATATATACCATTTCAGAACAAGCAAGTTGTGTAGAGACAGATCCCCAAAAAGCGGCATGATCCAAAAGTATGACTTAAGCTTAATTTAGCCACTTAACCTTAACAGTAATTCATGAAATCCTTGCTCAGAGGATATGCAGCCCTGGCTGTGACAAATCTCGGAGGGGTCTTAGTTCCTGGCCTGAAAGCTTCTCACTAGCTGAAAATTTTCGTACAGCCCTGGGTGAGCCAAGGAAGCCCTGGAGAAGGGCAACATGTACAGCACACCGTGTGCAAGCTCTTCCCAGCTTTTTAACTCTAGATGGCTCTCGGCTCAGCAGCTCGGCTGCCCGCGGAGCACCCCTCCACTCCATGCAGCGGGGACTGCACCCGAAGGCACGGGTCAGCTGCGGCACCACATTGCTGCCCGAAGCGGGCGAATGGTGCTGGGCAGAAAGGTCCCCATCAGGGCCCCAGGTGTAACCTCTGTTTGGAGCACCGGGGAATGTCGCTGTCACTGCTGTGAAATACTGCAGCCCCTCACGCTGAACCAATTACTGAAGCGGGAGAAATTTGTGGCCATTATCCTGGGCTACCAAATTTGGCAGATATGTTCTTCACATTCAGAGAACATAAACACATTCAGAGAATCCGATGATACAGCATAGTATGATATTTTCCGTATACTAGACTAAAAGGAGGTTTTTTAGAAGCATAATTATTACATAAATCTATTTAAACAAGATGTTTGAAACCAACAGGAACCTAATGTGGTAAAATGATAAATATTCTTGACTGTTAAAATCATAAAAACATGACTAAAAATTTAAGTTCTGCTGATCTTTCACTAACTAGTGTAGATAGATAAAAATGATTTGTAAACAATTATTGTAGGTATCTTCTTACTACTGTAAGTATAAGCATCTTATAATGCAGTCATCTGATTCCAAACTAAGGCCTGTAGGAGCTACTGCTATAAATACTAATACTATAATGAGTTCTATTTACGTTATATTAGTAGAAAATAGAGACACTCAAAAAATCATAACTTTAAGATTAAAACAATCTGTGAAAATATTTGAAACTTAAAAAAAATACAACTTGGACCTTTAAAAAATACAGAATAGACACTTACCCAATGTAAACGGGTGTATCTCCAGTGGCCTTAGCAAATGGTAATGACTAATGCCAGTTAAGGTCTGGCCTGTTTACTTCTAAGGTGCTTATAAGATTTACATGATTTTATTGTGTTCTGTTCCTATGGGAAATAAATCAGCRTGTGTTTCATCTTGAAAGCATATGATTCTCAGAAGTGATTCTCTAAAAGAGTGTGCTTGTTTACTGTGTTGCCACATATATCAGATCAAATTTTGCAAGTAAAATGCCTATCCATCAGTAATAAAAACATGGTTAGCCAAATGCTGCCCTTAGTTACACCGGTGCAACCTCATTGTATTTCAGAGCGCTACACACATAAAACTGGGAATAGAAGTTTTTCACATTCCAAAGCCATTTCTTACGTTTTCAAGTGTTAACATATGAAGATGGGGGTAGGGAACCTCCAGTCAGGAACACAGAATTCCTGCTTGAAGGGGATGATGAAAACCTCCTGACAGTAACATCACTAAATACTGCTGACTATCTGGAGACAGCGCAGTCCACTGAACGGGGCACTAGCCTTGCAGTCAGGATATCCAGCTTCAGGCTTAAAACTGCCACTAGCTCCATGTATGCCGTCGGACAAACTACTTCATAAATGGATTGCCAAATAAGTCTTCAGACCCCTTCTGAATTAGGAGAATGCAATTTTATGTCCAACACACATGTTCCTCAGAGCTCTGGTATTAACATGCTACCATAGGCAAACAAACGACATGGTATCAGGCTGCTCCACCTCTGTACGTGCTCCAATCCAGATCTACTTGACTCCCTGGCACTTTATACCTCAGTATCCCTATCTGTACAGTTGAGATAATGATACTTCCTTCTTCTGTGAAGTGTTTTGAGACCTATAGGTTAAAAGAACAAATACCATCTTTGTTTCATGACTGACTAGTGTTGCAAAAGCATCCAGTCACTTGGTATTGTTGGCCAAACTATTTGATTATGAACTGGTTAATTTTTATCTACTTAGAGACTGAAAATGCATGAATATTTTATAAATAGGCATGCATACACATATGTACACAGATTTTAAAACATAAGGAGGCATCAGAATTTCCTGAGATTTTTGCTGTCTTTATTGGGAAATGAGACAAAAGTGAATTATCAAATGTGAATGTTAATTTACAAAAGAAAGCAGAATGCACATCACCTTCACATAGATACACAAAAGATGTTTCCTTTGTGGCCATATTTGATCTAAAACCTTGTGAGCATAATATAAATCACAATCTTAAAGTAAATTATCAGGAAAATTCTGTCAGTCAAATTTTCTGCCTTCCTCTTCTCTAATCTTGAAAGCAGTCTTAATGATGATTTTACTCAAGGCTGTACCATCATTTAAATTTTATGGCTTAACACCCATTCAAAGTAAGAACACAAATGACGGTTTTAAGACTCAAGTCCAAACAAACTACAGACAACCAAATGAAACTGAAAACAGAAAGACCAGATATTGCATGTAGGTCTATGTAGAGTGAGATGTGGGGTAAAGTGAGAGTAAGTGGCACCAAGAACAGTTACAGGGAAAGCAGATCTATTTCTCTGCATAGATATGTCATGGATTATGAAGAAGGAACTCGTGCTAATTACCCAGAAGAAATTCTGAAATTCTTTTATTGTGGGGCACTTAGAGGCTAAAGTCTATGCTAAAGCATCTTTTTTCCTTTCACTGCAGATCTATGAGCCCCATTCCCCACAGGGCCACATGAATCCTGTCTTCCAAACTGCGCAGGCGTGAGTGCAGTTGCTGAGGAGTGTCGTGGTTTGCCTGCAGAGGGACTGTAAAAGCCAAGCCTCAACCAACAGAAAAAATGGCAAAGCAAAAGGAATCGCTCACTTCCAAAAGTAAATGGATAGATTAAACAGTTGGTAATTTTAGTTAGGTACTAAATGAACTTGCCACATCCCTACCTAAATTTTGCAAGCTCATGCTCCCTGAAAATAGGCAAATATAGCTTTCCTGACACTGAGCGTTTCTTCTTTAAAGATATGCAAAGCAAGCATGAGGGTTCAAAAATTCAGCTCTAAGACTTTAATTTTTATCCACAAAAGCCAACAGATTTCACACAGGTTCACAGTTTAAGCCAATACACTGTCCTTCACAATTTCAGTTACAGTTCTCAATTCAGCAAGGTGTTATAAAGCTTAATTGACACTTCAGATTATATTATTTCACACAGGAATGTGATAATTATTTCTGACACTCTAAATCACAGGTTTTTAGTGAAGTCTGCAACAGACACAGTAGTATGGCAGGAAGATGCCAATGTAGCATAATGTGACCCACAGATTAATTCTACAATGTGTGGGATAAAGAGAAGAAAAATTAGCAATATACTATGGACTATGGGGATGCATCAGGATAGATACAGATAGACATTTTGGTACTGTAGTGCCCTTTTTTGCATCTTCAGTCTCATTTTAGCAAGGCTTGTACAAGTATTATGAGTTCGTAAGTGTGAGGCAGGCCAGTAGGACTAGAAAAGAGATGGATCCATGTATAGATGTTTCTGAAGTACAAGTGCTAGCAGACCTTCCTCAGTGTTCAGGTGGAAGTTACTATTCCTGTAGTGGGGGCGGAAGAGAAAAGGTGCTTGTACTTCAGTTTGCAAGATCACAGTCTCTGAAACTGAAAGTGCAGGTGGGTCTCTACTAAGAAACAAGATTCTTGAAGGTAGCAAGCAAGCATGGGTCCAAGCTGACTTCTGCTCCTCCTGGAATGAAGTGCTAACAAGAAACCAAAGAGTGGGGCAGATAGTTGTGGGGGTAAATAACATCTTAATCTACCACTTCTGCTTGCCTCAGAGCACTTAAAGCTGAGCCTAAAGACTGGTCTTTCGATACCACACGAATTTATGCCTCCAGTAAGTGGAAAAGAATCTCCGCTTCATAACTGCTTGCTGGGAAAAGGGATTTTTGGCATGACTGACCACGTCACACTTCCCTTGTCGGCAATTTCATTGAAGGATTCATGCACAGAGTAGCCAAGTATTTGTATCTTGTATAACACTTATTTGGCAGACTTTTGATAGGTCTCCTCAGCCCAGCTGGAAGAGCACACATCCAGCTGGGCCCCAGGAACGGGTGGTGATGATTGCTGGTGAGTGCCAGAGGCCGGTGCTTGCCTGCAGGGCTGGCAATCCTGCAAGTCTCCTTCCCTGACCTGTGGCGGTTAGAAGCAGCAGAGTATCATCTGCAGCCAGCTGGGAGAGCCAGGCCTCAACAGCACTGCTGTAGTCTCTCAAGCACTTGTTACCACGACAGACAGCTGATGGATAGAGGCAGGACAAAGGAGAGTGCTAGCAAATTCCTTAACTGATGAACGATCACTGATACCACGTAAACCAGGAACCCTCCAGCTTCTGCATGTTTGCTGACAACTCTGCATTCATCCAGCTCCTGCTTAGTCTTGGCTGCTCTCCCACCAACTCCACCCATAGTGACAAGTTTTGTGCAGCTTTATAACCTAATCCCACTAATGTATGAGTCAGGGTGTCTCTTATTAAAAAAAAAGGTGTGCGGTCATGCAGACAATTACAGGTACAAGAGAGTGGTAAGGTGGTGCTGAGAACAGGACAGGAATAGTTATAAAGCTATTGGGCTGTGTAAACATGGAGGTAATTGCTCCTTCCCAAACCAAACTCAACATAAATAATCAAATAACTCAGTAGAAGTAATGAAGTCTCAAATGATCAATGACAATTGTGTTTTGCACTTTCCCAGGACCATCTAGTTCTAAGAAAGGCTAACAGCACTTCAAAGTGTAACTTATTCAAGTGTTATAAAACTGGAAACCAGGACACTACTACCCTTTCTATTTCAGGCAAGTTAACCAACAAATGAGAAAGTAACAGGTTTCTTGACTGAGTGCCTACCAAAAAAGCCAACTGTAACCCAGAACATTTACTGTTAAAATTATGAGCCCATGAAAATCCAAGTTTATAAGAACAAAGTTGTTTACAGACTTGAAATAACAGCATCCATCATTTTAATGCTGTAACTCCAAATTAAGACAGTGCAGATGGGCATAATTTTCCATTCTTAATATGAGACACAACACCATGTGTCTTTAATATAAATGCAACATATACATACATTCAGCTAGACCGTTGGTTTATTCTTACATTTCATATTCAAACCTAAGTCATTATCAAAGTGAGTGAATACAAACGCAGTAAAGATGATGATGATACAAAAATCAGTCATTTAACATAATCTAACCTCTTATTTGTAGGATCTAAAAAGAATGAAAAGTTTTCTCTATTAATGGCTTCAGTTAATCCTGCATCCAAACATTTTCCCCAATAAACATCAGATTATTTTTATGTTGGCTATAAAGCTGTCACTCCTCAATAAACAGATATGCTCCTGGTGGGTTTACCTCTGCTGTCAAAGATCTGTCAATTCATGTATCATCTCATAAGCAAAACCAGAGAAGGTCGGACGCACGGCTCCTAGTGAATCCAGCTGAGCAGAGGTTGCTCACCACCTGAGAGGATTCACGCCGCTGCAGCCCCCGTGCAATTGGCAGCAACTGGATGCTCCCAACACAAGTTCGCAAAGGCCCTGAAGTTAATACTCCTGCCTCCCTTTAATAGAAAGCTATGTGACCTTTAATGCTCGGCTCGACTAAGCCTTCCTTTAGTGAGTCTCAATTAAATTTTATGTTTTGTGGCTCCCATTTTCTTGTAAGACAAGAAAAGAGTTCAAGGGATGGATCCTTCTTTGAAGAATTTAATTCCCTGTGGAGAAAATTTATTTCCATCTAAAGAGCCGCTCAAAGTTTGGGGGAAGGGAGCTTTTGCAGCATTTTTTTTTTTCTGTGTTTTTTTTGGTTAAGAAATTTCTAGTATTTTGTGAAGATAAAGGAGTCTTCAGATTCTTTGAAAAGGACAGTGTTCTATTAGTGGTTAGACTAGAAATATTTCCTCTGTCCTTTTCATTATAATGAGGAGAAAATCAGAGGGTGGTTAAAGAAATCCTGGCCATTATTTGTGATGAAGAAGCTTTCCATGAAATCATCAGATTGCTATTGTGATATTGTAGTAACATAATACTGCTTAATTTTCAGTAAGAGGCATTGCAGCAAATGCAATATTTGCATATGTATTCCTAAAAATAAGTACTTCCTAGGCCGATTCTGCATACTTAACCTCCATATAACAAGGTCAAAAAATTAAGGCATTAGGAAGTGTCTTGTCTGAACTGGGCTCTGACATTCTAGCTCACCGTAGTTGCTACTATTGAAAATATAAGTACAAATGAGCATAAGCACTATTCCCAAATGTAAACATTTTCAGGAGCAGACCATTAGTAACATTTCTTTTCCCAGTATGTTCCTTTATTTAATTAGTTTGTTTTGTAGTCAGCTTAACATAAAATCACATGTGCCGTAGGGAATTCTGAGTGCTGGAGACAGATGCCTAGACTCTTTATAGTCAGTGAATTAGATATTTCAGAAAGTCAGTCTAAAAATGCCACACACTGACGGGGGTATTTCATATTGCCAATATGAAATAAACATGGGGCATGAATGAATTTTTTATACCCTTCTCCCAGATCTACACATCTGACTCTGAACACCTCATAAATTGTCTTTATTTGCTTGCTATCTAAATGTGAAGCCCTTTCTTGGTGCTCTCTTCTGCATATTTTTGTGGTCACCCAAGGAGGGGGTTATCAGGATCCAAGGTTTCCACTAACTAAAATACTTTACAGTCCCCTCTCTCACTTCCCTCACAAGTGTCATAATCACCAGGCTACAGAAACTGGACAACTTGTGCAGATGGGAATGCAAGACTCATGGAGTCAAACAGGTTTTTCAGGATTAGTTGATTACTTTTTTTATCTTTAGCCAAAATTTAAGATTGTTATTGTATCTGAGATTCTTCGTCTCCTTTCTTCCTAGTGTTTACTACTGATGACTGTTTAAATGTGACCTTCTGCCTCTGTCTAACTTCCTGAAGAAAAATAGGTATTCATAGAATTAGATCAGTATTGACTACTTTTGCAACAGGCAAGTAAAACTCTGTATTAGCTAGAGCTAATACAGAGTTTTAGTGCAATCCACTGCTAAATTGTGATTTAAATCTGTAATAATTTCATGTAATCATCTTTTCCTGCTTACAGAGTCATGCCTTGACATAAATATAAAGAAAATTCTGGTTTGGTTCCAGTATTGAGGCACAAGCATTCTACAGAAAAAAAACTGCAACACAACAATCTTCATCTCTCCTTTCTGAAGTTCATTCACAGATGACTACTGTGCTCAGACCCTTAATTGTTTCTCTACAGTCAAACAGTTTACACTTGTTAGGCAGCACACTGAACACTGGGAAAATAACAATGGAATCAAATCCATAGAATAAGTGATAGCTATGTCTCTGAGAAGCATTTGAAAAGCACAACATGTAAAAAAATTGGAACATAGAGTATTTGTTTCCTTCTCCCTCCTCCCCCAATTAGTAAGGGAACTGTATTTTCTATGGTACACTGAAGTTTGCAGTGTCCTGCTAATATTTTATACATGTGGGTTGTACAAATACCCAGTTACACAATATAATCATATAGGTAATAAAATAAGACCCTAAAATCAATTAACTTGGAAGCTGTCTCTTGATTTAGACTTGTTCTCCAGATATGTCCACCCATTCTTAATTTTACATTTTATGACTAGTTCAATGAAATAAAAATACCAGTGAGTTTGGATGAGATAAATAGAGTTTTCATGCTCACTGACTTAAATATTGAAACTAGTTCTGTATTTAAAAATAGATTGACATGATTGTAAATATTAATACTTTCCTATTGAGAAAACATAGTTTTCTTTTGAGAAGCAATAAAAATTAACATATACTCAGCTTAGAAAACCCCAGAAGCCACAAATTACCATTTTTGTGAAATCTTTTTAGCTTTTAAGCTTTTTAATGCCTTGTAGTGATAATGCACAGCATTAGTCTTTCATCAAAAATGAATTTACCACTGATAAGGGCAAATGTAACAACTTCCTCTCTCACCACCTTAACAAAACATCTCTACATCTCCCTAGTTCAGCAATTGAAACCATCTAGTTCTCTATCTGTGTACATACATAGTGTAGCTTAGCTAAACCTCACTGCAAGAAACAAAACTGGTCTAGTTCTTCATTTTCACTGCTCATCTCACCTTTGTTTTTCCAGTACAGCTTGTGGACACAAGAAGTCTGTGCCCCACTGCACCCATGCTGCTTCCATACGTGGTATCTATGCCACTATATGTAAGAAGAGTTCCATTTTGATGAATATATGGATAAAAAATGAGTTGCTATTGTATTTACAAAGTTCTTATGGAAAGCCTGCCAGCTATTCAAAACTGGGATTTACTAATTAGAGTTACCTTGATTAAAGGCTAGCTCCCAAAGAGCTCCTGTGGATAACAGGCTTAACTTTAAGCATCTGATCAGTCCCATTACATTGACTGGCTTTAACTGGACTGCTCATAAAATTAAGCGTGTATTTAAATGCCTTTCTGGACCAGAGCCCAAGTCCCTTAGAGGAACTCAGGCTTGGAGCAGTGGTACCTTCTGAAGCCAGTATGATTCAGGTGACTAATGACCATAAATCCTTTTCCATATTCTGTCAAACTGAAAAGCTGTGGAATTTTACTCACACAGGTCCTGGAAGTGTTGTCTACCACAGCTAACTGGGAATGCCAGTTCATCAGAGCCTGGAAACAAGTACTTCACTGAACTGGTAATGGCTCAGGCTGAGCTAGTTCGGAAAACCAGGACAAGAAGATACAAGAGCCTAGATACTGCACTACGCTGATGTGGCCATCCTGCTCCCAGTACTGAAGCAGAGTTTGCCCCAGTGTCTCTACACAGCTGTGCATTCTGGTCTTTAAACATATCCTAATAGCAAAATTTGGTATTGTGAGTGTAAGTAATCCTAAGACTTTTCTAATTGTGCTCATTATGTAAGACTAAATGTTTGCCAAATTCTGGCAATTGCAAAAAAGGGTGGAATATAAAGAGGATCTAATGTCTGGAAAATGGGTGATTAAAAAAGGTCACATAAAATTGACAATTTTAAAAACATATACTCTTACCCTTCTCGCTGGAAAATAGTCCTAAAACAGTCCCCCAGGCTCTTGTAACTGGTTGGATCAGTTTTCCCTCTTTGAATTTGGAACCTAAAAAAAATACAATTTATATCACAGCATGAGAAGTTAGGGATTTTAAGTAACTTTTAACTTTCCAATTATTATATAAAAGGAGTTTTAAAGGGTTTTTTACATATCTGATTCATTATTATATACTGTTCCTGATATACTTATTAACACTGTTTTCATAGAAGCTGTTAAACTAAGGAAAAATAGAGCTTTAGTAGTAACTTTTTTTGTAGTTTATGGAACTCACAGTATAGCTATCACCTTTGACATTTACACCTCTTTCTAGTTGTTTGAAAAATAAGCTGTTAACCCTGTGCCTGATCCAAAGCCCATTGAAACTAATGGGAGTCTTTGAGTCAAACCCTGCTTTTGAAAATCTGAAGTGGAATACTATCATGTGTTTCACTATGAAATGAATCCACTGTGCAGTTTCTTTCTTTTTATATCTGACGCAATTACAATAAAAATCAACCACAGACATGACCAGAAATTAGAGCACCATTCATTTTTCATAATTTAATAATAAGATGAACAATAAAAGCAAGCAATGAATTATTTTAATTAAAACCTTGTTTCCTCTATTCACATTTTGACAACAATAAAGATTTCAACAGGAGGCTTGTGGCCTTGAAATGAAAATCAAGATTATGATTTAAGATTGTAAACATGTTATTATTTATGATTTATGGATAGCAACAGTAAGTTTAACAAACTATATTATTTTACTAAATATCTCAGTTAGGTTACCCTATTCCTTGCAGTTTTAAAACTGCAGCCAACACATTCAACTAAATAGTATGGAGAAATTTTGAATACATTTTTAGCAATAAAATTTCTTTTTAAACTGCTAATTACTATACAGCACTCAAAAAAATAGAATATTGATGTTAGCAATTCCAGTTTACAGTAGCCCCATATCAGGCAATCACTAAGTTGGCGTTATCGCTAAGTACAATAATAATTCTACACAACAAATAGCGTTCAACAGTTTCAAGGAATAACTGACATTATAGTCAAGTATGTCATATGCCACAGGTATGTTGCTGTTCTGAGAAACACCTATTGTTACTTATTCTAATTATTATACTGAATCTCATTAATATGTAACAAATGAAGCTATTTTTAACTCAACGTTAAGCAGCAGTGTTCTCCTCTTTCTCAACAGAATTCAGTAGGGTTAAATCGAGGTTTGTATTGTGGCAAAAGGCGTTTTGAACATCAGTATTTCCTAAGCTGTGTTCTGTGCTAACACATCTAACATTTTATTCACTTTGAGGAAAAAATTTCCAGTGATGTAATACAATTCTTTGGGCAATTACGAAGGCAAGCCCACACCTTTTTTGAAAACAGTTAGAAGGAAACACTGAGCCCCACCATAGTCCTAATAAAAGTAGTTCAGGCACATCTGGGATCTCTATCTGGGGTAAACTCTTTTATTAGCACGAGAACTTGCTGCCAAGTTGGCAGACAGGAGAATGCTATTCAATAGGCTTACACTCAAATAAGAGCTGATGCATAACATTTTGTCTGAAAAGAACCCTTGGGAAGGCTAATAGTTGAAAATGCCTCAATGCCATCACACAAAGTCCAACAGTAATATCAGCTACAGAAGCTTTTACACTGTGGCAATCAAACAATCAAAATCTTAACAGAAAGTAGATTCTATGCACATTTTAATATATTTAAGACTTGACTATTTATACCTCTCAGTTCAAAAACTAAAATGGCTTGCTTTTGTTTAAAGAAATCATGCAAAAACTCATCAGTAAATAACTTTTCCCAAGCATTTAAAAAATAAAGCTTTCTTAATGCAAACTCTTTTCCTCAAGTGTCAAGATTTGGCCCGCTTGTAAACTCAGAACAAAGCATCACTGTTTCTAAAACATCCTCTGAACAATGTGCCTTCCCTCTCTTTCACCCTGCAAATGCTCAAGCATGTCCTACCAGCATGTGCGTAAGGTTCCCCATGTGTCACATGTGTTGCATGCACAACTGTTTGTAGAACTGGGGCTTCAATCCCAGACTCACTGTGGATCTCAACAACATGGTGAACATACTTTATATGATTCTGTTTTACAGTTACACAGTGTCAACTTCTCAACAAAATTTAAACGATTTAATAAAAATACATCTTTGATAGCAATAATGAAAATCATAGCAGAAGAAATGTAAAAATACCATATGTAATTTATGTGTATCAGATGAAGGATAACTCTTTGCTAAAGAAGTTAAATCAAAGGAGGTTTATATTTATTCAGTTTTTTGTTTTAACATAGATAAGACCTTAGTATTAAATGAGTCCATTCGTAACACTGAGTCACACAAATAACATATTCCTTCCTTTAGGGTTTTTGGATCCATTCCTTCCCTAGTAAATCTTTTTTATGGCTTTAACAGCGATCCTAAAATACATGCCAATTATGTGCTTCAACCTAGATCTGCGAATTGGGTTCTTTGATTCAGAATTGCTTGCCTCAATAAAATCATGTGTAACTTTTTAATGAACTAGCTAATTGATCACCAGCACTTGTTATAAGAAGCTCAGGGAAGAGGTGAAAAAATGTTTGTTTGTTTTTCTGGAGGCAGCAGCAGCAGCAGCAGCCTGTATTAGTAATCTTAATAATACAGAAGAGTGAAAGCATTCACTTCAAAAAACAACCTGGCCTGTTTTTAATGATTGTTTAGAGGAATGAACACAACTGGGGGATACATAATGGCTTTCTCTGCTTTGAATCCATTCCTTTCTAAAAGCATTATAAACCCACTGAATTTCATGCATTTTTGAAAGCTGGATGCCTGCCTTGTATGTTATTAGCTTTGCTAGAACAAAAAAGATAAATTCTCCTATAAATATAATCGGCGCATTAACTTCTCATCTAATTTATTATTTTGAAGTATAGAAAAAAGAATGGGCAGGCAGCATTCACAGACGTGCCGAACGGAGATGTAGGTAGAGGGGCTTTTCCAGGACTGGGATGGACGACCTGCTATGCACTACTAGCTTACAACAAGCATCAGAAGTCACTGGACACTCCAACATGGAATGTGTTTACCAAGAGCTTCATCACTCTAAAAATGATCATCAGGCTAACTTGCCTCCCCTCTCATTTTCCTGCTTCTTGGCTTTCTGGCCAAAATGCTGTGGTACCGAGCACTCCCACCCTGGGACTGCTCACAGAGCCGTGGGAGGTGCTTTGGCCCCAGGTTACCTCTCCCTACCCGGGACCTCCCGTGTGCCCCTGGCACCTACTGCCTGCTCTCTCGGCTCCTCCTCGCAGCTCCCACCTCCAGCTCCCACGCCATGGGGGACCTTGCAATCTCCCATTCTGGCTCATAGCAGCAGCCCACAGGGCTTGGTCTTTTATGCCCYCTTTGACTGAACACTACTGTTGCAGTGGCTTTGTTTGATACAAAAGTGTCCTGATATTGTTTAAGAAGAGAACATCAGTGTCCTTCCCTGTTCACCCCAGAAGACACATGGTTGGGATCTCAAAAAGTGGAAATCATGTAAAACCATTTGAGGTTTTGGGGTCTGTTCAAAAGACAGTATCTTCATTGAAAACTCTGCATGATCTAAACCTGTGAAAATATTTTAACTTATCCACACTAATCAGCACTACAACTACCACTTGTGAAATGAATAAACTTAAATTTTTCTTATTTTGATAGCACGAGAGAGAGCATTTTTATGGTTATAACAGTCCTTGATCAATAACTCTCAACAGGGTCAGCCTGAAATCCCACAATGCAGAAGATGCTTGAGTCCTTTCATCAGTTCTCCAAACCACTTACAATTTAACAAGTAATATGTCATATTGTGGAGCAATGACTCTACATAAACACACATATCCGTTTCCAATGCCTAACTTACAGTTTTTGTTGGTTTTATAATAGCCAGTATTTTATTCCAAGTTTTATAAAATCCTCAGTCCACAGGATGCTTTTCTGCTCCCCTTCCTATTGCAAAAGTCCTCTAAGTAGTCTTTTCTAACACAATCAATATCTATAGGAGAACAAGCAGATGTGTATGCTTTCTGAAAAAAAAAAAAGAAATATTTTTTCTCTCTCCCTCTATCAGTTGCTAAATTTTTTGTTCATACTTGCTGAACATCTCATCAAGGTTGTCTTGTGAATGTCTGCCACTACAGTATCCAGGTATTTAGTGTTTAAAGTCTGTTCACCACAATGTTACCTAGCAATCCTCCCCCTTATATTTACTGATCTGGGCTGGAGAGAGATTTCCAATTCATGCTGAAATTGTTTTAGTCATCTTAAAATCTCAAAGGAAGAAACCAGTATTTTCATATCTAGATTCAAGTAGATAGTGTGCAGTTAAATCCCAGCTGTGTAGGACAACCACAACGTGACGTGGAGCAGACTAGACTCACCAAATTCTTGCCACTGCGTTTGCGAAGACTATACCCTCATGCGTAAATTCCAGAATTTCTTGCTGCTTTTATACAGTGCTGCTGACTAGTTCCTCAACCACAAAGTTCAGAGGAAAAGAAAAACACTGACTCAGAGAACCAAGCTTTATACCATGTTGCAGTGCTTGCCAACAAGTGGCAGCCTTAGCTGTATTTTCCTTCTCTTCACATGTCTTACTAGGATTTTATCATATGTTCTACTCTATTTTGAATAAAGCTCCTAACATTTCCCTCCATGATTGGGACTTACGCAGTACCAAAGCAAACAATCTCAGGTACTGAGGTGTTTAGATGCTATAAAGAAAAGAAGAGAGTTATGTGGCATAACAACAAAACAAATTAAATTATCTGTGCAATGTTAAATTTAAAACAACTTTTAAATAAATGTACAGCCTTTGGAAAACTGAAAACAACATTTATAGCTTTTTTGCACTTTCAGTAATTCCCATGATTCCAGACACTCCTAGCTGTAGTTACCCCTACCAGCATAAGTTGATAAAAATGTATAGTCTGAAGCTTTATATAAATATACATTATTTAACAGTTCACATGCTTATAATAAAAAATAACTGCATTATAATTTAAAAAGATTTTGATTTGCTAACTTAAACATTTATTCAGGTGTTACTACTAGTTAGTGTTATCTACTGATGCTTAGATTTCATGCAAAACTTTGCACTGCAAAATGGTCCTTGATAATATAATTTATTTCACTTTTTGGCTCAAGTTCTTTGAGTTGCTTATGTTACTTACAGGATAGTAACTAAATTGAGAGTATAATTCTGTCACTTATTTTAACAGTAAATCATATGAACTGTTGAAGAACTAAATGTCAGATTTCAAAACAAAAAATATAATTATTTTAAGCCAAAGGTATAAATTTTGCTAGTGCAGGGGTCATATTTTAAGTATTATAATATTGCTATGATGATTATTTAACTGTAAAAACCATATAAGAATACAATAAAAAAGTAACATAGAGAACAGGCAAAGAACAGAACTTATTCCAATCATTCTCCATAGTAGACATAGATTTGCCTCCATCTAATCACAGAATTTTTCATACAGTTCATATTTACTTCCCAAGTAATAAACCAGAATCATGGGTAGAGAAGTATTACCAAAAATYATTTCAAAATTCATCTAAATGAATTCCACTTTGTTGGAATTCATGACGCTTGTTAGTCTATTTACCTCTATGACTTTTGGAGGAACATGGTTTTTTTTGAAGAAGAAAGAAAGGAATAGTAATAATGGAAATAATTGTAAAGATACCCTGAAAACTCAAAATTATCTGCAGAGATTACTTTTATGTGAGTTACAGCATCAACTACCAGGTATGACGGTCAAATAAAAAATTACCAAACACAAGCTGATGAATTCTAACATTTACCAAAGTATTTATCAAACACTACAACTCATAAATGTGCCCATTCCACACCTGGCCTCTGCCTTATTGCAATCCTGATCCATTCTTCTGTCCTCTTCCTATCTGATGGGTTATCCAGCAATTTGTACTTTGTCTCTGACAAAAAAGTCTCAGAAACTGCTATGAAATATAAGTAGGGCAAAAGGAAGAAACATTACCAGTGGATGAGAAAGAAGCGCTTGCCTACATCTGAATGAGTACATTCACAGTAAAAGTTAGAGCTAGATCAACAACAGATTTAGCAATTTACAGCAGAACGTAGATGGAACAGATTGGCTATTCTGATCAAGATCTGAATCCAGTAAGATCATCATCAGTTGCTGCGTCCCTTTAGGTTACCTAAAAGCAATATATCTAAACCCTCATAAAACAATTGGTCTAAACTCTCACTCGTTTGTAAGGTCGGACTTCCTCCACTCTACATCCTTAGGAGCCTATACTCCTTGTGTTGAAGACAGCATCCATGAAACAAAAAGATTATTTCCCCCCCCTGTTTTTGACAAGGCACTGGAAAAAGGATGTGGTTAGTCACCAACCTGACAGGGGAAAGAACTGGATTATAGTTTCTATTCCTCAGACTATTCAGCTGGTGATAGTTAGGGATCATCTCCGTCATTCTATTTTGCTTTCAGCCTCAATGATGAGAACTTCCCAAGTGTGGCTTACTCTGAGCATACAATTTTTTAAAAAATATTTTCCCTGAATCAGCTGCATCATTGAACAGAGAAACAGCAAAGTCCTAAACATGACAAAATGGCTTAGGTGTTTCACTGGTACTCTCGGTCGGTTCTCTCAACATGAGTCTTATTCTTAGACCAGAGGAAAGTACGCTAATCAGAAAAAGAACTTCATCTTTCCTGTACTTCCTATTCCTTTTCTAGATGACTTTCCTCCATCTCTTGCTTTTATATTCAAGCTAAGCAGCACATCATTCCATCAAAAATATCAGTGGGAAAAAGAAAGCAGTACTATATATACCAAGAGTGTAATAAAGTGTTTTAGATATAAAAGCTGTATTTTGTCAGCTACTAATAAAGAACTATTCTACTCTTTTCTTCTGATACTGCAGTAACTTTTCCATTATGTGCATGCGACAAAATGCAGTAGCTACAATGACAGAAAGAAATTTTCCTTTACATGTAGTTTTAGAAGAGAATATTTAGCAAAAATAAACTTGACCAGAAGCAGGTCAGATTAACCCACGTAACTGTTCCACACAAATCTAGTCTGGTAAGTTTGCTAATGAGTGACAAAAATAACTAGTCATAGCAGTTACATACAAATAATTTAATGCCTTCCCAAGAAAGAAATACAGCAGAAACTAAGTTCAAAACATAAATATTTTTAATAATCTAATTCCATCAATAAGTGTGTGTGTGGTGGGGGAGTTCAAAACAAAAAAAAAAGTAATTTAGTGAAAACTACCACTTTTTCATTCCACACTAAAAACTGGTCAGAGAAACATCATGCAAACTCATAGCTATGATGATGTGCAAGTTCCCTTTTATTTCAAGGATGAAAATACTGAGAACACTTGCATGTTTCACAGCAAGGTGAAACTATGGAACRAGGCTCCGAGCTGGTGTCCTCCCCACCTATTGCACATGCACAGCAAGTGTTTCCTATCTCCAACTCCCAGCCTCGAAGTCCTGTTACGCTCTTGTGTTTCTGGAATCTCAGATACAGCCAGCAGCTGCGGGCTTCTGTGAGCTCCTTGCAAAGTACCAGCCTTCCCTCTCAGTTATGGACCTGCAAACAGCACTCATTTTTATCATCCTTTAGAAATTGCTCTAATGTTCTTCTGTGTGAAAAGCCCATCTACAAGTCCTGCCAGAGCAGGAATGGCTCTGCCAGCCTCTCTGCCAGTGTTGTGGATACCTCAAAGGTACAATTTTGTCCTTGAAACCTTGCTTTAGCTGCCTGGATACAACTTCTGAGCACAACTTAAGATGACAGCGATGATCATAAAGGGACACCTATATTTGAAAGATCACACAATATTTTGTGTGAAAGATCACGCAATATGTGTGATCTTAACAATCTTATGAACGTAAGATCGGCTGGGAAGTGACCACTGTAAAAGTAATAGGTAAATTTAAACACTGCTTGTGTTTTTTGTCTAATCTTCTTGTGTATAAAGCACTTAGTTACACTGGTGAAAGAATCTGCAGAAATCAGTAATGGTAAAACCAGCATTTTGGTTTTTGCAGTGATAGTTTCTTTCTGAAATCTCCTGTAATCTCTATTTCCTGAGTAAAAACAACCCCACAAAATCTATGGATTTTTTTGCCCCTTATCTAAACTGGCCAAATCATTGAAAATGGCACCATAAAGAATAATTTTGTATTGTCAGAGATGATGGAGTTATTTTTATGATTTTAAATATATCATGGCCTAATACATCAACAGAAGTCTGGTTTTCATTAGTTTTGGATAAAGTCTTGTATGTTTTCCTTCAAAACAGCTTACAGAGAAACAACAGACAAAGTGATGAGGAATATAAACTAATGACTAGAAGAGATTTCACAAGAAATCAGATATTAGATTATATTACATAAAGGCCCCAGTATCCAGTCTCAATTCAGGGAAGAATGAGAATGTGGTTTGGCTGATTTCAGTGTGTAACATGTGCCTCTTTAAAAACTGTCCAGTTTCTTATCTCAGTTTAACTTCTATTACAAAAATGTATATCCTCCCTTGACCTCTCTCTGCTGGACTAGATGGACCTTTAGTCTAACCCTGTAGAGCCATTCTTGTGTCCTGTGACATTACTGCAATCTATGAATCCATCACTGAGTCTCTGCAAATTAGACCCTTTGAAAAATGTAAATCTAAGTATGAAAAATTCATCTATCAGCTAAAATTGTTATGATATCAATGATATCAGATTAGAGGAATAATTTTGCTGCCTTTAAAAGGTAAGGGTATGGTCTATTACTTCAAAAAGATACAAAGGCATATCTTAATGCAGCTTTGTAAAATAAAACATGTATCTGATAAGCCACAGGAAGGCTTCAAATGAATAACTTCTACTGGTCATTACTGGATAATAACCTGAAATACAAACAGTGAGCATTGTTCTAAAACTCTTACAGTTTAGGAAAACGTAATTAAGATCTATATCCCACAGGAAAAAGTCACTTTTTTCTTCAACAATTCCTATAGAAAGAGCCAAGTACTTCTACACAGTTTTCTCAACAAGCTTTGATTTCAGTGTCCCCTACGGTGATCATACAGCACTTTTCCTTCTGAGAAGGCAGGAAAATCATTGCGGCTTTCTGGCAAGAAGATTTTGGGGGAGGATTTTTTGGAGGCCTGTTCAATACTTGTCAGTATTCATTAGCATTTTAAGTTCTTTGATGAGATCAATCCCATCATAGCTTAGTGTATTCTGATTTTTTTTTTTTTTTTAGTATTAAAATGATTTAGCACCAAAAATTTGCAAACTACAACGAAATATACGTTACACTTGCTCCCTATGGTCAAAGTAGGAAAGATAACCAAAAATATCTTTTCTCCCAAAGGAAAGAAATGGTCAAATACAGAAATCCAAATTCATTTTCAGTGGAAAATAGCCAAAATTAAATTGTGAGTTGCTGAAAGAAGTGTTAGTTTTGAGTGTTCACCCAACCTCTTATGCTTGTGCTGGAAAATATTTAAAAGGGAAACAATTTCATTAAGATATTGTGTCTGAGATTTTTAAAATACTGGAAGTGATACAACCAGACTTACTCTACTGAAAAGTACAGCTAAATACCCTGCATTTGAAAACCTTAACTCACATGCCCTTTCTTATTAACAGACAAACCATTTTAAATGACTAATAGCAAATATACGTAACATGGACATTACCTACTATGCATATGCTAATTCCATGTAAAAATGACTTTTTCCTATTAAATTGTATGGCTAAGCAACAGAAAACGTACACCCTTAAAGCAGCACTATCTTTTGAAATGAAACTATTAAAACAAGGAAATTCTGAGTTAAAGACTGAAATTCAACTCTTACCCACCCAGCTGTGCCCCAATATTACAGCTTATATGGAATTCATTATCAGCCAGTGCTGAGCGACCTCAGCAATTCTTAACATACAGTAGGGCATAACAAGGCAAGTTAAGGATGAAATTTCCTCTGAAGCACTATGACTTTCTCTGCTGTGGTGACTTAAAGTAAAACTAGTAAAATATTAGAACACTCTTGCTTTCTGTAATACAATTTATTTGAAATAGTGCACTTCCCTCTGTAAAAAGCAAAACAAAAATGTAATCCCATAACTTTAAGGAAAGCTTGCTGTGTGTTGAAATGGTAGCTTGCCAGTGTCTTTCAGAGTCCACAGATACATAACCACACTTTCAGCAAATTGTTGTGTAACATTAAAATTTATCCTAGGAAGTGAAGAGACACCTTTGACACCTGGGAATGTACCCTATTAATTCACCATATGAAGATATTACAAAAATAAAGAAGGTAAGTTCTCACAAATTCAATGTAGTAGAAAAACAGCAGCTATTTTCAGACTCCAGTAGATTTATTTTTATTTTTCTAATAACTCTTATACTATTAATAGTTAATAACAAAAAATAATGCTAAACAAAACTCAGGAGAATCTGGAATCCAGGTTGTATGCTGTGGTCAGAAGACTAATTCTGGGTATCCAAAACTGTGAATCACAGTTGCTACAAAGCTGTCAGGATACTATTTTCTGCAGAACTAAAAAGACCCACCCAATGAGATTATTCTTCTTATTTGTAAATACATTTTGAAAACTACCAAAGTTCCACTTCAAGTATTTTATGGCCCAGTTTTAAACGCCAGAAAATAAGACTTAATGCTGTAATGGAAACACTAACAGGCTCTTGACAACAGCCGTGCAAGGCTGCACCTTTATATCACAACACACTCTCCCAGCTGAAAAAACTCACTAGTTATCCAGGATAGTGTGGAAAAAAGAGTGCTGTTATTTTAGGAAAGACAGTTGCTTGAAAATTGGCACAAAGTGGTGAAAATTAAAAAGGAAGGTTTCTTTTTTTCCCCAAACTCAACCTAACTACTCCATAAAGTAATGCACAAATCATTCATTATAATGAGTCATAACAATGATTTGTGATCGTCCAAGTTTTCATTTTATGCCCCTCTGTTTTTCCTTAAAGACAGGAGGATAGACAAAGACTGGAAACTTTGGGTCATATGGATCACGGCACCACTGCTATGTCTGGAATTTTCTTATAAATATCCTATTGCTCTGAGGTTCATAGGCCTGACTGAAACAGCAGGGACGATCTCATTTGTACTTTTATAGTTGTAGAGGGATTTGCAAGAGTTAACGCAATTTTCCATAATATTTCTTACCAACTTCAGGAATAAAGGGAGAGTTCCCTTTTTAATCAGTATCTGAAACATTGTTAAGTCTAAAGAAAAACAGGACTTCTTTCAGATTTAACAAGACTTTTCGAAGTGCTGATAATTTTAAAGGTACAAAGCAAGGCAACTTTTGAAAAAGAGAGGATTTCAGCAAAGCGTTTGTGGGTAGCAGGCAGTACAGTAGTCTGGAGGATATAATTCTCAGCAGATTTTACTGCTTATTTGCAGCCTTGTGCCTTTTAAAGATTGTTTTTCCAAAAAGAAATGTTAAATGATTCCTTTTGATTTCATGAAAATCTTTGAATCAAGGAAGTATCTTCAGGTTCTGTTACAGCGACGTCTACCTCGGAAAAAAAAAACGTTTCACTAACCACCAGTTGAAAGCTAGAAAAACTCCTCCTTTCATTTTGTATGTTCGCAGAAGTCTTTTAAAGGCATTTTGCTCACGTTCTTCCCCAGGCAGGCAGGCAGGCAGACTACGCTAACATGGCCGATCCGACTCAGCTATTGAGCCCAAGGACTGAAAAATAGGCACAAGAAAAGGCAGTTCTGATGTTGCCATGCAGTATTTCTCAGGGACTACTGCCTTGTTTCCTTACCACGTTCAGTACCCCTTCCATACACCCACTTAGTCAAGTCTTCATAGTGCTACATGGACTCAGAGATAAAACTAACTGAATTATTGAATTATTGAATGCCTACTGATAAATAAAATGAGCTTGTGAAAAAATGACTGTTTGAAAAGGTGCTTCTGCATGCTTATACAGAATTAATAGGTAATTACTGTATATATTATTACATATAATGAGTAGGATTATGCCTTTGTTGGTCCATAAATTGCTATTTGTTGTCTAATGCCAAACTAAGAGTGCAAGAAACAAAACGCTAAGTGTACAACATGCAGGCATGCCACCTCCTCCTTCTTAGCACATATGCCAGCTAATGGGAGAAGCAACTATATGGCTAGTTTGTTGGAAGAAGAGTAGTGTAACTTTATCTTCTTCCTAAGTTATGCTATTCTTCTTTCAAAGAGCTAGCCATATAGTGTGTGCTACTGGTTAGCTATGTGACATAATGCTGGCAGTAGGTTTAGCTGCTCCATTGTGGGTCTAATCTTTATGCAATATAGTCTGTTTACAAAATAGGAATCCAAGGATCCCCAGGATCAACTTTCCCTGCTATGGAGCCTGAAAGGTGCCCAGACTAAGGTATGAGAAGGACTTACGGTACCTAAGTATTGCAGAGTACATTGGTATTATCCTTGTTAAAAATCTACAGCTTGTCCGACTTGTGGCCTGAACCCCTCCCAAGAATAAAGCTGACCTTAAAGGTCTGCAGAAAGGAATCTCCGGTTTATTACATGCAGGGGAGAGTTTTTAGACTTTTTCTGCTTAAGACTCTCTTGAAAATGCAGACAGCCATCCTGCCTACCAGTTAAGAGACTTATCACCTGCCAATTTATTAGAGGCCATTTATTAGAGGTCACAAGATGCCAACTTGTCATTGGAACTGGCAGCAGAAACCGCAGTCTCACAATCGACAAACACTGCTGCTTTTGTTGCAAGAAGTTTTCACTATGAGCCTGCGGTCTGGGAAAAGGGCAAATAGGGAAAGTCAGTCACAGGGGAATGACTGATGGATGTATAGGGAGTGAGCAAAATTATGAAAATAGGTGGGAGAGAGAAGAGTGTGGTTCTGAAGAAACACTATATATTGAGTAGATGGAAAACTGCGAGGCAGTCATTGGTCAAAATATGAGCAATGTATCATTGCCTCTGCTCCTTCCTTGTCATCTCTAACATCTATAACCAAGCACTGCAATTCTGCAGTTTTCCCTTCTCTCTCTACTACCGTATTGAAGCGATAGTGATAATGTAGATATAAATGATATCTGAATTACTATATGGTATTGATTTACTATACCACACTGTATCAAATTATAATGCTTCAATCCATCAGCTTCCATTAACAATAAAAGCAGCTTAAAAATACATTAGAAACCTATGTTTTAACTTTGTATGAGGTACTTCTGTAGGACTTCCTATCCTCAGCAATAAATATTACAAAAAGTTATGTAGTTTTCAGAGGTTTCCTAGACCTACGCCACATCTCATCTCTACTTAATATCAAGCGGCATCTTTAACATGTCTTAAAGTCTTTTTTAGGATCAAAGACACTCCTCTGCTCACTGTTCTGTTTAACATACTTCAGCAACTGCTGTTTTCCTTCTCACCACTAGAGTATATGTATCCACAAAAATAACTTTCCTATAATACACAGAGGAAATATGGTATGACCTGAGAAGCTAATTTTCTTTTAAGGAATATGTGAAGTGAGAATGGATCAATGTCTACACCACTGTTACAAATTATGTCTGAAGAATAAGAGAGATGATCAGAAAAGTAATGTATCTCCAGATGTGCTCATATAATGGCCTCTAAGTAGCCTGCAAACTTCCTGCCCAGGGTCAGGACTGTGTACTAAGAGCACTTGACCTGCTTCATTTCTTGTCATTCGGTTTCTGTCCCAAGGGCTATACTAAGACTGTGTGGAGTTTCAATCAATATCTTGAAGAAGCTCTTCAACATAGATGATATGGCCAATTGCAAACATCTATTAAATATGACTTGCTGCCTTCAGAAGTGGAAAAATCCTCTGGAAGATGAGCACCAAAATATACTAAGTGTCTAGCCAATGGATACATACTGGGTAAATACTGGCTAAAAGTGGGAAAAATCCTTACCCTATATCTAAATAGTATCTAGATAGATATAATAGTATCTAGAACTGCTCATCTACTCCTATAGACTAGGTTGTGCTATGAGTGAGGAATCACATTCTAAAAAATACAGAGGAGAGTCAGAATCAATCAGTAACAAATCACTTTTACCTGTTCTCTCCTTGGTAGAGAGAACTTCTTTGCAGATACAAGAAAAATAAACTTCTTTGTGAAAAAAACCCAGGTGATTTACCCAGTATTTACACAGCTGATTCAAGAAGTACTTTCCAAAGCTCTACCAAAAATCCATTTGTTTACCAGCAACAAGCCCTCATTAGACTTCTAAGAAGCTTTACAAAAGAAGTCAGGGTGTGAAAAACCCCACCAAGTTATTTCACATATAAACCCAGAAGCTCTAGGAAATCCAGATGTGATCATTTGAATGATTTTATACATGCATCCATACACCTACACATTCCTTGTCTTCCCTGTAATTACAAGGAATAGACTTTTCTGTATTATCAAAGAAAAAAGGTTTCCAGGAAGAAACAGTGAACACACCACTAATTCACATCTTCAAATTCCTTATTATGCTTGGTATACACTTGCATGTTAGTTAACTAAACATAAATCAATAGATTGACATATACTATAGAGTTTAGATACCAATTTAACACCTCTGCATAAAGTTAGAGAAGAGAATTATAAAATCACTTTTAATTTATTTTTTCTAGAAAGAGTAGACAAAAGTCTTTGAGGATTAATTTCATGCTGTGGGTTAAATTTCACTCTCACGATAGGCCAACTATTGCCTGAGGCTCTACAGATAATGAACCTGCCAAGGGATTAGCAAGGAAACACTTGTGTTATTATAAATCGTGTATACTTCCCTTTCTAACCAACTTCATCCTTCATGACATTAACAAATTACACTCTCTGTCCATGTTTCAATATAATACGAGGCTGTGAATGACCCTGAACCAATAGTACATTAGATAAGATCTTCTCAAGGCATAAATAGCTATTAAATTTGGTTGAAAGATCCAGACCTCCTGAAGTGAGAACATAAGACATTTTATGTCAGATCTCTCCAAGACCCAGAGAAACATTTGTATGTAAAATCTGTCTTAAGAATATCAGCTGATACAGTCTAAAATGGCTTATAGGGAAATGTGCACAAAGCAATTAAATGTAACACAGAAACAGAGGAAATTTTAGGGAGAATTAATCTACCACAAACAGTCTAAATCAACCCAAGCAAAGATGTTAATCACTTGGCTTCACTGTAAACAATGGATTTATTAAAGAGCTCAAACACATAATTTATCATATGTGTATTAGACTAGAAGTTCCAATAATGATTTTATGCCCAAGCCAGTTCAAATATTTATGATGCAAATATAGACGTTTTCTGTATTTGATCCTTTCCTCCTTCCTTTTCTTGAAAAGCTTCACACTTTTATTTTTTACCTGTAGAAAACACCTCAGTTTCTAGACAATCCATGCTGAACTGTGCTGGCATGCACTGGTAGTGAAATTGCATAATATTACAATGTTAAAGTAGAAATCTAACATCATGAACTGGATCCTTTATTTACACACTACCGTATAAACAGAAAGGCAAGAAAGAAGTCCAAGCTCTGAACCTTCTTTTGCTGACCCAAACTGGCTTAGGACAGCATTCCCTGAATTTTAGAGATGGTAGTATTACTGCTAATGTCTCCTGTAGGGAGAGAGACTCCTAAAAATGGTATGGTTCTAGTAACATAGCTCACCCTTCTGCATCTTTCAGAGCAATTGAGCACAACCACGGAAAGCAATTTTTTGTACCCTATTGCTTTCCCACCTCCTTTGAAGCCAAAGCCTTCTTTGAGACAAACCATCTCCAGGATGCAGCACCACATCACTTCTAATCACCACATACTAATTATCCATGTTAAAACACTCAGAGATTTATTCTTTGTGCTGGATTGTAAAAGGCATGGACAATTTTTTCTTTTACTCCTCTTGTCAAACAGCCTGGGCATGACCCCTTGCTAATGGTCCCTTAAACGCTCTGAGAGAACAGGACCTGATAGGTTGTCCCTGGACCCCAAAGGTGTCAGCTTATGATATGGGAAAAGTGACCAGTTTTGTCTCTTTGCTCCTATTTCTGCAAGCCAGTAAGCTCTGCTCTCCCTCGCTGTAGTTACAGACTGCTGCTCTTCCAGCCACCATGAGTCACGCTTAGCTATGCCAGATGACTCGGACCTACTGCGTGGCTGGTATTGTTCTCATATGACCAAAACAGAGAACGAAGAATTTCGCCATTGTGCTCTTGCAATACATCAGTATCATTTTCATTATTGCCTACAGTAGGCAAGAGTAGTATTTGCTGCACTTTCCTCTTAACTTTCTAACTGGACAGGAAATAATACAATTGTATTAGGAGGCAGATAATATAGAGTAATAAATGTCTCACTTTTGAGAATTTGCCATTCTGACTCCTTGGCATCATATAAGGCTAGGCACTTGCTCTCTTAACCTACCCATACAGCTGAGCCAGCTCTGCATCCAACAGCAGGACTAGACCTTTAGCCAAAATTATTTTTAATGAAGGACAAAACCGATTAAAATGACAACTGAGCATTCCCCTATAACTAAAGGAATACTTGGACAGTGTAATGAGTCCCACGGCCAGAGCCCTCAATGCTTTTCCAGGACTGGAGGTGCTGCAGACTAGACTACTAGGATTCAGGTGGTCTTTGTACTGGGAAGACAGTCAAGTGTCACTAAAATCTTACTGTTTCCACTTGGGATGTAATTCAGTGAATGGTTTCTCTGATGGCAAAGCTAACTTAAGAAGATCACTGCTTGTTACCAGACTCTCTGTTTTGCTGATGCAAATATTTATGAGGCTATGCAGTAGAGGAAAACGAAACACCGCCCCCCCCCCCCCCCCCCCCCCCCAATTTCTGCTATTAACCCAGATTGCTTTATTTTTCACGACGAATTCAAAGCTGCTCTTGGGTGCATGCATACAATCCACATCAAAATCAACACAGCTTTGCTTTAAGTAATTACTTTCATTTTCCTGATGCAGCCTGTTCTGTTTTGTACCATAGTACCTCATAGATACTACATTCAGCATAGTATCTAAGAAACATATCATCACATGGAATGTGTCTCCCCCTCTCAGCAAGTAGTACGCTTATAGCAGAAAGTGGTGCCTTCATCTAAAGGGGTCAAAAGGAAACAGAGCGAGTAAAGGACTGCTGTCAAGTGAAGCAGAAATGAATCGGAGAGGAGGAACCTGGGACAGGTTGTTAAAAAGGACAAAAAAGAGACACAGAGGGAACAGACTTGGTGGAAAAGGGCAGCCACTTGTAAGGTGAACAGAAAAAAAGAGACAGATTTTTGGAGCTAGAAAGTGAAGAGTAAGGAGAAATGGGAGGCTGGAAACAGATGTAAATGAAATTATCTGGGCCACAATGATCTGCAATGATTTGTGCATATGCTTTATGATACATTCTTTAACAAAAACCTTTTCAACATTTTCAGTGAGTGTAATTGTTTCATGAAAATCATGTTCTCTGCCTCTCTGTGGTTTGTTTTTGGAAGTGTCAGGTTTGTCCTGTGAAACTTCTTAGAGAAAACTTTCAACTTTAAACATCCCCACAAGATACAATTCTTAAGGCAGATATACAGAAACAAAAATGTGCAACGAGAAGTTTATTTTTTGAGACCCCTTCCTCCTTAAGTCCACAGGATATGTGATAGTCTGCAAATGAATCAGGCTGCATCAGGAATAAAGATGTTGAAGTTGGTGTATAATACGCAGAAGAACTTAAATGTGGTCATGTGGCCCATGTTACTGAAGAGACACATTATTATGGATTGTGCAGTTTACAGTTTCCTGAAAGCTAATGGCTTTAAATTCAGATATATGAAGTTCACTTAGGACATAACAATAGTGTATATTTCTCAGTTGGTCATTACTTGAATAAAAAAATCTTAAAACAATTTTATGCTACACTTCTAACCATAGAACAGTGCACATTCTACTTTGCATTAAACAATTTACGTTCACATCTGTCACATATTACTTGTTGCCTCTTTTCCCCCTTCCCTGAGGGGAGCTTCTTGTTTTGACAGCATTTTAGTGTCTGTACTTCTGGCTAACTCTTGATTTATAAAGGAATAATTACAAAAATAATGTAAATTTATTTCTAATTTTGATTTTTCTACTTCCTCTTCATTGACTATGAATTGTTGCTCTTAGCTTATAGACGAAGGATTTAAAGAAAATCCTACCAACAAATGGAATAAGAGAAAGAAGAGAGATACCTAATTGCTAAACATCACCTGCTTTTATTATCCCTGTTTTTCCTATAGAAAATCATAATTGGGTGTGATGGATAAGAACTATCTTCCTCATAAGAGATCTGCCAAATAGTTGTCAGCTGGCCAAACTGATATCCTGAACCATTTTTTGCCTTTTATAGACTGAGAACTTTCTATTAATATATGGCACATACAGATGAGGTCAGTGCAGAAATGTTTTTTAGTGGACAACCAGGTGGCAAAGATTCTCATTATGAGAGGAGTATTCAATGATACTCATCTCCACTCTAACAGGCACTATAATGCAACAAACACATTTAACTCTAAACAATTTTTACAATTTTATATACACACTAAAACCAGTAACTAAAAAGAAACTGAATAGACTTAACATGTTAATTATAAGTAATCAAAATGAATTATTTAATCCTCTGTGCCAGGTGGTAATAATAATTTACCTGGGAACTTTTTTATGTCAGATTTTTTCAAATTTACAGCTAACCTAAACTTTGAAAAGAGAAGAGCTAGGCATTGCTTGACAAGCTGAATTAATGTGTCTGTCAGCATTAAGCCCATGCTACACAGTGACATCTCTCCAGTAGGTAAACTGCCTCCGAAACTAATGTGTCTTCACTTATTACTTCACTCCTCCTTGGCTAAGCTCTGAAATGCCCAGGGATACAAATGATCTTGTCTTCAAAATAATTTAAAGCCTGCTGTAATACAGAATGGAAAACACAGAGAGCAAGGTCTTGTCAAAATGCAAAATCAACAGAGAGTGTCAGGAGGCAGAGCTTGCTGTCTGTAATGTGATCCTTCCACACACCATAATCTCCATTTTATTTTGCCTAATGAGGCAGGAGTTAAAACAGTTGACCTGATCAAATTCAGATGGCAGCCCTAAAGGATGAGCCCCCTGCTGCACTCTTGTCCCGACACCCTTTGTTACCTCCAAGTGAGCTGAGACCAGGCTGTGAACCATGTAAATAGGAGGTTTCCAGGTTAATGAAAAGCTGCAACACCCTTCTAAATCGGGACAGAAGGTTATGCTTTTCTAATCCAAAGAAAGTTTCATGAACCTCAGTAATAAAGTTTAACGAATGCTGGTCATTTTGAACTTCACAAATAGGGACTGGACAAAGGGTAATAGTTTCCTTAAAAAAATTCCTTATTCTATAACCACTGCTCAGCACATATTATTAGAATAACATGAATTTGTTTTCTTATGACAAATTCAAATATATCAATTAAAAAAGGATGTCTTGGGAAAAGGTAGTTAATGGTTCTTATGAACTGATGTTTTTATTAGGTGATGGCATGTTTGCTGTTTCATTTCATTACTTATCTGCCACGGAGTTTCTTTCAACACCAAATCAGAATCTACATGCTACAATCATATAACACATTCAACTTCAGTCCATGTGCTCCAGCTGCTGACACAGATAAATCTTTAAAAGTGGGCAAAACATAAAAATCGTCTACGTTATCTTTCAGCATGTAGCATAATCTGCAGTCTTTTACACAAAGGAAATAAAAATTGGATTCACCAGCTATACTTCTACCTGTCACTTGAAAGACGAGACTATGTTGGATAGTACATCTGTAGTGTTTACGGAGAGGTATGGAGACACAGGGTGTATTAATTTGGGCTTAGTGCGTTGCTTTTTGTTCAACTTTGAGTGTGAAGCGGGGGGGGCTAAAACGTGCTCACAAAAGATCACGTAGATAAATGAAGTGGATAAGATATACATAAAAATACCTCAGTGCGTGTCTGGAGTTTCATTAACAAGTTTGAATACATTTCCTGGTTTGGGATGTCTGAACTTTTTCTAACATGAAGCATTCCCTATTATGAAAATACACATACTAACACAGAGAGAACACATTAAACTGGACAGCAAGATACTGATGCCTGCATAGTCAAAAAAATACATGTATGATTTATGCTTGGCTTGTGCATTTACATTGTTTTAACTCTACTGAAAATTTATATTAATTTAATTTATCTGTCTTAAAGAAAAGTGTGACAGATTTCACATTTGTCATGTTTCAGGCTTATCTCCTGGGTGCCTATTCATTCATTACTTAGTATATATTACAATTTTGTGTTCAGATTTCACTGGACTGCATTTTTGGTCCCTTTTTCCTTTCCTCAATTAGGCATTTGTGACACCACTTTTCGTACATTCCAGTAATCAGTTCCGAAGCCATTCATCAGGATTTCAGAAGCCACTCTTGAAAAATTAGATACATGTGCTCAGTGTAAATGGGAATGCAATGATTTATGACACAGGTCATTCTGAAAACCCATGAGTTCTTCTCCAGTGACGTGCCAGAAATCACAACTATTACTATAGGGCTGTGATCTGTTTATTATACAGCTTATGGGTGGTGCGCTATGTCTAATTCATTTTTAATGTGTTACATTTTTTCTGGTTGATTTTTGAAAACAAGATTTACAGTTGTTTAGAGTTTGACAAGAACAGTAAACTGCTGGTTTAGTTAATACGTTTTAAAATGGCTTGATTAAACTATCAGCCTGTTTGCACTCAGCGTTCAAGCTATGAAGGCAGTATTGTTTTAATTGTGACTACAGCAGTCAGCAGTTCTGTAAATCATGTGTTATGCATCCCTTGGGTGAAAAAAACATGGATGCTCAATCTAACTGACAGGGAAGAAATTAAATTCCTGGGTTCTCTTCAGTTTACAAAGGGGAGAGGGTGGCAATCACAACAGAAAAAGGGTCTTTCCAGAAGTCCATGATCTCAGTTACCCGCTCAAGGGAGGAATGAGTATGTTCCTGAACCATCCACCTCACAAAGCCTTGTCATTGCATCTGCTAGAAAGGTACTTAATCAGCTCCTGCCCATTAGCGATATGAGAGCAACAAAGCAACTCTGTCACACACACAGCAAAAATCAAATGAGGTTTTTCATGGTGCTCACCACAGCTAAAAAGCCAGTGACGTTTTTTACTGCTTTGATATTGGCACAACTTCTAACCACTGGTTAAGGGTAAGCTTATAGAAAGTATCAACTAACTAGTTTATAGTATAGAGGCAAATATGGTTTTATCAAGAATATAAGAGGGCTGTAGTCCTCAATTAATGCTACTTCCCACAGCATACGATTCTGGTTGCGTGACACAGCAACACCCATGCAGATACGCACCACAAATGTTCAGGCAGAGGGCATCTCTGCCGCTGTGAATGTGGGAACTAAGTCGTGCCTAGCAAGTCTAGCACAGACACCTCAGTGGCACTGAAGGGCTCTGTCTTTAGACTGAGTCAGAATCTGGGCAAAACTCTTGTAATTACGTACAGCCTGTTGGAATTAGATATGCACTAAAGCAGAATCCTTGCATACATTTTAAGTACTTAAGTATTATTCATCTTATTTACCTTCAGTCATCTTTGATTCAAGTGTTGAGTTTAAGTCAGTCATCTAAGGCTCCCTGCAGAATCAGTGCAGAGACATGCATCTCCAAAGTCCAATTCATCCCATCCGAAGATGGGTATCAAGGATCGATGGAATTACTTGTCTTGCATAATTGTTCCTCTCTTTCCCTTGACTATAGATGGAGCTGTCTACCTTTGATACACTGCCAAGGCTCTAGCAAGTGCCCTTAAAGAAGGGCCACACATTTGTCAACAGTCTGTTTTCTTAGGTGGCTGTTTGGGTTTTGATCAATAACAGATATTTCACATGAAAATACAACCAACTTTTCATAGTAGAGAGTAGGTCACTTAAACTTGCCAGCAAASTATTACCAAGTGTCCCCAGCCTCCCACAATCATATCCTCAGGGCACAGCATCGCTGCAGGTATCCAGGTATTTTGTGGAGGTCACCACAGGGGCAGCAATGGTGAAATTTGGATAGGTAGTCCACTTCGGTCTGCTCTCTTTCTCCACAAGACTGCAATGCCTGGGGTAGGTTGTGCTCTTTGGATATGTGATGTAATCCAGACTCAGCAGGATGACAAGAAAAGGGGCAGAAGGTCTAGGATAGGGGCAAAGCATAGGAGGAAGTTCAAAGATGGCAGACTCAGCACCTCAGTGGCTTGAGCACCCACAAACATGTACATGAACAGACAGTTACAATAAAAACATAGGTTTGATATATAATCACTGGACTTGTCCACAATCTAAAAGATTGTGGGAAAGAGAGATAAAATAAGAAAATGCTTGCTGAAAAATGCAACAGAATTAGACACCAGTGTGTATTTTGCTTAATCCCAGAAGAGCACCCATGAAACATAAAATTACTGAAAATTAGTTCACTAAAAACTGAAAACAAGAATGCTCATTTGATTAAAAACTAATGTCAGAAGCACCCAGATGCCACCAGGAGAAAACATTTTTTTCTCAATTTTGTGGGTCCACTCTGTAGATGGCTTGGCCCCTTTGTGTTTTGCTTCTGACCATCCCACCCCCTCTTTCCCCACCATTCTCCTGTTCAGAGCTGAGCTGGCTTCACATGCATAGTCTCACTGCTCCACACTCCTGGTGCCTCTTCTCCCTCCTGAAAAATGTCAGGGTAGAGCAGGTCTGCCTTGTATAGATAGGCTCAGGAAGGTCTACAGGTCCTGCAAAAGGAATCTGCAATGAGATTGTGCTGAAATAGAGGAAGAATCCAAGCAGCAACAGAAGAGGCAGGAGTCCCRGAATGGTAGGGAAGAAGGGGCTGGGCTGTCTAAGAAGATCTGTGCCCAGGAAAAGAATCGGGACTCTGCACACTCAGCACCGCACTGTGTTGTGGCCTCCACCACGGACTGAAACCACCCTGGGCTAAATTCTAGCCTTTGCAAATTCAGGAGCCTAGTGGAAGGAGAGGGAGAGTGAGTGAGAAGTAGGGAGAGAGAGGAGGAGAAAGAATGATCTTACCCATGACCCACAAAACCTGTTGAAGCCCACATCCAAAACATTTCATAGTAATATGTGGTACAACTCCTTTACCAGTGAAAGATTGAAATGGGTTCACCTGTCACTTGCCCATTTCTGCAATGCTGTTCCACTTGTCCCTTCTCTGCCATTCCTTTAAAATACTTTAAAGTGCAACAGAATACAATATGTATCAATAACATTATATTTAAAATCCAGATTAAAATCCTCAGGTGTTGTAGCACCGTACTGTGGCTTACACATGCAATGCCTGAAGACTTGTTTAAATGCAAGAAAAAAATTATTTCCAAGTAACTGCATGAGCAAGTGCAACCTACTACTTAGTGTGCAATAATTGCTTACTTTGTGCTTGATCTAAAGAGACTGTAATTTTGCAATAGTTTTGGCTTGAAGGTCAGAAAATTTAGCCCTATATGTAAAATACAATTTTTTAAAAAATCATGTTTTTTACTCTAGTAGCTCTTTGTTTAATCTTAGATTAAGACAATAGGATTCATCAGCTGAAAAATGAAGGCCATTTGCAGGGGAGAAAGACAAACATGGTATTAGATTTTACACTAATGGAAAGACTTTATTTGCTGGCAGATCAGACCAGAGGATGGTAAAACAAAAAGACTGTGAAACAGGAGTCAGGATTTAAATTGCTAGGTTTTCCAAAGATATATATCAATAATATCTTAAAGTAATTTTGATTTCAGAAAGTTCTGATTTAATATAGGAACTAAAAAGAGTTCCAAAGGATGAGTTTACATTCCTGGACATTAGGTTTTATCTAGATTATGTCTTATCTCTGTTTCCAACTTTAATTACTATTTTATCTATGAAGTATAGAGTCAGTGCCAGTATCCTTGAGCAGAAGAATGTATTAGATTGGCTGTTAGAAGCATCTTTTCAAATCTTGTCTCCCCCAAGCTTGAATTATGTAAGCACAACTATGTTCAGACTTCTAGCTACTGTTTTCAAAGATAAACTCTGCTGTCAGGGACCTTAGGAAGACTGGGTTTGCATTCAAATCACAGAAACAGCAGAAGTCAGTAGGTCCCTGAGGACAGAACCTTCTCTAAACTAGCCAGGAGAGGATTTACTGCACAGAAGCTCCTGCAACAATGATAAATGCAGCATGCACTCTACATCATATGATGTTTCACGTACACTGCACAGCTCTACCATCTCTGTTTCAGTTATAACCCTCTAATCTGGGTGGAACAATTTCTTCTTTGGCAATATTTCTGGCTACATTACCTACTAGATGATTCTGATAAAATACTAAGGATGGACTCCTTTCAGAAGAAAAGCTCCTAGAATTGGCTCAAGAACCTTGTGTGAGTATTGACCATAATTTGATTTGGTTTTAAGATGCTTACTCTTCTGGTTTTAGTTACGTTTAGCTAGCTGCACAAGGAAGAGTGATTCAGAAAATAGGTATTTTTATCTTAATCACAAAAATAAAAATTCATCCCAGAAAGGGCATTTACCTAAAACTGCCATGCACGTGCCTTTTCAGCACAGCTGATCTTAGCTCTTTAAGTGGTCTTTAATCCTTGAAAGTTTAAACTCTTTCAATGTTTCCTCCATAAAGTTAACCAGCAGTCTTTCACAAAAATTAGGGAAGAAAAGAATGATCCTCTTGTAGTGCATTTATCTAGTAATTTATCACAGAACAAAACCTTATTAACAACAATTGAAAGCATACTAAAGATATGTCTAGCAACAATGTCAGGGGTAAAGATCAGAAATAGCAGACCTTAGTTTAAAACATATCACTGGAAATACGTTGAGCAGCTGGAATTTATGACCATTGATTGTTTATTAAAATATTAACCGGTCTAAAACTATTGTGAAAAGTGACCAACAGCACATATAGCTGCACTTGCAGAAAGACTACAGGAGAAATGAATAAAATGAATTACCCATATTAAAAGTTTTCCAAAACTCTATGATTAACATATTTCAAAAATGTCAATTGTTACATCCATTTTGTTCTTGTCATTACTTTGATTTTATATTCCTTATATATTGCACACATTCTCTGAATACAATATTTTCTGCATCTTTACCAAAAGCATATGCTTTGTAGTGGGAAGGAAAATACAGAATACCCAGCTCTACACATGGATGACAAGAAAATACAACATTTAGAAAACTTTCACTACTGATAGATACTTGTCTGTTCTTATGGTTCTGGAAAATACCCCAAAATGCCAGGGAAGAATGTCTATTAGTGCAAGAGTTGAACACTATATCCAAGTCTAACATGTAGTCTGGTAAGGCAGATGGACTCCTTGCTGCTCTTAATCATGATGTTTTTCACCATGATCTAAGAAAAGGAAAAATGCTGTCGTTAGGATAAACACTGATCATCACTGATGACCATGAGGTACCCCAAGTTAAAACCCACGTGGAGCTGCTGACCTGAGCACTATGAAAGTATGTCAGACTTAGGCCTGAGAATCTACCACAAGAAGTGAAAGGACCTCCAGTGCAGTATCCGTATATTTCATAGATTCATGCAAAAGTTCTTGATCCCCAGACAAGTGAGGGCGACAGTGAAGATCTGAACAGAATAAGTATGGAAGGAGATTCTTCTTTTGACACTTGTCAAGACATGAACAGGGATATGAAATGGTGTGAAGAACAGGACTCTTCCTCTTTGAAGGGAGGAGAGATGATGCTGAAACAAACATATACTATAGTCAATGTCTGTGGTCACCTGGCCAGATTCATCACCCCAAGGAGCAATGGTATCTTTTGAAAGAGTAAGACTGATTCAGAATTCTTATTCTTACAGTTCAACTAAAATGAGATCCAGTGAAAAACCTCAAGAATAATACTAGTTTGGAATGACACTCTTGAAGGCAACAGCTGAAATGCCAGCTCAACTTCTGGCACTTGGGCATATTACACATGTCCCCCACAGAGGGGAGGTGCAGGAATACATCATGGACAGTGCTAAGACATAAAAATATTCTGTATCTTGAGTGTGCATGATTCTGCACCTGCAGCATAGTTGTACATATGGCAATCATTTTAAGAATGGATCCATTTGACACAGAAACGTTTTTTTTTTCTTCTATTCCTGTGAGGAGCAAAAATGTGACCTTCCATCTTGTTATTTTGATCAAGGGGAGTTGTAGTTGTTGGGGAAATGAGAGGCAGGATATTAGTGGCTACAGTACTCGCAATAGGATCTGGCAGAGACACACTGAAGTTCTTGCTTTGTTACAACACAGTCTATAGTTGAACCATGTGCGCAAGTGAACATGCTGGAGGAATGTCTTAATCAGAGTTCATATTTTCAGTCTTGCCTAGAGCAGTTCCTGAGGTTTGAGTAAAGAATTACGCCACAGAGACTCAGAGGTCAAGGCACCTGTGTAGGTTTTGGGAAGGTCAAGTCCAAGTCTGACTTCTGAATTAGGAAAGGAGGAATTTGAACTGGTTTTCTCACTTCTTAGCTATGTGCTATGATGATGAAGTTATTGTCTATTCCAGATCAGAATTTACTCTGTCAATTCTATCTTGAAATGAAGAATTCATTACATGGCTTCTTCATAGATATTAAAATGTATCATTGATGCACATATTAAATTATATTAATTTCAGAAATATATATATACACAAATATATATTTCCCCAATGGCTTTGAGTTTCTCTGGATTAGCACCTGAATACTCAAGGAACACGACTGCTGCTGAGCCCATCATACTTTACTTCAGTGACCATGAAAATGAGGACAAATAGATCAAACTATGGTGAGCTTCTGTTTAACTACATGACGGAAACCAGCACAGCTGGAGGCAATTCTTAGCAAATTGATCAGAATTCCTTTACTTTAACTACAGCTTAACTAATAAATAGACTTCCATAATTTTCTGCAATCAATCTAAATGTATTTGCAAAATTAGTGAAACATTTGATCTTGAAATGTTCACTAAATCTTAAATATATAACTTTGAAGAACTTACATAGTTTATCTTTCTGCCAAATTGGAAAAGAATAACTGTTTATAATAAAATCTTGTTRACTAAGTAAACTTTGTAGAAGATGCATGTTCATAATTCATTTGCTATGTAACAAAACTGGTTGCTTATTTTTCTTTTCAAAATTCAATATTAACTTTTGTTACCAGGTTTGTATTCTGGTCTTCTGTTTAAAGATATTTTTGTATCAACTTCTGGAACTAGTAGTAATCCCACTGAAAATCTGAAAAGACTGTATGCATGTTGATGATCTTCTTTTGCCACTTTTTAAAGTAAGCACACTCCATCCAACGATCCAGATGTTTTTCTGGATGGATCTGTTTCTTTTAAAGGGCTTTTCAAATATTCTGTGAACAAGACAATCTTGAACTCTCTTTGAACATAACAGGCACTTGGAAAATTTAATGAAAAGACACTTTTTAAAAATGTAATTGATCTGGCTTTCACCCTTTTCACGATTATTTCTGCAGTTGCAGACTGGCAAAATCCAAAAGTAATAGAAATATCCTATTTGCTAAAATAAACGAATACACTGACCTCTTTTTTTCTAAAAGCCCATGTTGCAATCCCTCCTAAGGGACAAAAAAATAACAAGAAAAAGATGGAGTTCGAACTCAAAGCGAACATAAAAGCTTTACTTACAAAAATCAATTACACACCCCAATTTGTTTGTACCAGCAGCCAAAGGGAAACCTGGTTAGCATGTTGCAGGATCCAAACACCTTGGATCTACATGTTTCACCAAATTTTACATTATGGCTATTTCTAAGAAACAAACTAACAATTAGAGACACCTGTTAAAAGTGCCTGTGCTCTGTTCACACTTCATGTAGTATCTTAAAGTGACAGCATATTAAAATGTCAATGCAATTCTTTTGCTTTACAGAAGTATTTATAACAACAGAAAGTGCAATTAAATTTTCTGCTCCTAAGTACTTGCACTCAACTTGCTTAGCATACAAGAAAAGTACTAAAATACACTGGTGTAGAAGGGAAAATAATGGAAAATAAAGATTATAATACTACAAAACACAGAATTACAAAAGACACGGACAGAAAAAAATCAGTATCTAAATTAACCTTCCCCCCCCAATTTTATGTACTTATTAAGCACATAATATATTTCTTCTAGAGATAGTCCAGCAATTTTAGATGTATAGGCCCATATTGTAAAGTGAATATTGCAGATAAAAGAAATATAACCACACTGAAATTATTTATTCAAAACTTTGCCTTTGATTATGTGCCCAGACAGCATACAACTTGCACATCAATAACACATTATTTGAATTTGACCCCTCCAGCATAGACATATGTGCCTAACTCATGTCAGAAGTTTCTGAGTGGGAACCAAGCCACATTATGGACCATACCTGAGAAACAGAACAAGATAATACACCTTCAAACAGTTTCTACAGATCCTTTTTATAGAAATCACTAATAGATTGATGGTGCATTTACAGCAAAGTTAAACAAAAATTCCAGTTTGATAAAGTGGATTGCTATGGGAAAAATTTCACTTTGAAAAACATTTGTCAATTTAGAGGAAAATTCCAACAAACGTTTACATTTATCAAAACTGAATTTCTAACAAAACCTGGCTTAAATGTTCCATGTCATGAACTCAAGCCTATGCAGACTGTCAGAGCAGAGCATTTAATACTATCTATTATCTAATAATATCTAATACTCCAGCCCTATTTCAATGCTCAGTGGAGTATGAAAGGTGTTGCACAGTCTTGTGGCAGTGCCCTACTGAAAGGTAAAATTAGACTGTCCTTTAAAAATGTTTCACATTTTCTCATCTATTTAAAGTTATGGACATATATATCACCCTGAATTTCCAAAAAATCTCATGTTGTCATGCCAAATTATCCACCAATATTGAGTGTATGTAACTGGTTATTCTGAGCCACAGGACTTTGTGGAATGGATTTAACAATATTGTAATCAAGGGTATATGACTTTCACGCACCTGTCCCGACACATTGCCCCAGGTTACCACTTTGTAGCAGAAGGAACAAAATGAACTGTCCCTGGGGTATTTTTGCTCACAGCCTTAGCTTTAATGGAAGTAATATCAAATAAGTTTTGATGGTCTGTAAGCTGTAGTGCATGAAGAGCCACCACATTTTCACTTCTGGTACACTTCTGCTACCAGGGCAGTAACCCCTGGCAGAAGGATGGAGGGGACAGCTAAGGCTGTTCTTCAGGACACCCTTGGTAATCCTAGTATGCTTCAGGAGACCTTCTCTGATGAAGGTGTGAGGCTGAGAGAATTTCAGTCCTTGCTCTGCTGCTGACTAGGGGAAGTTGTTTCAGTTTTCTTCCTCTCTTTTTTCTGTTCAATAGGGATTAAAACCTTTATGGTGTTCTCAGGACTGCTGCAAAGACTGCTTGCACAGTGTTCAGAATATGAAGTACAAGGAGCGTTCAGCATCTGTATCATTCCTGCAGTTTCACACTAGCTTCCAAAGCAGTAGCTTCGTCATTTTGAGATCTGAAAAGTTTACTGAAAATTCTAATGACTGACGTATCTCTAAAAGATGTTTTCTTCTAACGTATTTGTCTCTGCTTTCTGAAATGTGACTCATCAAAACTTTAGCTGACCAAATTTCTGTTTATTCTGAGTTTTATTATGCTCTGGATAAAAATCCTGGTCTATTTTTCAAATACGGAAACTTTCAAACACCAGTATTTCAAGAAAGCTGTCTGTTTAGAAGTGAACTTGTCTGCGAATAGCAAAATAACCTCTTTCCAAAGGCTTCTGGCTATTTATTCACACCAATTGAAATTTGGTGCAATTGCACAGATTATGTCTTCCAAAAGCACCTGTGAATTGGCCTTGTGCTGTACCAGTTTTATGATTTGTCACCCAAGATTGAAGTTTACATTATCCTTAAGCAATGTGACTAAGTGGGAGGAAGGACTGTGGGCCAAGCTTTTCAAAGTTGTTTCGTGCAGTTCCACTGCACTCAGGCTAGCCAAGAATAGTGGAACTGTTGTAGCCCCAGCACACATAACACAACTCGGGGAGTTGTTCTAATTGATGCTGAATTCCTATTAGTCACAAGGGTCTGTCCTGGCAGCCACAAAAAGCTGGAGTATAAAAGACATTCTGACCATTGACTTCTTTCCAGAATTACCTATTCCCATATAAGAGTTTGTGAGGAACAGGTGAAGCAGAGTCATTAATCCACCTCTATATCACCTACCACCTAAGGATTTCTGTTCCATTAAGAAAATTTTCCAGTGCCAAAATCTCCCTCAAGCTCCCTTAAGCTGTTAGAATAGCATAAAAAGACAAGAATAAGACTTCGCCCTTCCTCTTCAACAGCTCTAAATACTTCTGCTGTATACATTTCTACAAAGGCTGCAAAGTGAGTAAGTAGAAATGGCATCATTAATGCATCTAATTGATCTCAAAATACTGTTTGGCTAATCAAGGAAAGGTTTCATGTATAGTAGCTTCTGTAGCAGAGCCAGCTAAAGATATCTGGTACTATTAACCTTGTTCCATAGGTATGATTTTCTCTGGGATTATGTTGTTTCTAATGGATGAGATGCTTTTCATGTTACTCAGAATGCCTGTAAGCATGATACACTCATCATCACTCTTTTATTACTTTTCTGATGATTTGTCATGCAAATCAAACAGAAAGGGGCTGGCTGAGTCAGTGAATTCAGCCCCTGTTATCACAGGCAACTATGTCATATATGCCTTTGTAAGTCACTTGACCCAAGAAAGTGACTGAGCTCTACTGTAAACATAGTTAGGAGGCTTTTTGCCTCCACAGCACCTACTTAGAAGGGTGCTCCACAACCTTGTTGAGATACCTAAAACCTAATTCCTGGTCTTAAATATATTCAGGAGAATTTAGACTGAGTTATTTTTGTCCTAATATTATGTATAAGAAGACAAAAGATCAGAAGGCCATCCATCCTAATATCTAGTCCTTGCCAATGATCAACTGAGGATCATTAGGCCAGTGTATGGCAAGATGACAAGTATATGATCTCTGTATTTCCAGGTTCCATGATTCTGGAGCTCAAGCTTCTTGTTAAGTATGTCCTTGCTCTCTCCTATGTGAGAGCATCTAACTATGGGAACAAGTTTTATATGTGGCCCCATACTTATTTGTATATCCAGGTTTACTTCCTAGCTAGGGCAGAACACTTCATGTTCCATTTTTCTCATGCTGCTCAGCAGAACTGACTGAAAAACTTACACCACTGCCTGGAGAGAGAGGTCTCAGTTTGCTTCCTTCTGTATTCCTCCCTCTCCAACTACACTTACTCTTTGCTGGACAGTTTGTTCTTTTTTTTTTTTTTTTTAATTTTCTTCTTCTTCTTGTTGAATTAGTTTTTGGCCAAGTTAGAGAGCTAAATCTGCTGAATGCAGGGCTGACATGAGGGAGTGTCCTGTAGCCATGAATTATTATATCTGCTGAAGCTGTAATATGAAATTTCAACCCTAATTACATGTTTCACAGAAAAGTCAACAGCTTTTTGTAATGTGCAATCATTTGTCATGGTAATAACAGCAAGCAACTTTTGCAATATTGTGCAATATTATTAACAGGCAACTTTAGGAATCCTTTATTCATTCAAATCTGGCAAAGTATTCAGACACATGAATTAAGTATTGCAGAGCTAATAAATGAGTACTGTGAAGAGCAGAAATTAATTTACCATGATTTAAATGGTTTGATGCCTCTGACTTAAGCTGTTCCACGATCAGTTGAACTGATGTAAGAGTTCACCTAAAACAAAACAGGGAGATTTCACCCTCAATTCCTTCTCCCCTATTCCTACTCCTTTTTCTCTGCGTGGTCCTGCTCCTTTCTCTGTGATAGTTCTGATGCTCACTGAACCCTTCTAATAAGCTGATTCAATTCACAAATTCATCAGAAACTGTACCAATTAGTCTTCTAGGACAATATGTTGTATAGGCCCATGGGAAACTACAACGTCTACAGCTTGTGTAAGGAGGAGTGCTGCCGACATGAGGGAAATAAGCATCTTGTCCTTTTAGCAACAATGAACTGCAAAATTGGAATTTTCTGTCTCATGAAATTGAAAACTAAATTTCAGTATATTCCTAAATTTCCTGAGACATATGCCATACACTGTTACAATGCATTATCTGTATAACAACGGAATTGTAAGCTGTTTCTCTTCCTAGATATGTCAAATTGTTCAGATAATAAAACAATTTAGCAAGAAAAAGAAAAGATATGAAAAGGAAAAGGATGCATTGCTATTCATTTAAAAATTCACCTTCCAATGGCTAAATTAGGAAAGTCTTTTACCTACCTAACATTCTTGCATTATTTTTATTCCCCCTGTGGTGGAACTCAACTTACACCTTCAAAGGAACATTTTTGTCCATAGTAACTGGGCTTTATATTCTAAGAGAAGATATAACACTATGAAGTATGCTCTATCAGACAAGATAGAAAAAATGGCAATCATGCAAATAAAAGTTCGTATTTAACTTAGAGAGATAGTAAATAAATATGTATACATCTTTGATTAGGATGCAGTTTTGCATTACAACACAGCTGATCTAACAGTATGCAGCCACTAGAAAACAAATACTTTTTAATAGCTTAATTTTCTGATATGTCATCAAGCTGAATCAATTTTCCCTGCAGTTTTGCAATTGCTAGATCTGACATAAGGGAAATGGTGGGACCATACTACATACACTAGGGAAGGGAGTTGGGTGGCAAGGAACCAGGAGCAAGACTAACTCTTTTAGTGTCAGACCACCCTTTCACCAGATTAAATGTAACATCATACTCCACTCTAATGACAGTGGATACACACATGCCTTTCACGCATACCTTTAGCATACAGTTTGGTGGTTGCCCCCTTCTTTGTCCTGGTATTGGCTGTTACACAATTGTGTGAGGAACCAATTCAGGAAACCAAGCTGGTCAAAAAGAAAACCAACCAGAAAATGATTAAATGATCAGTTTTCCACTGCACCAGTTCCCTGAACTGCCACTGTATGGCAGTGTAAGTGTCAAGGGAACAAATGTAATTCCAAAAGAATTGAGCTTAAAATGTTGTGGAACCACATTTTCAAGTGAAATATGCCTTCATTCACTTCTTTCTAAGATACAAAAAAAGTCAAAACAGTTTTCTCCTTTTTGCTTTTCCTTTCCTCATTTGTATTCCAGTTTAGCAACCTCAGAACTATTTAATTTGATCCTTCCAGTTTGTAGCCGACTCACTCAGGGAAAAGTATCATGAGACAGCAGAATAATCTAAAGACCTGCTGCTGTCTACAGGCACTTTTCCCAACCCAATTCCCATTTGTCTTGTCCTCCTTCCTCCCTTGTACTGTCTCTGACACTCGTCTGATTCTTGTGTTGAGTTGATTCAGCTCATTAATGTGCTAAAGAAAGAAGTATCCAACGTACCTCCTGGGAGAAACCACCTTGATCTAAGTTGCTACATCTGGGCAGATGCTAGATGGATACTATCACATGTAGCATTCAAAAGTGTATCTCCCTTCTCTCTGTTACAGACCCTGAACTACATCATGTACATATGGGCACTTGCAGCACTTTCTAACCACTCCACTGCAGGCATGTATATGGCAGCCAGTACACAGGGGATACTCAGGTACTATTTTGCCCCTGCTCCAGATTTAGCGAAATGGATAAAGAGGTATAAGGAATGGCACTACTTTTGTAGTTACGAGAAGTTAGTACTGCTATGGATCAACAACGCATTACTGGGATAAGGGAAAACCAGGAAGGTCACAGCACCTCTGAGGCACAGTCCCTTCTGTGGTGCCGCTGAACTCTGCCCCTGGCTCAACTTGGGTTGTAAAAGCACAATCTAACCCGCTGCCTTCTCACCAGGGAGTCATCAGCTTACTACAACGCTGCAGCAGCTAAAAACTTGCAAATATTTCCTTAGGTTTTTGTATTTTTTTTTTTTTTTACTCTCTTGAGAAATAAATTCAAAAGACAGCTCTACTGTGCCAAGATTTTTTTGGAGATGGTATTTTACTTGCATCCTACTCAACATGAAGACTCTTGTTTCTCAAAACCCCCTGTAGACCTAGAATACACACTGATGCATCTGCTCGTAAAAACATACAAAAAGCATAGTTCATAAAGATATTATCTCTCTTTTTATTTATTTATAGATTTACTTGGCATTTACTGGCCTAATGCAGTTATTTTAGGGACATACTTAAATACAGTATTAATGGCCAACTTCTCTGAGAGAATTATTGGCATTGCTACAGTTACATTGTGCTTCCAACATATACAGTTTTATTCTCTTGTATCCATAGCTTCTAAAAGCTAGCTCAAATACAAGTAAGAAAAAAAAGAAATGTAATGAGGTAGAAAATTTTTTTTCTGTTTATCGTAAATGAAGACATTAAATAGTGATTTTCCGTACTTAAACTATCTCCCACTCATTTTACTACATGACCAAATACTAATGAAAGTAAACATAGGTTTTTTCTTTTTTTTTGTTTTTGTTTGGTTTTTTTTTGTTTGTTTGTTTGTTTGTTTTAAACAAAGTGGTTCCTTGCTTGTTTTATTTCAGACATGTTCCATCCATGGTTAGAAATCAGGCATGACAGTGGTCTAACGCAAAATTTTTGTCCATGGAGAAATCAGGCATGACCATGGTCTACCCCTGAATGTGATCTTAATGTTTTATACCACTGACAAATCATTAACATCTGTTAATAACTCACCCAGATGCTTTGTTAGATTGTTTTAAAAAAATCTTATGTACACCATAGAGGTCTCCAACTCGTAGCCTATGTAACCTTTCCCAGCTGCTTAATCTTTATTTAAAATATTACTTTAAAATGCATACATTTTTAAAACTATCCCATTTCTTTGTCTCCAGACTACTTTCGTAACTGTGCTAACATCTGTTCATTTCCACTCCCCAATTCCCATCTTAAACACTTATTTTCAGCATGTATTTTTCTTGTAAATAGAATCCCATGTACTTTCTCACCTCCCAGCCCTCCACTTTCTGCTTTCCGCTCTTGCTCTCATTCCAACTCTATCCCTCATGGTTTCACTTGACTCATTGTATTTTAAATACAGGATTGATACAGAGAAAAGATTATTTAAAAAGCTTCTTTGATTATCTCACACTAATTTAGGCTTGGGAAAAAGAAAATGGGGGCATGCCATGCATCTACTGTGTCTAAAGGGAATGAACAAAGGGAAAGGGGAACAATGTACAGTAAAGGGGGTGTAGGTAGTTGTTAAGGATGAAACTGCATAATGGAAATATTGGAACATTAGAAAATACTTCCTGGCTGTGAGAAGCAGTAGGCTATGCAGGAGCCTCCCAAGGGAATTAGAGGGAGGTTGTCACCTGGCACACTTTAAATTAGGCTGGACAAAAGCTGTGGTTTGGGGCCAAGCAGCTAACAGAGGCAGGGATTGAGGAGTGGAGAGGAGTGGAGAGGAGAGGAAAGGCTGCTGAACTCGGCACCGGGGTGGGGATTTCTGAGTGCTGGTACAGCAGTGACAGGAGATAGGACATGATGGATGCAGGCCGCAACACCTCATTTGGGAACTGGCTGTGATTTTAAGTGCTGGTTCTACCGAAGTGGTCTAAACTGCCTCCAGTACAGCCCTGGATAAAATGCTAGCAGTTCTGGTACCATTCCTCATTGCCATGAACTAGCAGATGAATAGGCGAATAGATCTCCCATGTCCAAAATTAATAAATCAGATTCATAAATGATATACAGGGTAGTCCACATCACATTGAGCGCTAAGACTCTTAATGTTATTTCTTTCCCACTATTAGAGTATAAGGGGTACTGAAGCAATTTACATAACTCAAAAAAGGTACATTACCATAAGTTATAGCAGTTCCTTTTTTTTTTTTTTTTTTGACAGCAATACAATGGCATATCCTGAGGCTGTGGGAATCTAAAGAAATAAAATAATTAAACACATCTATTGTGTTCAATAAAAAACATAACACACACTATAATACTACAGGGTATTTTCTGTACAAATATGGCTATATTTTTCCAGATCTGTCAGCTGACCCACATATCCAAAATGTTTCAAACTGAATTTCATTTTTGTCATGAAGATTTGGTCATGGTTTCCGACTCATGTAAATGTCCTGATTATCTGTAGAAATCTTGAGATGCTACAAAGAGAATCCAAGTGTTTCTACACTGTCTCTTATTTCTTCGGTAGGTTCTAACTAGAGAAGCAGCCAACAGTACAATAAGCATATTTCAGAGGGCATTTAGTCCTAGGTTCTCTCCCTTTTCTTCCTCTCCCCATCAGACAGTGCAATGAAAAAAGAATTATTCTGTCATATCTGTAACCCATGGCATGGTTCTTCCCCATAATTACAGTTTTGGAGCTCTTTTGTCACATTTTCCTATTCTGTCTAGAAGAGGGTTATTTGTAGCCTCATATTATGAAAGGAAATATTTTCATAAAATTAAGATAAAAAGAAAAGGAAGGAAAAAAATTCAGAGCTTTCTTGGATTTAAACTGCGAGTGCACAATGTGCAGCCCATGAAATCATAAACTGCAGTCCACACCACCCTCTTGCAACTGCATCGTGAGGACACAGCTAATCAACTGCAGGTTTTTCCAGTGCTAGAGAACTTAAACATGAAGAAACTTCACCTTCTCTACCAAGAAAGTTGGTAGAGGAAGTTTCTCTACCATGCTGTACCAGTACAATCAAATATGTCTGTGTACATTTATTTTTAAAACATGTAAATATATAGATGCAGATTATAGAAGGGAAACCCTCAGGCTCTTGTCATATGACAAGATCTGCCCATTTAGTTGCCAGGAAAAGTTTACATGAACTTTGTAAGTACTGGAAATCCAAACACAGAAAGAATATTGTGCTATGGTATTAGAATGAAAGCAAAATGTAAATTAAAGGGACCTGAAATGAACTATTTTAGCTCATTGTCCAAATTGGAGGAAAAGTAAAATAACAAGCGTAAAATTGTTAAGAGAACAAATGCATATTTACATTTTGCAAATGTCCATAGTCAAAAGGATTGTCACTAGTAGAACGGATAATATTCAATATGTCTTTTAGCATGATTTCCATTTATTCCTCAGATCAACTGCACAAGGAATCATCTGTAAGGGTTCTACTAGACAGAGCTGTGCTTGGGGTATGTAAAAGGACATATGGAAAGAGGCACCAAAACAAAAATCTCAAACAAAATTATATACTACATTTTGAAGAGGACTAAGGCCACTCCAAGTCAGCTTTGATCCAGCTTCCTTCCAGAAACCCAAAACACACCTTCTGCATCTACTGGACTGAGAAGAAAATATGCAAGAAAACCATCACACATTCCCTCTCTTCAGTCCTAGTTCTTGCTCAGGCATTCTTTCTCTTTTGATCTCTGTGGAGACTGTCCACTTGCTTCCTCTCCTGAAAAGCTCATCCCTTCATCTACTAGTGCCTCTCTCCTCAATTCTCCTGTGAGACCTATGATGGTCTCAACACTTGCTTCCTGCACATAGAGCCATTTCTCTTCCTTCTAGTGTAAGGGACTGGACAGCTGCACCCCTGTAGTACATAGATAGCTAATTAGGCATCTGGAGTTTTCATTTATTTCATTTTATTCACCTAACAACCTCAGAAACAAGGAAAGGATTCTTTAAAAGTCTATCTTGAGCACACTGATGGTGGCTTATTTGGTGGGTGTTAGAAATTCCAGATTGTTACAGCTCATGAGTGCCTCAAGAAACTGAGGGTAGTTTTGGTATGGTCAGTGAAATGGCACAGATAACATGTAACCCAAAGCATGGCATCATCATGCCATGCTGTAAAATGGAAATTATTATTTTATGGTATTTCAGTTGTTTAAAAAAGCACCTACTATTAATTAAAAAAACAGAGTAAATGGCGGAATGCTTAATTGAAATTAAGGAAAAGAAAAGAGATTTCTGGCAGTCTGATTTGACGATGCACAAATTCAGTTTCTATCAAAGAAGGGATAGGATTATTCTAAAATCAAGAAACAATATATGTTATAGTTTTTACAAAAATCTACACTGATTTGAAATAGGGATATTATTAAGCAGTTCTGCCGTTTGATCACAAATAACACAGTATCACATGAGGAGATGATGAAGCTGCATTTATACAGTTCCTTTTATCCCAAAGGATCTTGACACTCTTTATAAAATATACATATGGTATGCCTATGAATACAAAAAAAAAGCACATAGGAACAGAAATCACTTTGACCAGCACTGCAAATCAGAGCATCTGTTTAACAGTGCACATCAATATCGTTCTTTAATTCAGGGAAGGATTTAAATTGGAATAGTATATCTAGCAGGAATTATTAGCCCGTGTGCCCTTATTAATTCCTAACAGATTGTATGTAGAAGGAAAACAAAGGGCAAATTACAGAGCCCTGGATCACATCCACATCCAAATTATTGTAAACTTGAGATAAGTTCTTATTATACAAAACTTAGATCTGTAAGAAAATATTCAAAGTATTTCAATGCTGAAATTTAAATGCCAAAACCAGAGTATAAGCTACAATATGCACACAAACCCTATGAACACTTGTGCCAAAGGCCACTGGTAAATCAAGTAAAACTAATCCCAGAGAAAAGTCTTGACATTTGGTTGAAATAAGGACACTAAGTTGAGTTGGTCAGGCATTATTTTTACTAGGGTTTTTTTCCTCAAAATGAAAAAAAAACATTTCTCAGGAAACGATCAGTTTCAAACCATTTTTATACACTTCTTTTAGATGACAATGGATGTTGTTCTCTACATTTTCAACCCAAAACTTCTGTTTTCCTAGTTCAAAATTACTTAAAAGTAGTTGAAAAGAAAAAAAGAAATGGAAGTGAAAACTTCCAAAATTCAAAATTAATTAAATGAAGAGTTTCATTGGCCAAAAGTCATTGTTTTTCTAACAGTCTTCTGAGAGTTCAACTGTTCATTCCAATACAGAATTGTTTGGTATCCTGATAATTTTCCCAGGACAGGAAGACTATTTTCTGCTTAAAACTGTTACGAATCTAACTAGAACAGTTTGCATCAAGTAACATGAACTTAACATGGCCTGATGCGAACCAAGTGAGCTATGGTCATTTGGAAATGGTAACATTGTATAAGGACAATGAACTCTTCCTTAAACCAACGTTTTTCAGAAACAGGCTCCACTACTGCTCACTCAAACAAAAAAGACCAGAAATCAAAGAGGAATTAATGATATAAAGGAAGTAGCTCTTGCAAAACAACAGATGGAATGAGATCGGAAACACATGTAGTAAGCTGAACTTTTTTAATAAGACCAAAATGACAGAATTGGAACAAAGGAACAAAATGGATAAACACGCACACAAATCAGCAGAACAGTTGCTAACTAGAAATGGGTCTGTAATGCAGAGTCCAAATCTGGATTTAGATCCCAAATTATTTTCTAAATTTGGGGCTTTAGATCCATGATGTTGGTCTAGATTTTTGCAGAAAGAGCGGCAAACCATAAAATCTCTATCATGACTAGATGAAAACTTTCTCCAAAGTTTCTAAGGTGAATTACTGGCCCCATTTTTTTAATGCTGATATTCTGGATCACACATAAGATGGAAAGTCAGTTCACATGATGATTCTGATCTAATGCTGAACTGTGTAAAAAGGTGTTAAAGTAGAAGCAACACGGACTGCATCTTTCCCAGATTCTGCCAAAGGTGAGAAACAGCTTTAAGAAAAAAACCAGGGAGGCTGAACAGATTGATCAGATAATCAAGCTATAGTTACTAACTTATTCTCCTGATAAATTGAAGTAAATGCTTTTGAAAGGACGCCTCCTGGGTCTCTCGCAGGCATTGCTTTCCAAATTGCATACCCATCCCAATGTGAGGCTGCGTTATGAAGACACAATTATGTCTGAAAATAGAAGAGATTGTTTAAATAAAGAGCAAAAAAATTTAAAATCATCTGGAACTGTCATTATTTGAATTAACCAGAGAAGTATTAAAACACTGCCTGTTGAATATATGTTGTTAGGACACAAGTTACCCTGATGATTCTCCTGATAAAATAATAAACTAGACTTTCTCCAAGTCCTTTAGATGGTAGTTGGCTTATGATAACATTTACCACTCTTTGAATACATTGTCTGGAAGTAAAAAAACCTTAATCCTCAAGTGGTAGGAACTAATCTATCTCCACTGAAGTCAACACAGATCTGGAGCACAATTTCGTATGTCTGACATGAGAGAAACCACCTTTCTTCCAAATATTTGTCTCAAAACGTATAGTGATGTCAAATTACTGGCAAAATGAAAGTGATAAGTAAATGATTCATCTAATCCACATAACAGGACTTTCAGACACAAATCTTTTCAGATGTGTTGTGTATTTGAAAGTTTTTGGTGATGTCTTGCTATTTTTTCTCTATTATTTGAAAGCACTTAATCATACATTTCTTCATATGTGTTTTCTATTAAATTCTGTCACGTAGACAACTGTTAAAAAAAGTTACAAAGTATGGTTTCCATTTCCTAACTACACAATACCAAGTCACACCCAAAATGACTATTCCTACTTCAATATATGTTTCACAGTTTGTATGAATACTTGCACAGGCAACTTTGAAATTTGTTTTCAAGAACAATGAAGTCACTAAAATTCAGCTGTATAAATATTGGTGATAATCAATGAAAAAGAGAAAGCACATGTAAAGGTAATTAACTTATAAACCTGAGGAAATATTAGCCAAAATTTTATTTCTAGTCATACTTCTAATTTTGCAATATCACTCTTGGTTGCATGCATTTTTTGAGGTCTTAAAATGTAATAGCAAGGAAAATTATATGTTAGTGCATGTAGTTCGGAAGTTATCAAGCTCTGGAAAATGTCAGTTTTATGCCAGCAACCCAGTAGTAGGGAAATTAAAAAAATGAACAGTTTTTTTTTCAGAAACTTCAAGCTGTTCAAGGCTATAGGACCACATCAGAACATAACCTGGAGCCATCAGACAGACCACAGTAACATCCTCCAGTTATCAGTCAGGCTTGCTTGCTTGATCCCTCAAACAACATTAGCATTCCCTTGACTTCAGACAACTCCCTGTAATTCTCTCCCTTTCATTCACCAACTACACCTGTGAGCTGTTGCACAAGTATTAATTTTCCAACAATAAAACGTTATTAAGTTCTGAATTTTGTACATTTGCTTAAACCAAAACATATTCCCCTAGGACACAAAGGATAAACTCTAGCTGGAAAAGCACTTTACTATTTTTAATTTTAAAGTAATATATATGACAATGTCTTGTCCTGCGTATCATGACCTAGCATACCCTTTTGGCATCATTTGGCAAGTCTGATGGATGAAAATATTACAGCCTGCATTACACTTAAGACCCAAAAAAGGGTCCAAAATAAGCAAAACCAATTCTTTATCCAGACTAAGACACTTTTCTCCTCACTTTCCAGCAAAGAAAGATCATCTAAGTTTCTTAATTAAAAAGTAGACCTTCTATGTCTTGACTGTATCTGTACCAGAAAACTCTTACTTGCTACTGCTTTCCCTCCTCATATATAGGCACACACATAAACCCTTACTGAATTCTGTAAAACTTGTATTTAGGAGGACAAGAACAGAGATTCAGTACTTTATTTAATCTACAGATGGCTAAATTCATCATAAGGGTAACTGATAAATAAAACAGCTAACAGAGTCTCTGTTATACTGAGACACTAGAAGTTTAGCACAATTTTTTTAATAGTCTCCCATCAGAAACTATACCAATATATCTTGTAATTGAGGAAAGAGCTTTATTTCAAAGAATAAGTGGGATTCGTAGAGCTAGAACAATGGATCATAGTTATCTCCATCTAGCTAGCTCACTCACATGGATTTCTTAAAGTAATGATCTTCGGTGTTTTAATAGATAACAAAATAAAATTATTTTCAAATGTACATTTAGCAAAAATCACTCCATTAAGCATTTACTTGTCTATAGTTTATAAACATGTATTTTTATATATATATTGTTCCTCCCTTGATGTGAGGAGATAAACAAGTCTAGCATTGTTACTGTAGAATAATAGAAAATTACTAAACACAGAAAAGATATTGCAAAATGTTGTCACAAAAGAGCCAAACCATTTTCCAGGGTTTCAAAATAACCTCTGACAGGAACTTTCTTTTCTCCAATTTTTTATTAAAAACATACACACACACACACACAAAAAAATCAATGAAGCAAAGATGCTAAGCCACCAGTCCACTAGATGTGAGCTTTTGGCATCTTCCCTAAACTCCTTCAGAATGTTAACTTAGATCAAATAAGATTCCACTAATTTGAAAAGGCCACAGGACTCTTTCCACCAAACAAACACTTTATAGAAAAAAGGCAGGAAACTCAAAACACTGTAAAAATTAAGCAACAAATGGTGCTTTTATATATCCTTTCACCTAACCATAAGGAAAAAAACCCCAAACGAACCACCAAAACTGTAATAGCTGGAAGTGATTAGGAAATGACAGATTATCAATACCATGTTGGAAAAGAGTAAGTGCACTGCAGTACTTAGAGGCACTGCAACAAAGGAATAAAGTAAATGAAAACGTATTAGAAAACATTCTAAATCCAAAGTTCAGAATTAAAAACAATGTTTCATTTGAACTTCTCCAAGGCCATCAAAGAATTAATCTGCTATAGTAAATTTGGACCGTTACAAAATGAAATGAAATGGCATGATGTTAGGAACATGGAATGGAATGATGGATGAGATCAAAGGATATTCTATTCTTGGTTTTGTCATTGGCTTTCAAAATGTAAGTATTTTCAAGTACTAACATCTGCTAAGATCAGCAGAAAAGTTACTGCAAAATCTGTGTAATATCTCTGAATACATCTGCATCAACAAAACACAGAAAAACTATCACTTGGGTGCTGCCCACTTCTGCAAAGAGTTGCAGCTAACTCAATGGAAGCGTGGAGTTAACTCAACTTCACTTGAAGTTTTTTCAAATGAAGAAATTTGCTTAATGGCTTTTTTACTTGATTCAGCCCCTTGGTTTCACCATGATCCATAATCTGATTTCTCCGGCACACCTACTGTTCTTTCATTTTTTCCCGTTTTCTTCTTTAATTCCACTGTTTATGGACTCAGATTTCACATTTAAAGGGTTCCTAATTTTTTTTTTTTTTTTAATATTGATACAGCTTCACAAACATCCCCATACACTCTTCAATGCTTTTCATTTCTGGATCTCAGATCTGATTAGCATTTTCACTACTAAATCTATGACAAAACCAGTAAAATCTGGAATAGAAATGGGGAAATCTGTCCTTGTATTCTGAGAGTCCACTGTATGCGTGGTTTCTACCAGAAAGCTGGAATTATATCTGTTGATTACCAGTTTATCAGAACAGATGTGCAATTAATGCTTTTTATGATATACGATATGTTGTGTGTCGTAAATCATGAATTATTTTAAGGATATGTATTAAGTTCTTTCAACCAAGACTGGAGGCATGAGGATGCGTAGGATGACAACCTCAAAGGCACCAAAGACGTGAGAAGTAAATCACTGATGCTGCATTTATACTACAGAAGAACATGACTCCTGGTTTAATACAAAGAGGAAAACTGGAAGAGGTAAACCCAAAAGCTTGAGAGCTATAGGTGAGTTATAGCACAACCTGCCAAAATGAAGCCACTGAAGCACAGCCCATGAGGACCACATGACAGCAGAGCAAGACAGATTTTTTTCTTTTAAATTTGGTCTTGTATTTGTTTTGCTTGTACCTTGTTGTTTCTGAGTCTTTCATTTCAACCTTTTTATGTAAATCTTGTTTTAATAGCAAGTCTCAGTGCTACTTGGAGGGGCAGAGGGGACCCTTGAAACTACCAGGTGTATTGTCTGTATATGAATCAACATATTCCATATTTTGAAGGCATACAGAAGAATTGCCTGAGCAAACTCCAAGCCCCGATGAGTACCTACAGCACCTCAGCAGCAGTTAATGAGGATGGAGCCTGCGTTACTGTCCTCTGGTGCTGGGCAATCACCACAGACAGATGGCCTCCTTCTGCAAAATGCAAGCTGCAGAAAAGTGTATCTCAAGGTCTTAGGCAAACCCCAGGACGTGATTTAAACAGAAGCCAAAAATACAGCCGTAACAAGCTCACATGTTGGCTAACTGGAACTAGAATCTCAAGTCATAGTTGACTGCTTGAAGCAGTTGTTTGGGGCTGATTCATCTCCCAGTGAAGCTTTTCTGCCTACATGACTGAGACCTAGATAGAGCTCCAGGAGTAGCAGAATATGGTAATTATCGGCGTTGCATGTAACACACATGGCATGAAAAGTTTTCTCCTCCTTATTGTATGCCTCTGCATTCTGGTTTGCTTTTCACGTACGGTAACACTCACTTATGAATTGATATGAAAACTAAAAAGCATAGAAAAGCAAAAAGATATTCAAGAAACTAGAAACACAACTATTCTTTTTCCATCTCAATAATCAACAGTAAAAAAACCTTATTTGAACAAATTTTCCAGGTCACTGAATAATTTATATTCACATAAGCACAAATATTCAGAAAAGAAAATAGGGACAGATAAAAAGATAAAAAAAGATAAAAGCATGAAGTTACTTAGCTTACAGAGAGAATATGGAACACCTTATTTTATTATTTTTATCAGGTCTCAAAAATCTGTGAAAATTATTTTGGAGGCAATATGGTATTTCCTAGTTACATATAAAAGCATTGCTACAGATGATAAATATAGTAAGTGAATTTAACTGTAGCCCCCTTCATGTTATAGGATTTTGTTACAACATTAAAAATACATGTCATAAAACAGATTTAACACCTTTAGATGACCTCTAATCAGAAATATGTAATGCTATTCAAATTCCATCTGTCAAATGCTGTAGATACAGGTAAGTAAATATAAATGCCATTAAAGGCACAAGCCATCTTACCTGGAGAAGTTCTAGCATTTTATTTTTTGACAGCTCCTAATTTGGACATCTTCCAGTGTCAACAAAACCTGTTCAAGCAGAATCTTACCTTGTTTTCACTACATCAAGGGGATGCATCAGGCAAATTTCTACAAGACCTATAAAATAATAATAAAAAAAGGCCTAATAAGCATTTGTACAAATAGTAGTTTAATTTTCATTGACTCCAATAGTTTTTGAAGTTTGAAAAGTAAAAACCTAAACGTATCATTGATGATACAGTACTTCTATACCTTGTATATTAAACATACTATTCTGTAGTATATTGGAACTATCAGGGATTTCAGACACTAAATGGTGCTAGTTGTTCATTATAGTGAGGAAAATGAGGACTTAAGCTATGTGATCAATTTAATCATAGTTTTTGCTCAGTTTTCTGACTTAAGAACGGCAGGAACATTTGACTGGCATCATAAATAAATACATTAAGTCTTGCTGAAAGTAGTGAAGGAAGGGAGTTCAGGTTGGCACTGGCTTCTTTGTCATATAAGACTAATCCCTAAAGACACTGCTATTATGCAAGACTGCTGGGGGCTCAGACGAATTTGATGTTAAAATGACAGCTGATTCCTGAGCTGGCTATCTGAGCTGCAGCCTTACTGGTTCTTCATCCTGTCCTGCTCTGTGCTGATGTGTAGTCCTGGCTTTCCCCCTTCCTGCTCCACCGCTCATCATGAGCACTTAAATTCACATGCTGGGGACTTTCCATGTCCAAGAATGGAGGGTGTGAATAGCAAGGGAGGAATGCCGAGAAAGAAGAGATCTGGAAGATCCTGAACGCACCTGCCACCACCGGCTTTGAAGTTGGTTCTGTTACTTTTTTCCACCTGACACCTCATGAAAAGTCCAGAAGTTTACCACCCACATTTTGCCAGTGCTCCCCTGCATACATCGCCCAGGGAGAACTTTCAGAGCTTCTCTATATTTGCTTAAATTTTCTAGGCTTGCCTACTCCTCTGTCTGTTTCGCGTATCACCATCATTCCAAACAGCAAACATACAATAAAAAGGTGTATTTATCAGGATCACAGTAAAAGTGTATTTTTGAGATCTGTCAATGTGCAGAGATAATAAAAACAACTACACAAATCTTAAAGGATTTTGAAATACTGAGAAAATATGTATCTGTATGTCCAAGATACTAGATTATCATGTTTTTGAACTTTCTGTGCCCTGGTTTATTAAGACTCTTAAGCATCCACAGTCTCTTTTTATCCAAAGTAATAAATTTAATGCTACAACATGCAAAAACAGTTTGTGAAGACTATACTTACTATAATGTTTGAATGCATTTATTTAATCTATTTATTATTATAGTGAAAATAATTGTAAACCTTTGGTAATACAGAATGTGTCTTTTGGTGATTCACGGCTAAACTTCTAAAAAACTTGATTCAGGAAAGCATTCTTATTCAATTTAAAATATCTGCAAATTCCTTTCTTCATGCATATCATCCAGTCCCACTGGATTTAAGCACATGCTTATGATCCACTAGATGCTCTCCTTGTTCAGATATCACTGTCTCAAGGTCCAGATCCTGTCCTCTTATTTTAATGGCACAGAATATGGCCGAGCTCAGGTGTCGCTAAAGCTAACAGTCTCTAATACCTAAAACAATTTATTACACTCTAGGCTACTCAACTACTTTCTCTTTCTAAGCAAGGCAAAGAAATTACTCTAATGSACAGGGAAAATCTCATTTTGAAATGTTCCGCACACAAACTATTGAACGAATAGAATTTGCATTTTGGCCCTATTCTTCGGCTGACTTGATGGAGAAAGACTCTTGCTGGGCTTCATGCAGGAATCAGGCTCTGCCTGGGTAGCGTACACTGCAGCGTCAGAAACTTGAGTTCTTTTTTTCATTACTGAATATAAATCTAAGGAAGGTTTAAAGTTTCAAATTTCAATTATTTTAGAACTAATAAGTTTAGTGTTTCAAGTAGAACAGGAAAACTGTGGGGGTTTATTAAGTTTATATAAGAAAGGATTAAATTCCAAAACATTATCTACTTTCTATTTCAACTTTATCCAAACTTTCTGAGTAATACAGGTACTTACCTAAGTAAGCCTATTACACTGAACCAAAGCATTAGCAGAGGGAAAATTCTCATTATAGTCAAAGGAGAGTTAGCCAATAAAAGCAACAGAGTTTCTAGCTCAGCCTATAGTAAATACCTATATTTAAAAATAACCATTTGTTTTCTGCTTGATATACTTTACATATCGAATACATATATTATTGATAATCATTATATATTTCTCTTGAGAAAGAATAATTGATTTATATAACAACAAAGGACTGCAAAAGTTTTTGTACACGAACACAAGCAATTTTTGGAGTTAGTAAGAGGAGGAGGGCATAAACTAATGCTAACATTCTCAACTAAATGTATCTGAAAGCAGTTTACATGAAAGTTTGTGAAGATGTTAAAATGTTTAAACTGAATTCTTGACATAAAATACTTGCTGAGAGTTCTAATTTAACATACAAAATTTTCCTACTTTTCTATCATTCCACTCTAGTATATAAAGCTTGCAAAACATAAAACTGTCCAGATAACCCCTTACACCTATCTTTCTGCCACTGTGTTTGAATGACAGTATCAAGTTTATATTTATGACCATTGTTTTGTTGTATTTTCTTTCCACTCCATGCAACATTGATTTGTTTTTCAGTTCTGGATAAAAGGAAGACAACATAGGTGATAGCAGCCAAAGAATATTAATATTAGTAGTAAGGAGAGCAATTCAAAATCATACAATTTAATATTTGTTATATTTTTTCTAGAAAGCAAAAGCTGTCATTATTTCTGAACAGGTATATTTATTGCTATAATTATTGCCCAGGAAAGACTTCTATTTTACTAAAATAAGGCCAAATCACATATCACATCAGGAACACAGACTGTAAGTTTTCTATCCTGATTCTGTCCCAAAACCTATAAACTACTCCAACAGCTGCCAACAGGTGCTTTGCAAGTGGAGCTGCAGTTGAATGTTTCAGTGCTGGCAGGGGGCATAGCCTATGAATTTTTTCATTTCCAACCACCCTCCTTTTCCAACTTCTCCCCACTCCCCCCACTCGATTTTTGATTTTCTATTCCATCTTTTTTTGTCAGATAGAGCCTATAGTAGGGGGCCAAGCATGGGGCCAGGGGTTGTTCACCCTATTCTGTTTTTGCAGCATTAATGTCCATTTTGGGAGAAAACTGTACAGTGCCAGAATTTGGCTCTATTTTCTTGGTCTTCATAGGATAATTTTTAATTCAGGCATTTTTCCAGCAACTGAATCAGATGAATTCCAAGGTCCTTGGCAAGAGCTCTGTTTTGATAACTTCAGGATTCTATTGGTTATCTGCCTTTCTCAGTCTTTCCTTTGTCTCATCATTTAATTATGCACTAGGTTTTAAACGGTGTATAGTTACTTGATTTCAGCAGACAGAACTCTTCAAAAGATGCTGGAATTATGACACAGCTCTCTGAAGAGCACCAAAGGAGCGCACACTGTGCAAGACGCTAATGGAACAGCTACAAACACAAGCTACATTTTTCCATCTACTATAGTAGTCATGCAAATCATTACAACATCCTACTTGATAGCCTGCCCAGAAAGTGTGGTGGCCTTACTAAATTACAAGCACTCTGAGATGTGCTCAATAAAATAAAATATATTGCTCTTTCTTTACCTAATGTTCATCAGCTTTGTGACAAATTCAATTAGCACTATGAAAATCTAATTTGCTGAACAGCTATATCAGGGTGCMATATATTTTAACTTGTCACACTGTGAAGACTACTGTTTACAAACTTTATTTTCATGATAAAGTAATTAACATAGCTACAGACAGATTGTCCAAAAACATATTCTAATCATCCCATTGGGCCTCCTTGGTGATGTCACATGCGAACTAACCCAGAGTGATTTATGGTGGCCTAATTATGTTTAAACAACTCAGATCCAACTAGCTGAACAAGACCCCAAAGGAAATATAGGAAAGAACAATTACTAGGTCAGTCCAACATTTGTTGTCTTCTGGGTGGGAAAACATTCCTTGTGAAAACTGGATACTAACCATAAAACAAGACATAATCAAAATCTGTGTGTTGAAGAAATAACTAGCTGTCATCATTGACATCCTCTGAGCGTACACAAGCGGAATATCAACAACTGAGAAGGGAGTCCAGAATTCTATTATGTAAAACATTCTGCTCATTAACTGAGCCTATGGAGGGAATAAAATGACAGAAAATACTGACCCCCAAACCGACCCTCCTCAGTAGAGCATTTTCCCTTTTCCAACTCACATCTTCTTGTTTTAAATTGTTTCCCATCATGGATTACATTACATTTCCCTCTACAAGATTCACACTTAAAATTTCAAACTGGCAATCTTCATATACATCTCTTCAATGCAAACAGTTCGGTGACTGGTGGGTATTTTGAATTCCTTTGCTCTTTGTTCCTCTATTCCACCACACACACAAATCTTGTATCAATAATCAGACAACATGGCCTGAGAATACTCTGACTCTGTTTAAAATGTGCTGTAATTATCCATCTGGCAAAAGTGAAAGTTTGAGATTTCAGCAGCACAGGATTATAGCTCTCCTCATCTCCCCAAGTGTTTCCATACTTCGTCTATTCACTGAATAGGGAGAAAAAGAATGAAATCTAGCTAACAGTACTTGCTAAATAGCACAGATAAAAATAGAATCATTGTGGCTTTGGCCCTCCTTAGGAGACAAATTCTTGCCTTCAGCTCTTCTTCAACCCTCAAAGCTATGAACTGAAAAGTGAAGTGCCTGTGATACACACTGATTTGTCTTTCAAAGAAACCTGAGCAGCTCACCCTCTACATGTTTTCTGCATAATACACCCTGAACACAGATTCGAACACAGATTCAAGAGATGTAGAGCATGATCCATGTGTTAGTTCAGACAACCCCCTACAGCGTAGAAGTCATTATGTACCCTCCTCCCCTTGTGTTACTCATTTCCCTGGAATAACACAGTCACTGGAGAAACACAACAGAAAGGAGACTGGTCATAGAAAATGTGGCAATAAACACATCAGGCACTGTATATTGTATAGTTGGAACAGTTGGTATTTATTTTGGCTTTTACATAGATATAGTTATAATGTAAGAAATGATCATAAATATTTTATGCATACTATGCATTTCCTTCTGAGAATATATGTCTGACAGAAAGAATCTTATGTTGATCTTTGAATCCTAATAAAAACAATGACAAATTCCTCTTAAATCRGCTTGTCTGTTGGCTAAAACACTTTATTTGACAAGATGAAGCATGGAACCTCTTCCTGATTGTAACAGCATTATTTGAAGAATAATCATAGAATCATAGAATCATTAAGGTTGGAAAAGACCTCTAAGGTCATCGAGTCCAACCGTCAACCCAACACCACCATGCCCACTAAACCATGTCCCTAAGCGCCTCATCCACACGTCTTTTAAATACTGCCAGGGATGGTGACTCCACCACTTCCCTGGGCAGCCTGTTCCAATGCTTAACCACTCTTTCAGTAAAGAAATTTTTCCTAATGTCCAATCTAACCTCCCCTGGCGCAACTTGAGGCCATTTCCTCTCGTCCTATTGCTAGTTGCTTGGCAGAAAAGACCAACACCCACCTCGCTGCAACCTCCTTTCAGGTAGTTGTAGAGCGCGATAAGGTCTCCCCTCAGCCTCCGCTTCTCCAGGCTAAACAGTCCCAGTTCCCTCAGCCGCTCCTCATAAGACTTGCTCTCCAGACCCTTCACCAGCTTTGTTGCCCTTCTCTGGACAYGCTCCAGCACCTCAATGTCCTTCTTGTAGTGAGGGGCCCAAAACTGAACACAGTACTCGAGGTGCGGCCTCACCAGTGCCGAGTACAGGGGCACGTTCACTTCCCTACTCCTGCTGGCCACACTATTTCTGATACAGGCCAGGATGCCGTTGGCCTTCTTGGCCACCTGGGCACACTGCCGGCTCATATTCAGCCGGCTGTCAACCAGCACCCCCAGGTCCTTTTCCGACAGGCAGCTTTCCAGCCACTCTTCCCCCAGCCTGTAGCGTTGCATGGGGTTGTTGTGGCCAAAGTGCAGGACCCGGCACTTGGCCTTGTTGAACCTCATACAGTTGGCCTCAGCCCATCGATCCAGCCTGTCCAGGTCCCTCTGCAGAGCCTTCCTACCCTCGAGCAGATCGACACTCCYGCCCAGCTTGGTGTCATCTGCAAACTTACTGAGGGAGCACTCAATCCCCTCATCCAGAGCGTTGATAAAGATATTGAACAAGACCAGCCCCAAAACAGAGCCCTGGGGGACACCGCTCGTGACCGGCCGCCAACTGGATTTCACTCCATTCACCACAACTCTCTGGGCTCGGCCACCCAGCCAGTTTTTTACCCAGCGCAGAGTACACCTGTCTAGGCCATGAGCCGCCAGCTTCTCTAGGAGAATGCTGTGGGAGACAGTGTCGAAGGCTTTACTGAAGTCCAGGTAGACGACATCCACAGCCTTTCCCTCATCCACTAGGCAGGTCACCTGGTCATAGAAGGAGATCAGGTTAGTCAAGCAGGACCTGCCTTTCATGAACCCRTGMTGGCTGGGCCTGATCCCCTGGTTATCCCGCACATGGCTTGCAAGCGCCCCCAAGATGAACCGCTCCATAATCTTCCCCGGCAYCGAGGTCAGGCTGACAGGCCTGTAGTTCCCCGGGTCCTCCTTCCGGCCCTTCTTGTAGATGGGCGTCACATTGGCAAGCCTCCAGTCGTCTGGGACCTCCCCCGTTAACCAGGACCGCTGATAAATGATGGAGAGTGGCTTGGCAAGCTCCTCCGCCAGCTCAATGCCTGGAAAAAAGTATCCCTGCAGTCAATTCTACACAGGCTAATTTCTATTAGCCTGCTGTCCCACTCCATCTTCACAGACACATAAAGCTTTTACCTGTTCTGTAAGGGTACATCTCCCTCAGAAAAGTCCACAAAATGCTAGGTTCACTGTGATATGTGTGGCACCCAAGGCCCACTCCTTTCCTCGGGAGGCAGTCACATATTGTGCCCTTCTCAATTGTAGTATGTGTCAAGTAGGCTCCAAGGAAAACTGTACAGCAGTATGCATGGACTATGCTGGAAGGCTACATTAGCCTTCACTTAAGACAGTGACACTTATTTTAACTCTTGCCCAGGGTTCCATTTAGCGATGTGGTATGGGATTAACTAATGGTACCCTGGAGCTCCTCACAAACATTAATTAACCTTTTAGGTAATGAGCCAAATCAATGCTTTCCTTAAAAAATGTGGAGAAATGGAAAGTTACTCCAAAAAGTACTCCATAATGGCTATGCTGCATTCATGAGTCATTCTTCCTTAGAGACCTTGTCTACACTGAGAAAATATACTAGAAAACATGTTAATTAAACAAGATGTTGAGTATAATTTTTCCCTTGGTGTGGACAAGGATGTCTGTGTTTAAAAATGTGTTAGCTGATCACAATTAATCCCAGGAGGAGCTCTTGGTTTACCATCGTTACCTAATGCATTTTAGAAGGCGGCTTTTGCGTGCCTACAGGAGGAGCTGGGTCATGCTCAACATCTTGTTAGGTAACAGTGTTCCTTAACAGATACAACCTGTCAGTGTAGCACTGCTATCTGGAAACTGAGGAATAGCAGGGTTGGGAACAGTGATTATCTTGCTTTCAAAAAACCCCAGGACTTCAGCAGCAGGTCGAAATTTCTGATGTTTGGCCTGTAGCATTTGTGCTGAAAGTGGTCAGTGTTCTTGGACTTCTCTCCATGAAAGCAATTCAGTCTGTGTTGAATTCATAATGGCTTCTTGATTGTATAGCAAACTAGTATGTTAATCTTCAAGGTTTCAAGTAAAGGTTACTCAAGTGCTGGAGAATCACATCCTAGATGTGTGGAAGACAGGAGCTGGAAATGAGTGTTTTGGGCAGCATRTCATCTAGACCGGCTGTTGCTCAGCTGTAAATCCCCTTCAGCTTCCCAAGTGTCAATCCACAGACCTAGGAATGCGCTCATGCTCAATACTCACATCAGACAGTTCAAACTGCTCATCTTTGGTGCTGACAATGCTTACCTAGTATCTGCATGATTTCACTGCTCCCTGCCCAGCTAAAGAAAGCATTATTATTTCCACATGGTAAACTGTTCAGTTCTATTGCAAATATAAAAGACAAGTAATTATATTCTATTATTTTTGCCGAGCTGAAAATTGGGTTACAGCAGTCAAGTGAATAAAGATAGAAAATGGTATGGATCCTCTTAAATAGTCACGCCATGAATACAAGATACTCAAACCTAAGTTGTGATTATACCTAGGCACACATGCATAAACCTTTATATGCCTTTGAAAGGGCAAATTTCACCTTGTGATAATACATGCACATACAAGTACTGAGAGGTTATTGTAGTAATAAACCAACATTTGCAATGCAGCATTTGCCAATAAGGAACGTATTGTGAAGGTCTTAATGTTTGCCTTGATGTCCCAGGTACTTTGTTAAAAAAATGAARAAATAAAGGTTGTTAAAAAAACTAACATTATTCTTATATTTTAGTTCCCTTTTTGACTTATTTTTATTGGATCTTTAAATTGAAGAGGAATGGTCCTATCAAGCTATTGTACTTCCCTTTCACAGTAGTTCTACCATAGTATGGGCTTTTTTTTTCAGTCTAACACACAGTCAAGCTGATAGATGTAGATTCAATGTGAGTGGAACAGGTGTAACTATGCTAGCCAAAACCATGGGTCCTCAATCCACAATATGTACCTATCTCATATTTAGCAGAATTCTGTAATAATTTACCAATGTATTTCTTGCCTCTGGGTAAAAAATATCTAGCTTTAATGTTTAAAGTATGAATGCAAACTACTCTAAATTTAGCACAATTTTATTCATTGTTTGCTTTTCACAATGTTTTTGGCACAATCAGCCAAATCAGTATATTATGCTCATGCTGCCAGGAATAACGACATCTTTATACTTACTGTTGCCTAGAATCCAGCTCAGCGAATCATTTAATGTGCTTCAATTAATCTGCTCAATGCTCATTTACGTTCTCTGAGTATTGTTTGCTGAATAAAAACAAAGGTCATCCTTCCAGTTTAATTTGAATTTTTTATTTGCTGCTTATTTTAAAATGAAAAAAATAAGTCCTTGGTTCACAGGCCTACCAACTTGATTAACCTCATGTCTATGACTTGACTGCAGAAATACTTATATATCTGCCATTAGACAAATCTATGACAATTTGGAGGATCAAGTTAGTTTTAAATTATGTATAGTTAAATACATCTATAGTAAGACTAGGAGGAAATGTCAAATCACCCAGGAAAAATCAGTGGCTAGTCACAGAGGATCTTCTACTACATCTACATCTCTTTGGAAGAAAGGTTCTTCCAGACTCCAATAGCATACAGCACTTTTATAGGCAAGCAATTCCAACTGCACTACTCACATGGAGCCTTTTTGAGGTAAAATGCCATGTAGAAATGTTCTTTGTATGGTAAGACCTATAAAATTTGCATTTATGGCATAGTCAAAAAGGCAATCGACATGACCATTTTAAAACTCCAGACTTTTCACACCTTTACTTGATCTTAAAATACCAAAGCTGTTCCAGTGGGGCTGAATACCATGGAGAGTTTGATTATGCAGTCAAACAATGCAACATTTAGGTACTGACACAAAAGATAACAGAGCAAAACACAGCACACAACATAAAAAAAAGCAAATATTTTCTCTAATATTCTTAAATATTGTTGAGGCACTATGGCATGTATCTCCAGATTTTACCATTTAGAATGTTACAGGAATTTGCTTCACCTTAATTTCCATTTCCATTCCTATTGAAAAATAATAATAAAAAAATTAAGATAATCAAACAATTATCAAAAAATATACTGAGTTGGACTCGCAAATATTTCTGGGCAAAGTCACTTTTTCCAAAGTGACTAGCAATAAAGAGTTGGTTATATAGCTAACTGATTTTTTTTTTTCTTTATTTAGTCTTTCTACATCCTTTACTGATGTTGTATTGACATTAATGCTTGGACTTATAAAATAAACACTTGCAATTTACAAACTTAAATATCTGAGTCTCTAGACACAAGTGAAAGGCTATATATTGTGTAAATTCTCCATAAATTCTTCAGCAAGTATTACGTGCTATTATGTCACTCACATATGACATATTCTTTCCATCATGTGTGTCTGAAAAGGAAGTTTTTTAAATCATGATTGAAGGGACCACTGAGGTCAGCACTGGGTTACACGATGTTTGTGTCGCTACAGCTTTAGATATTTCAATGCATATTGAATCAATATTCCTGCAATGAAAATGTGTAACCTATATTTTCTTTGCTGTTATAATAAAATGCTTCTCAATAAACTTGTTTTCATATGAAGTTTGCTCATTCATATGTCCCAGAGCCGTTGTAATCTTCATTGCTAATGCTGATCTAAGAGCATGGACATTATTCTATTTCTTGACACATTTAAAGTTCTCTAATGAATAAAGCAAACAGCTTATGGCTGCTTGGACTGTCACTCGATTGCCCCGGAGGGCTTTAATGTCTTTAAAATAGGCCTCCTAGTTTGTATTTAACTACCTTGTCCACAGAGGTCTGAGGGGTAGAGCAGATCAAAGATGTGCTGGAAACATAAAAAGCAGCTGTCCTTCATTTACCTTTAATTAGCTACATCTGACCAGATTCTTTATGGGCTCTTTGCCACACATTCAACAGTCTATAAGCCTTCTGACCTGTCCTTGAGGACTTAACAAGAATTTCAACAAAATGCAAATTTAAAATATTAAGTACAGGACATTGAAAAAATCTTTGGTCTCACTATGGAAATACTACCTGAGGCAATATTATTTTGAATTTATCTGCAAAAGCTACAAATTGCTCAGTATTTGGAGGGTCAAAATGGAATGGTTCCTGAGCTTAGATTTAGTTATTTATGGTTCTTTGTGTACTACTCAACATTGCAATGAATAAGTATCACACAACAAGGAATCCTAAAGAAAACTGAAAGGCAAGCAAGCACCTCTTTGGCTAGCACAGTATGCTGCACTTCCAGGAGCTGTGGCACTCTTTATAAAGTAAGTCACATACCTGCCCTCCCCAGTACCCTTTTTTTACATAGATCCCATTACTTAGAGACCTCTCTACTTAGCACAGAATGCACACCAATTTCCAGTAGGATTTTGACTAAGGAGAATGTTCTGTCATTACTGCAGGATCAATAAGCAGTTCTTGTATGTTACAGCCCAGTAGTCAGGACTGCACTAAATGTTTGTATCATCAAACTAAGGCCCTTACGGAATAAAAAAGCTGTTTAACACATCCACTAGAGTGTATGCTAAACGACTCCAGTTATTGGTACTTGATCACACAGAGCATTATACAAAGCCACTGAGGTGGATGGAGAGCGCCTCTTCAAATTCTCTGGATTTTGGGTTAGGTCCTTTCACAAAGGATTAGCTAACAACAGAAGAAACTATATAAAAGACACATACGCAAAGTAGAAAGTTTTCGAAAACTGATTCTGTAGTCTAAACTATCCTTTGATCTCTTTCTGTGTATGTAATAGCAATTTGTAACCTCCATATTCTTTTCCAAAATGTCAACCTTTCAGTTTTCCCTAAGAAAGTTTTAATTAATCACTTCTCCAAACAAGTTAGCACGCCTTCAGAGACAGTAGTGGTGAGGTACATAAACAGTCAAGTAGCTTCCTCAATATATGTACAGTAGCTAGCAAGCAGGTGTGGCTAGAAGCCAAACTTTATTCTTCAAGAAAAGTCTATACTATGAGCAGTATACAGAAGTAACTTTCTACCAAACTATGAACCTTGAGGGATTATCGTTACACCTCAATTTTACTCTTCACAAAGTTCTTTTCTAGTATCGTACCAAGTATTTGACCCAAACTGTATAGTTGAAAGCTAGACTTACTCATCATTTACTTCAAGAGGCATGCATCTTCCATCTTTCGTTTAAGAGATTTGATTTAAAACAGGAGTCAAATCTATTTCCATATATAACTAAAGGAGAAACATGCATAAACAAAATAAAATTAAGGGGATTTAAAAACCAATTCAACATGCTTACTTTTGTCACATACTTCTTAAAGTTAAGAATAATTGAGTAGTTATTAACGAGACATGGATTTTTCCATCTTTTGTACCATCAATATAAACATATATTGAAGTATCTAGATGTATGACTAATGAAATTACAGTAGCAGTTCCAGCTCAGGTGAAGAAAGCAAACAGGAATGGGTATATTAATGCTGAATGTGTAATATAGATAATGGTAATTTTCTATGCATTACTCCATGTTACACTGAAAATACTTCATCTTTGACTGGGACACTCCTGAGGCCCAAAAATTTCAGACTAGAACTCTGTACAGAGTCAAAGGTCAAAGAAAAGCTTGCCCAAAGACAAACCTAACACCAGGAATGGAAATGTTCCTAAAAGATTACCATTACAAAGCACTTATATAATGTAGAGTAAAACCTTATTTTTCTTCTGAATCAACGAACATAAATCATTCTTCTAGGTAAAAATATACTAAATAGTTAAATAAAAGCACATAAAAATTTTGTCAAAAATATACACGCAAGACGTGTTTGAGACCCTTAGAGCAGCCTGCTTTGGAATAGCTGCTGACTCAACAATGCTATGAATAAACAGAAGTGCAAAAAACATATTGTGAAGTCTCTTACTCTGGGATGAACCATCCAGGCACAAAGTGACCAGATATCCTAGGGTGAGACTCTCCCTCATTTTCCTCACTAAATTTCAACAGCTTCAATTTCTTGCTTGTATGAGCAGAAACATTTCAGAAATATCAAAGAAGGATAAATCCTGTTTGCATCTTTTGTTCACATCTATGAGTAATATTTTATACAAAATATACCCAAGAATAAAGTATATATGCTGTAAAACACTACTTACGATTATGAACTTATGTTTCAAATAAGTGATGTTACCCCACATGTAGTACATGGAAATACACGGAACTTGGCAAAAATAATAGCTAATTTGCCATCAGGGGAAAGCTCAGTATTGGATGGCCATTGCCTGGAGAGTGAGACAACTGACCACAAATAAAAGCAAAAATTTCAGAATTAGCTTATAATGAGATGTAGGTTTGAACAATTGCTGTACCTTAGCATATCAAATTGTGTCCATTTTAGTTTTGCAGAATGGCTTTCTAGCACTGTCTTTGCTAATCTATATATGAATGACTTTTCTGAAAAAGTTGTGGTTCCCATCAAGATAGCTGTAACAGTTTTTTTCCAACTTCTCCACTAGTTGCTGCAATGTAAACTGAACAATCCCTGATTTTTCCATTGGCTGTGAAACAACTCCATGGCTGATAAGGCTTTATAAAATTTTTATGAAAACCTAAACTATCTTTAGTTCCCTGCCTAGTGAAAACATATTTATAATACAATCCAAAAGTATAGGTAAACCACTGTTGTACAAATGTCATAAGTCAATGCCAGATGGCTACTGAAGAACTTTCTTAAAACAGGCTCTTTTTACTGTTTAACAATGAATACTACTTAAAAGCATATTTAAGACAATATTTTTTCCCATTTCAATTGCTATAATTTAGACTCAAATTACATTTTCTTCATTCCTCTTAATCTTTAATATCGAAGATTAAATTTAATGGGATTTTTCCACTTTACTGGGAAAAACAGTGACAAAATTATAACCATACCAAAACCCAGCTACACAACAGAAAACCTTAATCTTTTACAGAGCTAAAATTAGCTATTTCACAAATGTGGCTCATTGTAGTAATTATTTCACTTAATTAAAAAAACCCCAAACATTAAGGCTGTAGAAGTTTAGATTTTCATCCAGTGTTTGAATATTCCTGAGATTTTCAAATACATTGTTTGTTGGTTTTTTTGCCTCTAGCCGTAGTTATAACATTACCTGATGACAAAAGAATACATTACTGTTAAAATTAGGTTAATTGAGTGCCATTTTAATATTTGGATTTTCATTAAAAATTTTGTACTTATCATTTGCAGGCAGTGCTCATCAATTTCATAGTACTTTACACAGGTAACTGGAAATTGAATAATTTTGCACTACAAAAAAAAAATCTCATCTTTGATTTGTTGATGTCCAAAATTTCCACTGAAGATTGTAAACATTTTTTTTCTACAATGGAGAAAGGATCAAATTCCAAACGATGTCTCAAGAAGAATATATTCAACCTTCATGTATCAAAGCAAAGTAGTATTGCGGTAGGCATAGTTCTGCAAAGAGATCTAAAACTATATGCATCTTTCTTATTCTTCTCCAATGTCCCACCAATATTAATGACACTTACTGTAGGATTACAATACCAGTATTAATCCCAATTACAAAATGAGGCCTAAAACAAGTGCTTTGTATAAAAAGATATTCAGGACCCAATTCTCTGCTTATTAAAATGGAAGCAGCTTCCTAGCATTTCAGAGAAGTCTGCTAATGCATACCAATAAGGAACTGGACTCTTGGTGCCAAGGCTACTAAAACACAATGACTGATTATCAAGTATCTTTGGATAGAATAAAAAAAGAGATAAAATATTTTCTTGAATGTGACCTGTATACACAATGCTGTCAAATATTCTAGGGTCTTCTACTGCTTGCATTTTTTGTTGAATTCTATGTTGTGGCAACAGGTGATGACAGCACCACTATTTTGTGTTATTTTAGCAGTCACTGGTCTTCCCAGTATTTTTCACCACTCCCATTTGCTGGCAGTATATCATGGCAAAGTTTCAAGAGAAATCTACTCTGAAGCTGTGTATTAACTGGGAAATGTCAACATGCAAAGCCACGTCTAGAATTAACCTGTCTTTAACATTTTCAGGCACCCACACCCTCTCTTCTTTCCAAAACTTAATTACATCAGCAGCTTGCCAGCATTAAAAAAACAAAACAAAACAAACACCAAAGAAGCAAAAGATGGGGAAAAGGTGTAGCTGTATTTAACAGAAAGAGCAATAATCCTCCAACAGAGGTGCAGAGGCTGGTAACACTGAACTTGCCAAGAGACAAACGTCTTAAAAATAATAAATACCACCAGCTGAGAAGGAATAATTTTCCACTGAAAGTATGAGGACTTACTACCACCAACTGTATTGATAGATACTTTCAACTTCTTCCTTTGAGAAAATATCTGATTTTTATTGGTCAGGTAGCAAATGCCCTTGTTCTGGTATGCTGAAAGTAATTATGAATTCCTAAGGATCCTTTCTCACAGAAGACGCATTTCCTCCACTAAGTTTTATAAAACGACATTTTTTTTCAGAACAAAATGAATCCACAAAACAAGTGAGGATTGTATAATTCCCTGTTTATTTCTTTAATACAAGCTCTAATCACTGACAGGTGGTCAGTTACATGTAAAGTAAAAAAGGATAACTACAAGTCTCAATATAGCTACGGTGTTTTTAGAGGGACTTCATCACTTGTAGAGAATGCCTCTGCCACAGCATAGTGGGCCACACTACTGTTGATAATAGGGAAGCTATATATCCCTTAGTCATGTCCATCCTTTCCCTGCAAAAATATTTGTATTGGAGCTAGGTCATGTAATGCAATCAGCATCTGAAAACTATTCTACAGATCCAAGTTTTTGGCATCTAAACAGTGGATATCCTGCAGTGCAAAGTCAACCCTTCATTGTCCAAATCTCTCTTCTCTCCACATCATCTTGAACTAGACAATATAATCCATCCTCTTCACATAATCATTAAAAAAACCCAGGAAAATTAGAGTTCCTGTATACTGGCAAGTTCAAGTATTGTTCTCTTGTCAAGCTGTGAAAGTTAAGAACAGGTAGACCTGTGAAATCCACTCTGTAAGGATCAGAACCAGCTTGAGTGTTTGCAGGAGGCAAATGATGACATATGCTTCTTCTACACTATGACATCAAAGAAGCAAAAATTGTCTGCAAAGTTCCTAAAGACACAGCATTTGCACTTTACATTATTATTAGAGGACTGTGACTAAAAGACTCAACTAATCCATTTAATTCCTTTTTGCTACCTTGTTATATCTATATTTGCAATTAATTAAGCACAACAGAAATGGGTGACAAGATTAAAGCAATTACTGCTGAGGCCTCAAAACACCTACATTACATACAGTCTTACTTAAAACCAGATTTTGTCTTATGTTTTGGTTTGGTTTGGACTCCTTGTCCCTGTTAGGGTTTGAAGAGTGCTTGGTGAACTGACAGCAGAGCAGCCAGTTTCATTCCCTTCAAAGGAATCTAGTTCATCTTCACCATACTGCACTGTGRACTGAACCACACTTCTGCTCCAAAGTAAAAAGCCAATGTAGACACAGCCTGGTATAGCCTTCATATTGACACAAGCCTCCTKTTGTTCACTAGAACTAGACAGATTTCCTCGTTAAGTATCGGTACAGCTTTTCAAGCATTCTTCATTGCCGGTCACGAGCGGTGTTCCCCAGGGCTCTGTTTTGGGGCCAGTCTTGTTCAATATCTTTATCAACGCTCTGGATGAGGGGATTGAGTGCTCCCTCAGTAAGTTTGCAGATGACACCAAGCTGGGCAGGAGTGTCGATCTGCTCGAGGGTAGGAAGGCTCTGCAGAGGGACCTGGACAGGCTGGATCGATGGGCTGAGGCCAACTGTATGAGGTTCAACAAGGCCAAGTGCC
>JAYKAV010003110.1:2701835-3050126 GCA_035582835.1 Phoebastria nigripes
AAGACGTGTAGATGAGGCGCTTAGGGACATGGTTTAGTGGGCATGGTGGTGTTGGGTTGACGGCTGGACTCGATGATCTTAGAGGTCTTTTCCAACCTTAATGATTCTATGATTCTATTCTATGATTCTATGATTCTGTGTAACTCAAGGATATGAGAAATAGGGAAAACAAGCTAGAACAGAAAGAGAACTTAAGAAGACTAAAAGTCAATAAAATATCACAAGACACATCAGAAGTTTGTGAAGACACACTTTTGTGTGTCTTCAAAGACTATAATTGAACTATAAAGTTGGTTGAAGTTTATCTGTGGGTCAGATAAACGGAGGGCATCAATACGAGAATGTGAGATCCATAAAGGGAACTCAAGAAACTTTAAGAAGTATATCAAAAGTGCATTTTTTGGTGTTACTTGCTTTCTAGGATCTAAATCCGATCTTTTTCTGAAGCTCAAAGATAAGATTGAAAGCATCGGTGTGCATGTCAGGATGATGGCTAATACAAATATTCTCTAAGAAAGTTTACAATAGATACACAAAATATAGTGTACTGTAAAAGAAATATGAAACTTTCAGGGCAAAATGCTAGACTAGAAGAGCAGAATGAAGGACAGAACACAGTAAGTTTATTCTCCGCACTCTTCTCCCCACATAAATCTTTTAAGTAGACTATCAGTGGAGTTTATTAAGATTTTCAGCCAAAAACTCTGGTGAAAAATTTCAATATTTAACAAAATTTTGAAAATTTATAGCCTAATGTTTCATATCTGAGAAAAGGCAAAAATATATGAGGTATTTGACGCATTACATTTCAGTACTTTAAAAATGAAACATTTTAGAAATCCCTTCACTGTGAACATTTTAAATGACATGGAAGTTTTTTTCTATAGTTTTGGTTCACTGAAAATGTAGGGGAAAGGTTTTTTTGTGAAACAAAGAAAAATACATTTATTTATTTTCCCAAACTGCCAGTGAACATACCTGCTCTGCTCTAGAGCTAATTCTCTGATCAGTTTTGATGTGATATGAAAGAAAAAGAAGAGGCAATCTGGCTTTTGAGCTACTGTGCAGCTCATCTACCGGTGTTACATCACATCACTGGCAGTAGGACAGCACTGTGGATTCAGGGTGGGCTGCTGTGTGATACTAATGTCTGATTAGAGCCTAGATTAATTCCATAATACAGTGGAGTTTTGCTGTGTCAGGAAACCACTGTTATCTTCTATTTCTGAAATTTTCTTAGAGTTCCTTGTTTTCACACTTCTCCACACCTTCTGGCACTCAACCAAATAAAGCATTGGCAGTACGCTGATTTGGAAGTCCAAAGACTGGCTACCCTTTACGTGGAACAGGGGAAGGAAAAGCTAATTTATCTCAGTAAGAGGTTGTAAATAGGAGGAAGGCATGGGAAAGCTCTGGGACTGGAAGAAAGAAAATGGAATTCAGTAATGTCAGGTAGCGTTTGTAAATGAAGTTACACAGAAAGTCTTACACAGAAACCAATGGTCCAGATTTCGTCAAAAGCCACATATAAAGCTGGATATAGTGAACTGGGGCAAACACCAACACTTAGGCTGAAGAGAGTCTCCCACTGTCCACTTCATATTCAGCTACATGGAAAAAAGGAGCTTTCTGCTAATGAAGATAGTGTCAGGGCAGCAGCCTTAGAAGTCACCTTAACTCAAACAGACATTTGTTCATTGCCTGTCCTTCAGCACAGATGTGAACCTGCAACACTGAAAATTTAGTCTGGAACACAAAGCATTCTTACTGCAACTACTGATGACAACTATTAGCAATATAAATTTTAAGTTGTTATGCTCTTTTCTTGAACACGTGCTTTTTTATTATGGATTAAATCATAGCATCATTTAGTCTGGAAGGGATCTCCAGAGGTTATTTAGTCCGACATTAGAAAACCCTGGTCTGCTCCACCCAGCTTGGCACTATCCACAAACTTGCTGAGAATGGCCTCCATCCCATCATCCAGTTTACTAATGAAGACAATAAACACTACTGCTCCCAGTATCGATCCCCAAGCAGCAGCACTGGTTACTGGCTGCCAGCTGGACTTTGCGTCACTGATCACAGCTCCTCAAGCCCAGCAGTCCAGCCAATTTTCTACCTACCTTATTGACCACTTATCCGGCTCGTATCTCACCAATATGGCGACAACAAATCTGCAGGAGACTCTGTTAAATGCCTTACTAAAGTCGAGGTATACAACATCCACTGCCCTCCCCTTGTCTACAGAGCAAGGCATCTCATTACAGGATGATTAATTAATGTATGATTAATTAATGTAAAAATTGTGAGACCAAAGACTTAGACAAGGATTATGCAAATTACTTTGAGAACAGCCACAATCCTGTTATTAGTTGGAAGTGTCTTACTCTTACTTGCTTAAATAAAAACAGGCCTTTAATATGCTTGCTACTATTCTTATCATACATGTGATTTTGATTCTAAACGTTAGATATTATTTAAATTACTCTTTAAAATCAACGAAAGTGTCATTTAGTGAAATGTAATTAATGTAATTTTGGGATACATTAGGCTCTATTTTACTTTTATCAACCTTAGTGTCATAACTCACTTTAAAAAAATGCTTTTAACAGCCTCACTATAACAGAGCAAATCTTATATTTTAATTAGGGAAAATACATAATTTAAAGCTATGAATCCCTTTTGGTTTTAGTTCCCAAATTCCTCTTTTCAGTGTATGCAATCTACGTTCAGCATTCTTCAGCCTTCATTTTTGTCTGTATCTGGCATGACAGATCCAGGTAAAGAAAAACATCAAGTTACAAAATGCATGAAAATCCCGTGAGACATGAAAAACCTGGAAATGCTAGTTGGAAACCTTGGCATTAGCAGCCAGAGAGAACACACAGTTTCAAATATCTAATTATTTTGATATTCCTTATATTCCACACGTGGAACTTAATGCTGCAGATACTGTATGTAATAACATACGTCATTTGTAGGTTACACATTCCCATCTTGGATAGCCTATCAGTATAAAATTAGCCTGTTCATTCAGAGTTAATTCTGAGAATTCATTCTTGCAGAAAACATAAAAGTCCATTAGAAGAAGACCACCTCCAGGAGCCCTGCACTCTGGAACCATGCCAGTAGGAAAGTCTGTGAGAAAGCAGTCGTGCACTACTGAGTTGCAGGAGAGCATTGAAACTTGATACTTAGACTGGAGAGGATACCATCTGTGTGGCTAATTACCACCATTTTTATGGTATATGCATAGGTACATGAATAAACACTGTGTACATGTTGTAGGGTCATTAATTTATAAATGGTTAGATTGCAACTTTTATTTGGTTTCCTACCATGAGACCCAATGACGAAAACTTCACTGTTTTCCTCAAAAATAATGGCTGGTGCCTCTGCACCTGACTATTTATAATCATTGTACAAGCCTGTACTGGAAAGCACCCCATTTCTGACTAAAAATGTAGGGAAAAAAATAGGGTTTTTTGTGGAATGGAAAATTGTTCTGAGGAAAGTGACACAGCTTTCTGAACTATTACAGTTTGTTTTAAACAATAGCATTCATCCACTTAATTTAGTATTGAAGTATTCCTTTTTAGAAAAACAAACAAGCTTCTGCTGTCACTTTAAAAATAATACAAATTTTGAAGGAGTAAAGAAGTTTAAAGTATTAGGAGCTTTCTTCTAACTTAAGTACAGTGTGTTTTCCAATGTTCAACATTCTCAAGTGCTATCACAACTACATAGATTTTTTTTTTCCCCCTCTCTTGCAAACTAAACCATCAGGACATTTTCTCATTAAACAGTTTTTGAATACTGATTTGCCATGGACATCATCATGTTTCAGAATCAAAGTCCAGCTGATAAGCTTTGCATCTCAGTAGATCAATGATGAATCTGTGCTATATAACAGACGTGTGCAGGGAACATGAACATTAATCAAAACAGTATTCCTGAGTGAACATCAGTTGAAGTCACACCAGCAGATATCCAAGGAATCTGGCAATGCATACATTATACAATAGCAACAAAAAGGGTGAAACTTAAGTAATGATAGTTTAACCCATGACAACTGCAGAATTCAGATGGCTACAGCTATAGTCAAACTTTGCACACATGGCACCATCACTGCATTATAACTGCTTATTCTTTTCCCTTTCTTTACATCTTAATTTATCACTGCCATCCACCTGTTGTATCTTGCCATTTTTGTGAACAATAAATCAGACTGTATCTGTATATGCACAGCCTAGCCAGTAGGAACCATAATAACTCACAGAAGCCTTGATTTACTAATGCTGTTAGTTCTGAACAAACAGCATTTTCCAATTTTACATCTTATGCCGTACTGTTTTCTTTTAACTTTAATCATATTTGTTTTCAGTTGAAGGCACTTTTTTTTTCTCAAGCATATTAGAAAATACATTTCATATTCTCCAAAAGCACAAATAAATATTTAAGACACGCATATTCTTCTTGTTCCCTGAAGATCTCGATTCTAAACTCATGTGACACTCATTTATTAGCTTGCTCTGGGCCGTTACATTTCTACACATTTTACTTATACTGGCGCTCAGCCAGCATGGACTGTTCTACTCTAGAAAGCCCACATGTTTTTGTATTTTTTGAAACTAGCATGACAACCATTCTGAAGAGTAGCTCTCTCACCTAGTACGTTAAAATGTAAAACCATGAACATTGATGCTGTTCTCTCTCTATTTAGTGCTGAAAATGAAACTATTTTTTCAGGTGCAACAAGAGCCATATGAAATCTCCCTAATGTGTAGATGTTCTGTAGCCATATTTTTAATGGAACAGAGCCATTAAACTTATCTAGAAATGTAAAAAATAAATGCATGAAGAACAAGCTTTTTAAATCAAGCCCTGTGTATATTGCTGGACAAAAATTGTAGCCCTGACAAATGCTGGGTAGCACTCATCTCTCTCTTAACTTAAGAAGAAACTGAGTAGTAACACAGTAAGAGGCCCTTTGCGCGACWGAACCTCAAGTTTTCCTCCGACATATGAATGGTTCAAAATCGACTCTGATGCAAACTGGGAGAATCCTGAACAAGGAACAGCATCATGTATCTGTAAAACTAGCAAAACATACATTGTTTACTTAGTTTTCACACATTTATGTAAGAACTATTCACTTGAATATATATTGCCTGACTAAATTATTAGACTCTGTGCGGAAGCTGAGCATGAGAATGACTTTGATTCAAATAATTAGCTAAAGCACTTCAACATTATTATGTGAAAGTTTTTATCTAGTTAAGGAATCACGATCACCTGTAATTTTAGCTTGAGAAAATCCCAACAGCTTTTTGCTACTGAGTTTTTATCTGCATGAGCTTCACCGGTATCAGTTAGTGTTCTGCATCTTCTCAATTCACAAACCATGAATCATGATTGAAAAATCAGCCAAATCAATGGGAATCAATACTAGTAGATCCCGAATGCCACAAGTTAATCTACATCTGCTTTACCAAACTGAATCACAGACATTCTCCATCTCCTATGATCCTTCAAATAATTTTTTCTGCTACTGCTCATGAACCCCCTGAAAAGGGAGCGAGGGAAACTGAAGCTTTGATTTCATGAATAATTATCTCACTGGGATTTGTAAAGTAACTAAATGGTGTAAAATGCTTTTCTACTGAAAATTTTTATATCAGTTCTCCACTGACTACTCCCCTGAGTTTGTCTTGCCCTGGTGTTTCCTTTCTTACTGTTTCCGAGTCCTTTAATGGCAGGTACTCTCTTTAAACTTTTACTGGTACTCAGTATTATCACTCAAATAAAGTTTTAAAATCCATTTGCTGTGTGTTAATTGCTTATATTACTTGAGAAGCTAGGGACAAAGAAGATTAGAAGAAAGCAACCCTCATTTGGTGATCTACATCTGTGCATACTCTCAGGCACTGATCTCCTGAAAATCTGACCCAACTCCGGGTGCTCAGTTTTCCTAAATACCTGGTCCTTTAAGTTTATGTGCATACCCAGAAAACAAATGAAGAAAAAGTTTTCAGGAAAATGCTGTAATCTATCTGGGCAAGGAAGTAATTTGATACGTTATAAAAATAATTGAAAAAAAGCATATGAATATGTACATACACATATATATAGATTGTTTAAAAAGAATTTCTTTCCTAAATCCATTTTTAAATTAGAGAATCATTAGTATCTGTCTTTTCTTCTTAATTAAAGTTCAGAATTACACTTTTTAATTAAATAAATTTAATTTGATTTAATTGCAGGTTCACTAAAAATGTTTCTGGCTGAAGAGAATTCTTCCATCACTGTTTGCATATCAAAGTGTATTATGATCAGTAAGAATCCTGACACACAAGTATCTTATAGGACACAACTTTTTTTTTTTTTTTTAAATAATTTCTATTTCTGAGAGGAATTTATAATAAAATAGGGCACAGTTCATTATGATTACCGTAGTTGGCAAAAATGCTATTCCATAAACAAGTTGCACCATTTATTGAAATAAATGATAGCCAGACAGCAGTTGTAGATTCAGAGGCTGTTTTGCAACACCGGTTGGTGACCACAGTAAATTTGAAAATTAAAATATTTATGGAATTAGACACAACTGGGGAAATCCTCACAGGCAATTTTCTTGGTAGGTTAGAATTGTTCTCTTTCCCGTATGTCTGCCTGACTTTTCTATGCCTGTTCTCTATGCTTTTCTCCTACTTGTCATGTCTGTATTTGAAGACACCATGTTTCTTCAACCAAGTGACAGGTAACTCAAAGGTGGAATACAAATACTGATGTAAAAAATCATATTTGATAAGGTGCAAGTGCATGTAACTTACTGGAACCTATTCTACAACATAAAAATCCAAAAATGGGCACAATTCATAGGCATTATGTATGTCCTTCAAATCTAAACTACTCAAATCAGTAAAAAGAATGTTACAGCCATGTTACAGAACAATTTCCAGAATGGCACAGTACACCGGCTAAGGAATAAAGTGGCATCTTTGAAAACAAGTTATGTGTGAGAGCACAATGGAATCAAAAGGGGAGGATTTAAACATTTTTACAGATAAGTTATATATTTATGTAAGTATATGTTATTTATAGTTTTATATATATAATATGTAGTCAAAATTATAACTATATTTCATATAGTCATATGTATTACTTATATTGTTCTATTTTTGCACTCACAAACACAGTTAAGTTATACACTCAGAAAGTTCAAAATGCCATATGGTCGTGGCACTTCTGCATGAAAGGGAAGTCAGTAGATGCATAAGCCTCATTAAAAATTAAGGTACAATCAGAAGACTAGATTGCAACATTATTTTTCTTCAACATAGTCAATTCGTTTATCCAAATTCGTGTATCCTGAACAATGAATCGTGCTGTTAGTGACAGAAAAGATGCTGTTCCTTTGCATAACCAGTGAAGTATTCTGCTTACAGTGTTGGCTAATATTCCTTCCTCTAGCTTCTGCACATTTTATTATTTTACGAACAGGTAAAAAATCAAATCAAATATATTTCTAAGTCACATTGCCTGATCATTTTTGGATTGATGTACAAAAACAACAATTACCCCTACTGCTTACTAAGCAAAGCTTACATACATTCAACAGTACTGAACTGTAAGAACAGTTAGAGAAAACATGTACAGTCTTGTACATGAACAGTACAGGAGAGAGATGGACAAACTAGAGTGAGTACAACAAAGGGTCCCAAAGGTTATTAAGGGACTGGAGCTTCTGATGTATATACAAGAAGAGGTTGAGAGAGCTGGCACTCTTTAGCTTGGAGAAGAGAAGGCTCAGGAGGCATCTTATCAACATGTGTAAATACCTCGTGGGGCAGGAGGTGCTCTTTTTTAGTGGTGCCCAGCTGACAGGACAAGAAGCAAGGGGAAAATATTGAAATACAGGAACTTCTGTTTCAACATAAGAGTATTCTGTACGGGTGTGACTAAATTGGTTGCCCAGAGAGGTTGTGGAGTCACCATCCTTGGAGATATTCAAAATTGGGCATGGCYCTGAGCAATCTATTCTAGATGACCCTGCTTTAAGCAGGAGGTTGGATTAGACAATCTCCAGAGGTCCCTTCCAGTCTCAGTTATTCTGAACACCCTGAACTCATTAGCCAATTTGAATTCATTTTAGCAGAGGGATAGATATATTAAGGATACAGGATTCTTCTATTTTTTTTGAAAATCAGCTGCTGGGAAGTCAAGCTAGACACTAGCCTAATAGTCTTATCAGCTTTTATTAAAAGTGAAACATGATTAGGAATTGTGTTTGGCAACAGCCACATATCTAGTTGCAGGTGTCATTTACTCGTCTATTTATATAGTCATTGCACCAAACTAGACACAGCTCATGCGGCCTTTGCCCAACTGTAAGAGCACATGGGTAAAAGCTAGCAAGATTACAGGATGGTATTAGGAAGGAACTCAGGAAGCACAGACAGAGCTTCTCAAGGCATGAATAAGAAAGGATTGAAGAACCTGTTGTTCAGCTAATTAATGCACTTTTATAAATTACTTTGAATGAGACTAAAAATAAATGTCACTTTTATGTTAATTTTTGATACTTAAAAGGGGAGAAAAAGTCTTGTCTTCTTGCCTGTGCTGCAAAAAAGATTGCAGTATCATAACATTACCTATTAGTAGCAAGAAGCTATTCAGCGAAGGGATGACGGTGCAATGGCTTACATATAGAGCAGAGGCTCATGCATCTTGGAAGCCTCTGAGGAAATGCAGATAACTTTGCATGTAGATTCTGTGCCCCAGCATTCTGCTGCAAAACGGGGCCAATGATATTTCTTGTCCTCCCAGTGATGCCAGGAGGATAAATGCATTCAATACTGTGAGGTTCTCAGCCATTCTAACAATAGGAGAGGTAAGTGTTGCAGCTGAAAAAACTGTGAAGTCATCATCTGCTATCCTTCCACCTACTACATTTTGTGTTAATCCTAATATTTCATTTTTTATACCCTATGAATGATGATACTTTTTACCCCTCAGCCTCCATCTATCCATATCTTTTCTTATGCTAAGAAAATTTCCTTTTGTACATCTCCAAATTCATCTGTATTTTTGCAAAGAAGAAATAAACACTAAAAATTGTGAATAATGAAAAATAGCTTTTAAATCTTGATTGTGAATGATGCAACTACAACTTATAATGGAACCATAACTATAGTAAGTAAAAATACAAATAATGCTAAAACTCAGGGGCCCCAAATCAGCAATGATTTTGCTTATGTGAAGTTAATGGATATACAGGAGTATGCACATAAATCCTTGCAGGATCAGAACAAAGAGCTTGACTCGACACCTGCTGAAGTTGACAAAAAAGCCTTGCTTTTATAGATTTCAGCAAGTTCAGAATCAAGCCATCAATTTTTCCTGTGAAAAATGGAAGAGAGATGACAAGACTTTAGTAGCAAAGGTATTGTTTCACATCCTATTTTGTAGAAGGAGCTGCTAAAAGCATGACCGATCTGATGTTTCTCTTGCACTGCTATAAATCACAAACAACTTAACTGAAGTCATTAGTGTAATACGAGGAAAGTAAGAAACAGGGTGTTGGTACACGGAGCCATATTGTACCAGACTCCCTTAAAAAGAAATTTCTAGTTACTTCTGTTCTGCTTAGAAACTAATGGCATGATACGGCTCAGGAAAGTTTGCTTTGGGAAAAGCATTCACAGAGGGCAGCTAACTATTTTCAAAAATTAAGATTCTATTTTGTTAACACTAATACTTTTAAGAACTACAGGTTTCTAAAATTGCATCTTGTAAAATAAAACATTCTTTGGTTTACAAGTTTACAAAAATGTGTCTGAAAACCACTAGCTTCTATTTATTCAAGAAAGCAGAGCTATTTTTTTCAAATACATATTTAAAAAAATCACTGCCAAAAAAAGACCTCACAGCTTCTCTAGTTTATTTTTAATGGCTGAGTTCAGTCATAAACACCCCAAAATACAATTTTATTGTGGAAGTTACACATTCTTAACTATAAAGTTATGATGGAGTTGCCACTCTGATTCCTAAATTAATTGTAGAAAAACACAACATTTTTGTAAGCACATTTTATTTGTATTCTCTTATCATCCCTGAGTTAAAAACTCAGTAACTTTTTTGTTTAACGTTAGCATCTATTATCTATACAATTGCTTAAAATCATGTATGCAAGCTTTCTATTTAACTGTTTTACAATTAAACTGAAAGGTACAGAAGTGCTTCTTATGTAGTACAGCCAGAGGATGTATTATTTTGATGTATGCCTAAAAGAAATACGAAAAATAATTGTAATGGGCATGCGGTTGACTATGTAGTAAACTGTACTTGATTTTTACTGTCTAAGAAGAAACAGGAAAGTGATGGAACTTAGGGACGAACTCTTTCTTTAAAATCAAATACTCATTCATACTCTATGTTGTGATAAGAAAACAAAAGTTATATACAACATGTATATAAAACAATGTTTCAAAGGTGAACCACAGCATTTTACTGGAAGTGCTGAAATAAACCAGCCTTTAATGTTGCTAGAAATCCTAAGTCAATGTACAAAGCAATCCTTTGTAATGCTCTATCATAAATTTTAAATGTGTAAGCCTTACATGGTCCTCAGCCGCTAAACATAAATGGGCCAAATTCTATTCAGACTTGCACCGTTTTGGGGAAGAAGGTTAGTAACCAGAGCATAAATCTTGTCAAAATTTCAGCTGGCAATCAGTACTGTAAATCATCCTGAATTTTTTTTACAGGAATGACATTTTATGAGTAAGTTATTACAAGTCTGTTTTTTCCTAAATATTCAAAATTGACCTTTCTATAAGGTTTATGTTGAAGGTGCTTGGTGAGACAACCCATCAAATCGGTAAAGTTATTTCAGTTTACTTATTGACTAGCATGTTTTATTATTAATGTGCAATATTCATTTTGTTTATTTAATTTGCCTACTGTATACGCTTAGGTATTCTTTTTAAAGACTTATTCTCAGAATGCAGCAGTAGAATGATAAAAGCAAATAGTTCCACTATGTAACAAAGTCCTTTTCTTTATTAAGAATCAGGGCAATTTAGCATGAACATGCAATTATACAAGCTGTAAACAATATGCAAAGTGACAGTGTAACATAAAATAATCTCATCAAAACCACATACCATTATCAAATGTATTAAAAAATGTTTACTATAAACACTAAATGTTTCAGAAATATTTGAAGTCTTTATACCTGACAAATGATCATTTTAATTAATTATATAATTATATTTTATATATATGCAGTGAAGTTAATTTTTACAGTAAGTTTAATCTCATATGGGGCAGTGGCTGAGGGAATTCATCTACGGACACTTGGAGACATACTTTACTCAAGTATAGAGCCGCAGTGAAATGAATGTTAGCAGGATCAGTTTTCAAAATGCATGCAATTCTGCATGGAAATACAATTCTATAAACTTTATCTTTTGCTTTCTTTTCAGGGTTTGGGCTTCTCAAACATTTACAGAAAGTAAGCAGTACCTAGCTGCTGAAGTAAAAGACAACAACATTATAAAATACAGTACTGAAAGTAATTTATCTCTTATTAAATCACTGTAACAAGTCATATAAACAAGGGTTAACTACACTGCACAATCTATTATTTATTTAAAAGAAAGCTTTATTAATTTAAACTCTTTTCTTAAAGACCAATACTACAATTAAAAGTATAATTGTTCTGCATATCTTACCTTGGGGTTGGAAACTGCTTTTTTTCCCCAGTAATTTCCAGGATTTGCTTTTCCATAGCAATTTATCAGACCACAATTAAGCCACTCTGTATTATCTTTCACAGTTAAAAACAAACAACTTTGCTCAATGATAAGGAATTTTATTTGCATTAACTAAAGTAACTATGCTGAGAAAAAATTCCTTATCATATAAAAAGTTTTCTCATTAAAAAAATCACGTACAGCACATACTTTTCAGTTGGAAAGAACACGTTCTTAGAAGTTTGTACAGAACTACTTTTTAAAAAAACACCTATGGATAATAATAAAAAAGGTAAAAGAGCTGTACTGTCACCTAGTGGATAAAGGTAGTAGAAGAGTACACCTAGGAATACTTTTTAAGCTACTTAGGGTTTTAACAACACTAAAATACACCTCAGTTTTTTATACTGATTTCCTGGAAGAGAGGAATAAACATCAGGAATTGGATCTATTGCTGTCATAAGTCCTCTGAGTACTTTAAAGACAGACCTACAGAGCCTTTAGCTCTGTATATATCTTTTAATTGATTCATTGTAATGTTGAGTATTACATTCTAAATCTGAATGTAAACATTGCATTTTTAAGAGCTTGGGATGTAGGGTAAAAGCCTCAGATTGAGAGGCTGACTGGTAGAGTAGACAACACAAAGAATATAGCCAAAAAATGCTGTGCAACTGACCTTTCTTTCGCCTTCTGCTCTGAACACACCGTCTTGTTTTTGTACTCCAGGATGTCTTTAAGAAAAGTCTGACAATGAAAGACTACACGTGTGATGTTTCTGAGACACTAGAAAGCATCTACACTAAAAAGTTTAAGCCACTGAGTTAATTCAATAATTCAATCTAAATATATGACCTCTCACTTGCACAGTTTCCAAATATAAATATATAAATATATTTTTTCAGGGACCTTCTTAACATAGGAGTAGGCAAATATTTAACTGAAATTTTGCCAAAACCTTTTCCTATATTTGAACCTGTGATTTAGGACCAAAGGAAAACATTTGCTTCAGGACGCTGGTGTCAAAACTCAAACCAAGCCAATGCTGCCACTCTCCCCAACCCTTCTTGTGCAGCAGAAACATGGTGAAGAGTTGTACCAATTGTAGACATGTGATGGGACTTCCCTCCACATAGTCTAGTAAGGCAGGAGAGGAAAAAGGTTTTGAGAATGGTCATTTGTTTACTGACTACTAGAATGGATTTTTAAAGAAGGAAAAGTAATACCTCTTATTGAAACAATTAAAGGTATTATCTTCTACTTGCATTCATTCAATAGTCATACTCTCAAGAAAATATTCTATTCTATTCCAGCATTTGAAACACTGGCTGAAGCTTTTTATAACCACCTCATCCTTGTCCACGGATTGAGGAATTATAGAAAAATGTAGCTAGTATAGATTTCCCTTGGATGGCCATTTTTATGAAGTCTTTTTCTGCAGCACAGAGTAACCCATATTAGTTTTGCAACAATTATAAAATTCTGTGGGAACATGCATTAGAGCATGTTACCATAAACCATTACTATCATAAGAAACAAGGCATATGCACAGGAACTTCGACAAGATGCCTTCATGGTGTTGTATTACCTGACATTAAATCATTTCACCCTTGTTTGCCTTCAGTGAAGCAAACAGATTTACTTGTTCATAATGTTCCAGTCTGAAGACTGATTCATTCAACTAAGGTTCACATTAGGGGGAAAGAAAAAAAGAAAAAAGGCAGATAATATCCTACCTTATATTACACTTTTCAGAAGACTTAAAGGATTAAGTCTATGGCTTTCTAGTACCAGAAGAATCAAAAAATACCAATAACAACATTCTCTCTCTTTCTAGGTAATACACATATAATCTACCTTGAAATGTTTTAAACAAATAAATAGCCAACCAACAAAACCCTGCAAATTGAAATGCTGTGGAAATCAGAAATGATTCTAAAATCACAAAATTTTGTTCAGGATTTCAATTCAACCATATTTATAGCCATTCAGTCATTTTTTGGTCTCTGTTTTGACACCAAGCATTTTAAGAAAAAGGTTTATTTCCATATGCATTGTAATATGTTTACTAAAACAGTGTTTATCGTATCTACAGAGGAAATTATTAAACATTTGTAGGTGTCATAGTCATATGAGCTATATTATGCTTTTTTTCCTAGTGAAAAGTATATCTCTCTTTCTTGCACATCCCTTATGTGGTTGGCTTCCTAGTTACAAATTGCAAACATGCAGCTTGAAACTGAACTGAGTAAACTTTCTACACTGAACAAATTCTTACTGAGCTTAAGTACTGAGCATAGGTAGAGGTGAACAGTGAGTTCAATGTGACTATCTGCAGTTTAAAAACATGAGTGGCAAACAATATGATGTACTACTTTGTCCTTGGTGTGTGAGACTTTTTCCTTGGTCTCTTTCCTTTTATACTAAACTCAGTGTTTAGTAGAACTGCTTGCAACACAGATTCATAAGTCACATTCTTTAAGCAGTCAGCAGTACGTGCTTACAGCTTGTGCTTTCAGTCAATGTTCTTACAAGTAAACATGTTTGCTAGAGTATTCAAAGCTGGAAAGCAAACATCAGAGGGCATGATCAAAGTAATTTTTAAAAAAGGTTTGGAAAAACATTTACAAATTTCTTCCTAGAATACAACGCCTTTTAACCTAGATTTTATAGAATACACACTTTAAACAGTATTACAATATTTGCAATATTGACTGATACTTCAAATGGACTTTACCAAACTTTAAATTATAACATGAAGGCGTGTCTCCAATGATAGATAAATAATAAATAATTTAAATTCAAGAGCTACTTGGGATCTAATAATTTGTTTCATCTAGAGAAACAAGAGAGTTAACAGTTTCACAACTATGGGGGTGGGGAATCCGTTTTCATCCTCTGCATCTTCTTTACAAGACATTTGATATTAAACAAGAACAGGACATTCCAGAAGTTACTCTAATTGTTTCCTAAAGCTGGAGAATGAAGAGTTCAGCACAGACTTATTCGTTACCCCTACTGTGTTTTGAGAAATACTTTAGAAAATACAGATGATGTAGGAATTTTTAAAAACTGGAACAAGTACAATACCTGGAAATAAGCAGAAGAAAGAAAAAAACACTTCCCTCTGACAGCAGAATTAGATCTGTTTGGTGTCAAAGCAAGTGAGACAGATGGAGCTATAGAGTAAATGTTAATAGAACAAATGAAAACTGTGCCTTTTGCACTATGTTCTCCCAGATTTTATACAATATATAAAACTGGAATTATCTGCAACCTTCACTTCTTTGCACGGACCTTAAAAGCTCTCTGACATGCACACTGTGAGGACATGTCGATTTGAGAAAACCCTTTTTTTTTTCCCCCTGAACATGTGATGGCAGTTCAACCAAGCTCAAAACATGTATGTCCTAATCATCCATATTAAGGCTGAGAACAGTGCAAAAACTATGGAACTACTTTAGAAAGTGGCTGAAGCAATGGAGAAGGTTATGTAAAAATTGTCTGTGGAGGGCAGAGAAATTTTGTTAGTGGGCTTTTGCACAGCTTGTCATCTGCTTCCCTCACTTTCTCATTAAGGTAGGGTGGTTGTGGCAGGGCTGGACATGTTACTGACATCCAAACGCTATTTGAGCAAAAAATGGACACTGCCACCCCCCCCAAGCTTCATGGGATCCTAGTCTCACCTCTTGTGCATCTCTTTCCTCACATACCTTACTAAAAAGGCTCGTGGTTGAAAATATCGTGAGGCAAGAATTTCCTGTGAGATTTCTTGCTAGTCCTGAGTTCTGTAAGGTTGAAGATATTGCAGTTTCTTCCTTCATCTCCTGTCTCAGCTAAAACAGGAAGTTCATAGACACAAAGGCAAAAAAAGAAAAAAAAAAGAAAAAATTTAAAAAAATTCCTTAAAAGAATTTAAGAAAAAAATTCTAACAGAAAAACGCAGCTTTGGTCTGGGTTTCATTTTCAACGACGATTAAGGATTAATCTAAAGCTTTATAGAAAGTTTTATTTACTTCAAAAGAATTCCAGACTATCGTAAGCACTAAATGAGAATTAAAATAACAAATGGTTTCATGTATAGCCGTAAACAAAAGATGCAACTAGACTGAGACTCAAGAGACCTTGTTTCAATCCTCAGCCCAACCACAGGCTTCCTGTGTGACCTATGCATGCCACTCAATCTATCTGATGTTATAGTTCCTTGCGTGTATAATTAAGCTAGTATTTCTCCGTCTCAGAGGAATCCTATGAGGATAAAATCAATAATTATTTGCTTTTGCGTTAGTATAGTGAAGAAGTTTAAGTAGATTCCAAAACAGAAATTGTGGGAGTAAGTGTTGTAGATTTTAATACTTTTTAAAAGCAAAAACAGGATGTTGAAAATGGAAGGATTTGTGATCCAAGCAATTTTCAAATTCTCCTATCTCATCTTAAAAAAAAAAAAAAAGGAAAGAAAACCTCAACACCTTGTTAACAAGCTGATAATTATGTAAACCACTAACACAGAGACCAGTAAAGTTGTAAATGCAAAATTACTTTTTTCAAATAGGTTAATTCCAGAATTAACCTATACTAATTTTAACAATGAACTGTGACACTTACTCAAATGCACTTGCCTTTTGTAAGTTCTTTTTATAACATACATGTGATAAAAGACTATGTTAAGAGCTTTAAATCAGAATCAGCAATCTGGTAAATGGCAGATGTCTGCAAGGCTTTCTACTCTTTCCTAAAAGGAGTTGCAGCCTGGGAAATGGAAGCATCATCACTTTAGGAGATGACAGGCATGAATACCAAGCAAATACAATTAAGAACAAAGCGAACTTTTCTATGGTCTGTTTCAATATGGACATAACTTCCTATGAATTAAAAGACCATGACAAAGTTATTTAACTGTATTTAAATATGAAGAAACAGTTGCAATTTCTGCAATTTCACACCATTTTTAATGCCTAAGTTTTAATATCGTCATTAGAAGAACAAAAAAGCACAAGGGCTAAAATTCAAAGGTATATAATTAATACAGCATTTGTAAGAAATCACTAAAAATACTTTGGGAAAGCAAAGGCAGGAATCAATCAATAACAGTTTGCTGTCTAGATATAGCAAACAGACAGCTTATCTACAAATACATTTAACACTTCATATCATTGTAACAGGTCAGTGAAAAAGGGCTCTGCTTCAGCAATCTGACTACATACCTAGCTTGCAGTCAGGGTATCACAGACTGGGCACAGCTTCTGCCATGATAGATGTTCTTAGCATTACCGTTGACACAGGCTGACTTGCCCAGTCAAGCTTTTACTATTTCATGTGTCTCTCTTAATGTTTCATTACATAACAGCTTCTTTTACGCATCTCACCTCTGATAGCACCGTCATTATGGAAACATTTCTTCAGTAATAGAAAACCGTAAGGTCCTCCTGAGTCAAAGGTCAAATGCTGTCAATTTATTGCAAAAAAAACCAACAACCCACCAAAAAATCTCAGCTGCAAGTTACTGCTTACTCCAAGAAGTTTTATATTTTCCTTGTCTTTTGAAACAACCCACAAGTGATAATGAAATGCTTAAGGCAATAAGAGAGAGAGTCAGGTTTCATCTACCTGGACTGTCTGGCAGCATACTGTGTAACAATAAACGAGTGTTCTTAAGTCACAGCATTTCACTGGAAATGAGGCAGAACTTGTGTATTTTAACAGCTTTTTACAACTAGTAACCACTAGCAAATTTATTTTACTTTCTCAGGGAAGACCAGTGAACGTCCCTAATTTAAACTAAAGGGCCATTCAGCCTTGAAGACAAAAAGGACTTCTGCTTAGCACCTGAGTAATACATGGAATATGTACAGGTGAATCAAGAGGACTGAAATCAAAGATAGTTTGTCTTTGGCTGGTCTGAAAGGTCTGACTCATTTCCAGTTCTGTGATCATTTATTATCCAGAAAAGAAAGGCTAGCTTTTTGCACTGCAAACACACTGGTGGTCTGCAGCTCATGATGAATAGATTTACCAGGTCTGCTCTGAATTGCATGACACAGAGTTTTCCAACAGGCTCTGACACATATACACCTGATATATGTTTAAATTTCCTAGCACAGAAAGGCCTGAATATCTACCTGCATGTACTTTTTCTTAAAGTTATTATATACAAAATGCATTCTTAGGTAGCATATTATTTAAAAAAACATTACAATACAGAAGTATTTTTCATCAGTAATTTCGTGTCAGATAAAGACTTATTTCCCTGCCGGTATTCTGACTTCAGTATAGCACAGGAGTTTGTTTTGGTCCTAAAACATCAGTTTCCATATTTTTAAGTTCCATGTTATACAAAGTTTATACAAGACTGGATTTACATTTGTGGAATAACAAAAAAGTAGAAGATAGCAATGATGTTTTTTATACTCAGATCAGTGCAACTACTGAAGCGTTTATCTGCACTGCCTTGTGATAAATAGCAGAAACTCCAGACAATTATTCCTGAACTTGGGAGTTATATGCCAAACTAAGCTTTTCAAAAGTCACAAAGTCCTAATTAAAACCAAAGTATTCACTGGAGGAATATCACAAAACCAAGAAAATTCACTGGCAACACTTAACAGTTGTCAATTTGATAGCCACACTGTTCTCTGCAGTCTACTTGTTTTTGCAGATAAAAACTAATTTTACCACTGCACTGGAAGCCCACACCTCCTTTTAGTTTTAAAGACCCTGCAGTTTGAGTAGTTTTAAGTGATAGCACACGGTCAAAAAACTACTAAAAACAATATTAAAATATTATCATTAATCAAATATTTAGAATTAGCAATTAGAAAAAACTAAACCAACATTGATAAGCAGTCTTTGATCTGTAAGGGAAAGGATCAAAACACTATGCAACTATGTTAAAATACATAAAACCACAATAATACAAAAGAGAACATAATTTTAAGTGCTTCTTCACTAACTGTGCTCCCTCTGAAATTCAGTTTAAATGTACAGAATTATCTAACTTTTTAAATAACATGTTTTAGTTGATTAGCCTGATGATTACTCTGAGTCCTGCACACACAGCAAATCTGAATCCATTAAAAAGACAGAAGAAAGAACAACAAAATGCCTCTTCATTCGGTTCCTAATAAATCAATGTTGGTAAATTCTATGCAGAATTAAGCAAAATATTTATTACTTTCTGAGTCATCCTAGAAACATTGTAAGCATTGTTTATAACATCCAATATGCAAAGGAAGCATACACTGAGCATTCATAAATGCTGAGATAAGTTGTTTTTTAATGTAAGTTAAATCACTAATCACTATCTGAGCTTTACTCTAAAAATTCTTTCAACAAAGAGATGCACTCAAATATTCTTACAGTTTATTTGCCCCAACTCTCAGAGAATTATCATTTCAAAATTTTGTTGGGCACAGAAAACACCCTCCACTCTACTTTATAAAGCTTAGTTTCCTTTACTTGGTCCTCCCTTTTTACACTGTCAGTTCATGTATCTATGATTCTTCCAATTCTTTAACTTCCTTCTTACAAGGAAGAGGATGTCTTTGGTCTTAGTGGAAAAGAGTATGTTGTCGCTTTCTCGATACTGCTATCTGACTTCTAAATTCACTTGCTACAGTGGTAAGAGAGAAAACAAAAATTACAGCACCCTAAAGGGTATTGAGAGGCTATACACAGTGCATCGGGATCACACCTTTACGGATTTGGATTCAGAAGACAGAAGGGGGGAATATTACCTGGTTAAAAGGGCTTCACCTTTATTGTAGGACCATGAAAATCATTGGAACGTGACTAGAAAAGATTCTGAATCAATTTGCCTCAGAATTAAAATCAGGTGTATAGAGCAGTTATAATTTAGCTAAATTCTTTCATGTAGTTCCCAATTAGTGAGAACAACTCTGGGACAGGTTAAGTCTTGGTGGCCTAAAGCCTGAATGGGACACATACAGAACTGTCACTTTCATACGCTACCTGTGGAAAATCTAAGGATTATAATATTAGACATTTTAAATATAAGAGTCTATACAACGAACACCAGACAGAAATTGTTACTGAAACTAACAGACAAAGGAAATTCTCTTCCCATAAAGATAAGTTATAATAAAATGAGACAGTTGGAGAGTCTTAGTATTTTCCAAGACTTTTCACAAGTCAAACTCAGTCCGAGGGTGAAAAGACTCAGATGAAGACCACACTTCCCTTGTATCTTTGAAGAGGCCCATGAGCCAAGACTACTTGATCCATTTGGGTGCCATTAACTTCCCTAACTTTGTTTTTCTTAAGGTCTGGTGAAAAACAAACAATGTATAAAATATTCTGTCTATATGAAGAATAAGAAGAGAACTTGAGCCTATGTTTTTGGATTCACTGATACACTGTCCTATCTGAAACCTAGATACTTTTAGTTATTTATTTTTTAACATGATTTGTTAGATTATCTCCAGAATTGGCTGGATTACAACTAGATAATTTCCTTGACTATATCTCAATCCATATACTTCAATGATCCAGGACAGGMCGAACAGTTTTGGATCCTAGCTTTTGCTGGCACAATTAATGAAGGGGAAGATGGTTTTTTTTAAGAATTATCTCCCTTTTTGTCCTATTCAATTCTCTGTCAGGACAAGTACACTGAGATTTCACATATATAGATCCCCATATTTTGAGACAAAGAAGATGAAAGCAGACCAACAAACTACTTAATATCTCTAACATACCAATATAAATTTTTTTTCTTCCTGAATAGACACTGTTTATAAGATTGTCTTGTTAGGAGAATGAATTCCTGAGCACAAATACAAATATGCAGTCTCAAGGAAGACAAGATCACAGCTTGACCTTTAAGGACAAAGTTAGTATTAGGATCCTTTAGCCAGTTTTGTTTCAACTTTTGAAAAAAGCCTTTTAGTGTCAATGTCAGTTTTGACTGAAAGATATCTAGAGACTCCAACTTTAGCTAATAAAATTGACTGAAGAACTGAAAAGGTTCTCATTTTACACTTATTACAACTAAGAGCAACTTACATGTTGTTGTTGTTAAGATGGAAGCTTAAGTTTTACATGGATTTCAATAACGGTTTTGAGTGCACACATCTTTGTAATTTTAAAACCAATTCAGTATTTAGATAACTAGCTACTGCAGTTGAAAGTGTAATATTCTGAACTGGAAGTGAGGTTAAAGACATCCCTTCTTCCACTGATCTGATCTTATAAAAGAGACAAACCAATTTCTTTATTAAATAGTGGCATCATCTTTCCCATTCTTCCACTTCCAATCATTAGGGGTAGACATCTTCACTTTTTTTTTTCAGATTTTTTTTCTTAAAGTGAAACGCAACAGAAATAGTCTTCCAAATAGAAGACAGATCTATTCAAATTACATGCCAACTGTTATTTTCATTTTCAGTAAAAAACTGACTAAGTTCTAAAACATTTGCCCAGAAGGTCGATCCCAGAATCCTTTTTCTAAATATTGCTTAAAATTCTGGTATGTTCATCTAAAATTTTCAGTTCAAGTGAATATTTTTAAAGGAAAAATTAGTTCAAGAAAATCATATTTATAAAATAATCAAAGAGCATCCACGTGCTGATGATCAGAAGAGAAGATAAATAGTGAAAATTTTTCCAGGAAAAAAAAAGTAAGAAAAAAAGAGACACTGTACGAAGTCCCAGATTGGTCATACATTTTGGTACTGGTCAATAAACTAGACCACCATATATAAACAAAACATTCCATTCAACATTATGTCAACCTTTAACAAAAAGATCATCAATCAACTGCAAATGCATGTTCTATGCACCTGTAAAATCTGATGGACATTCTTTCAAGTTTTTATTTCAACACTGTGTCTGTCAGAATTACCCCCCACTATAAACTTACTATTAATGTTGGGAGAAGTTTTCCAAATGTCACCAAAATGAATTAGTATCACACTGAGCCCAAGACTTAAGAGAGTCACCATGTGCATTTATGTATTTTCCCTCCTGTAATACTGACACATTTATATCTTTTCCATGTCTGCTCCAGGTCTGGCGGAACTGCACAGTACGTGTCTCATTTATTTTGTTATAACATGGTGACAAATATAGAAATTTATTTGCACAAAGTTTGTTGAAAAATTGTTAGCAACAATGTCCACCCATAAGATGCTCCAAATTAAAACAAGGCAAGCAAAAAGGTTTTTACTAATAGTATGACAAAGTGAGGTAAAATACCTATTTTGCACTACACATTGTTTCTAACGTGATGTTAGAATTTTATTGGGTTTCACGTGTACATATAGGATGGTGTGTTTGATAATAAAGGACTCTTCTTCATAGTGGATAAAGGTATAATAATATAAAAAAGCTGGAAATCAAAGCTAGACAAATCAAAACTAGAAATAAAATACTTCTTAACAGCAATATTAGTTAGCCTTTAGAACAATTTCCCAAGTGCTTGTGGATTCCCTGTCACTAGGATATATGCTTTTTAAAAAAAATATAGACCTAAATAAGGGGAGACATGCAGTGCTTGTTACATCAGAGAACCCTACCACAAAATAGTGCTTTCCTAATTTGCAATCACTTAATTTATCTTCAGTTTACTGCTTATAAACTTAATGTTCGAGAGAGAGCTGTAACATACTACCATAGGAACATGCTATCACTTATTCAGTTACCATGCAGTAAGAAGGATACAAGTTTCAGGGTGGGACAGGCAATGGTGTTTCAAAGAAAAGAGGCTATTTTCCATTTATAGTTCAACTTTAAACAGCATATATAAGCACATGCATGATTTTCAGAGTTATCCTCTTGACTTCAGTCTGTCCAGTACATAAATAAAGGGAGGGACAGGACTTAATCTCTAAGGATCTTACAATATTCTTGAGAAACTATACATTTTGGTATATTCATCTGACTTCCTGAAACAAAAACTGTACTTCTCAACTTCCTCTTCACATACACAATGTAAAAAATGCATTCTCCAAGTGCATCAATTAAGTGTGTCTGATTTCCTGTAATCCAGCTAGATTTTCTATTTATGTTTTCCCTTACATCACTAATTCAATAACCTACTCTGGCACACTTTAACCATCTACAATTTCTTCAGTCCTCACTTTGTAACCTAAAAGGCCCTCATTATGAAGAAAGCAGAATCCTGAACAAATGAATGGTGACACAGGTCACAGTTCTACTAATTTCATATAAATGTCTGTAAATGTTTTATTAAAAAGTCAGTAAAAGTCATTAAAGGTCATAACATGAGACCCTCATTCAGATTTTACTTGAGCAAAATTCCAGCTTCTATAGACTTCAAGGACAGTTTGCCTGAAAAAAACCTTACTGTAGGTTTTATGATTTGTCCTGAAGTAAAGAATAGTCACTTACTGGTAGTAAGGACACAGATAATAAATGGATACATTACATAAATATCAAAAACAGAAAACAAGACTTTCACAAAGCAAGTTTTATGGCTTGTGTGGTTTAGGAATTCTTTGCTGGATCCTGGAATTGTTTCACTTGGACTAGGTGTTAGATTTCTCTCTACAGCTGTGTGAATCCTGCAGGGTTCAGTTCACAAAACGAACCCCTGCAGTTTGATTCAGAAGGTTGGGAAAGGAACCAATATTTCTTTGTTCACTTACAGATTCAAGCATTTAGTCATCTCTTGAATTCTTAGCACCTTTACATTAAAAAATTAATTCCTGTAATCACTAATGAATGAATGCTAGGCAGCCCAAGGACTCCTCGCATATGCGTACAAGGATATAATTCAGAGAGCTCCACAGTCTTTGAGTTCCCTGAGGATCTGACTACAAGCAGGAGGAATAGGAGAGTTTTCCTGCTCTCATTTTACTCCAGGGAAGTAAAAATCCCAAAGAACTCCCAGATCTGGAAAGTAAGGTGGCAAATGCTAAACACAGCCTAAATCAAGCCATTCAAAAAGGCCAGTAACAGGGAAATCACCAACTGGTAACTTGGATAACTCCACTCAAGGAGCACAACTCTGAATTATGTTCTGAAGAAGCTGGGAATTAACAACTAAACTGAAGTCCTGTAGATTCACAGAAACTGGGGAACAGAGAAGACCTACTAGGTTACTCTTTAAAAAAAAAAAAAAAAAAAAAGAATCCTTACAGCATTTCAGGAGGAATGGAAATGGTCGGCTATAAAAAGAAGATTGCAGGATATTCACAGTGCAAATGGTCACAACCTTCATAAGCACAGACTAAGATTCTTTAAAGCATCAGATCTGAATTAAGCTAAATTTCATTTTTGATACAAATAATTTGTGCATCTCTTCCATGCTTCCCACTTCACCTCTTTGCTCTGGCATGCAATTTTTCTTTTTTAGGCAGTAAAAACCTTGCAAAATGTCTCCAGTCTGTAAAGTTATTATTTCTTTTTACTTGGCTTTGTCTACAAGCGTAGCCATCTGTGGCTATCAAACACTGCATTAAACAGAAATTTACATCTTGCATTTGTGCCTCTCACAGCATCAAATTAGACTGGAGGTATTAGGTTACACTAGCAAATCATTTGTTCACCAACTCTACAGCTAAGCTATCATTTATACTAGCAGAGTTCTATATTATATTACTCACATGCTGTGCTGGCTTCTAGCATTTCTACAAAAATGGCTGAGAAATTAAAGTTAGTGATTGAAACTCATCACCTTGCATTGAAGGGGCTGGTGTTAATCCAAGGGTGAATCATCTTATGTCCTCTCCCTGGTGTGAATGAAATGCCTATACCTTTGTTGGTGATTACGCATGATATTGTGGAAGCAGGGTGAATGTGAAGATTTCTGAGACAATGCGTGTGAAAATCTTGATGAGGTTGGGGAAGAAAGCTTTGAACAGCAATGAACAGGAAAGTTGAAGAAGAACATAACTATTAAAAAAATAAAATGTCTGTGGAAACATCCTCCTCCCTCTTTACTAGGGAAGAAGAAATAAGGGGTTCCCAAACTGAAGATTTTCTAAGTCTACAAAAGGTTTTAATTCAAGGGGTGGGACTGATTTTAAATTTTTAAAACTCATTTTCTTTTCTGTAGTGAAAGCTTTCCACTTCAGTAGCTCATTCAACCAGTTAACCTTCAGACCAATTATAATGGGATCTATGGGAGCCTGCTTTTGAAAACTACTTGTACACTGGATTTTTTGTAGAACATGGTAATAAAAACAAATCAAGACCTTTGTTAGTGAAACTAATGTTATACCTAGCATTTGCTATGGGTCAGCAGGGAGCAGGGTCTAGGTCTTGCAGTCTTATACTGTTGGAGATCAGCTTCCCTGGAAAGGAAAGGGTAAAGGGGAGGGATGGATATCTTCAGATCGAAAGAGGATGAGAAGCAAAACTTTACTGCTGAAGGCCCAGAAGCCTGGGATCACCAGTGAAAAGAATCACCATCTGCACTGTCAAAGTAAAGTTATTTGAATTAATCCTTTTGTCTTATGTTTCTATTCTTCTTAGTTATTTCACTTTTTTTTTAATGTGTTGGAACTGTAATAGCTTTTGTGTACTCCCACTGTATAAAATACTGATCATCACATATCCTTTATGTCTATGTGCCTGACTGATATTTATTATATGGTTAATTTGTATCAACGCAGCTCAAAGCCTTCGAGGCACTGAGAACAGTGATAATAGTACAAAGTAAGTGTTAATTTATGAGCTGTTCTCTCTGCTTAATATAAAAGGGGAGAATGCTTTTAAAGCAGTGTTCTACAAGCTGAAAATTAATCTCCTTGTAAGAGATGTCTGAATGAGGTAACATACAGCCAAGAAAAGCGGCATTTAAAAAGCAGAGTCAGTAGTTTCAATGTCTGATAAAAATCTTTAAGCAGATAGTTCATTGGAAGTAGTTTTCCTAATCAGAAAGGAACGTTGTATTAAATCATCATATTTTGACACAGTTTCTGGAAGCACATGTGTTGCAGATTCTCTACTAATTTGGAAGGCAGCAAGCCTCTATGGATAGGAAAGCACACAAAGCACATCTGGGAATGCAGAAGTAGTCCTATGTATGCTTCCATGCATATTCCATGAAGCCAGAATTAGGATGGAGTTTAGGTGTTAGACCTAAAAATGGTTCAGCACATGTGGCCACTATAACCAGTATTCTTTAAAAAGATTAGATTTTATCAATTACATATACTGGCATTGCAAATCTATAAATCTGGCCAGAATTCTGCTTCTGTTTCCTCCTGAGCATGAGAGATGAACACAAAAAGCATGCAGAGTTGCTATTTCTGCTCTCATATGATAGCAGGAAAAGAAATAAAGGTGGTGGGTGGGAAAAAATAGAATATGTCTCTTAAAAGCAATTTTGTATGTGAAATGCATCTATGATTTTGCAGTAATGACATGTGGATGGTTATATTATCATGTCACCAGAAAAAGGAGCATTGTTTGGGCCCCCTAATTGAGCATTCCATATTGTAAACTATTTGAATTTCCTTCCAATTTAAGTATCATTTGAAATTCTTGAATTTCAGTGCACATTTTAAGGAACGACTGCAAAAACTTCAAACCACTGATACACTCTGGTTTTTAACTTCAGTTACACACAGGTTTAGTCTGCAACTGCACACACTGGAATAAAGGCAGTAAAGTTGCTGAGGATCAGTACATGAAATTAGGCTGAGGACAGTGTTTGTCACTCCTCCTTCTCCATTTGCATAACCTGATCATATTGTGGGCTAATTCAGGTTGTTAAACCATACTATCATAAGAATGGCTGCACTGGGTCAGATCAAAGCTCCATCTAACCCAGTACCCAACAGCAGATGTCTGAGTGGTTTAAGACAGAGTGAGCAGAGTGATTCCCTTCCCCCCTGCAACAGACTTCAGTAATTTACAGCTGAGGGATTCCCCACACCAGAGGTGGTTCCTTCTGTATTTCATATTCCTCAGGATTTCTTTACAAACCTAAAAAATCCTGACTTGTTTAAATGTTCCCTGTATGAATACTGTTTCATGGTGAGCCTTGCCACCATTCCCAGAATCTGGCCAAGCTCTAACATATCTTTATAGAGACAGAGGGGGACTGTAACTGCATATGGTCTTCAGAATACGGTAACACAACAGCTGTACAAAGAAACATAAATTTTGTTCTTTGTTTTGTTCTCTGTTTCCTTCCAAATAATTACTAACATTGGATTTGGTTTTTTTGATTGATACTAAGCTAATGTTTTTGCAGGACTATTATTTCCATTTGTCTCTTTTGCTAAAGGAATATAATACAAATATTTCTACTTTTGTTTAGAAATATGTCTATTATAAGCCCAAGATACAACTACTGAGTGATAATAGACGTCTCAAGGTCCATCTTTTCATATGCAAAGCTAGAATTCCCCCCCGCCTATTAATTTACACTAACCCACGCTGATTTTATCTGACGTTCTATCACAAAGCCATTCAAGACTTCGTAAACTCCATTTGCAGTTCTCTATAGTTGGCCCTTGTTTTAATTTCCTTCTGTAACAGTATCATTCACAGACTGTCAGCTCACTATTTCTCCTTTTTTTTGAGAAGTGATCTCCATTTGCTGTGAAAATTGACCATTTATTCTTAGTTTTTGTTTCCTTTCATTCAGTTATTTATCCAATGCCAATAATTTTTTACTTATTCTCTGGAAACTTCTTAAACAACCTTTGGTGAGGACCCTCCTCAAAAGTCTCTTGAAAATCCAACTAGACTACATTCTTTGTACACATTTCTTTTGACTCCCTCTAAACTCCCATAATTTGACTTCCCTGTGCTATGGCCATTTTGACTCTTCCCATACGCTGACTAATTCTAGACTTGATTCTAGTTCCTGCTAATCTGCATAGCACAGATGCCAAATTCCTTCCTCTGCAGTTCCCTGGGTATTTCCTGAAATAATTTTCAAAAAGCGTCAGGAAAAATTCATCTTACAAACCAACACAATAGTGTTGTTCTTGTTTTGCTCCCTGAACTGGCTCACCATGGAACCCTGCAGGTCCCCTCACTGTCACTCAGGTGAGCTCTACAGCTAAAGAACAAATACATCTAAGGAACGAAAAGGAACAAGACCATCCTTTCCCATGATAGCTAGCTGTTGGTAAGCTGAGGCACAATACTATATGAATTGTTTAAGTAACTTGGCTTATTTTCAGCAGAGCACTGGGGAATGTACAGGTCAGCTACCATGTAGCAAGTCTGTGCAATGGAGAACCTCAAGCAAACAGCAAAAATATCTCAAACTGGCATAACTGAATGCAAAATACATTTTAGTCTAAACCTCAGTTCTACTTGCAAAACTACTTTTATGGGTTGGGATAGATGCTACTGAGGTGGATTTTTGTAACAGCCACTATTTATTCACCATAAATGTAAAGGGAGTCATCACGTTCTTTTAAGTAACTAGACAGGTGAAATGAGAGCAGTCTTCACCCCAGACACAAGCACATACAAGCAAACGTGGGTAGAGATGTTTGGTTGTGTGCGTTTGCCCACCAATAAAAGAAACAGCAAAAAACCCAGAAAAACTCATGAAGAAAGCAACAAAGTAGTGCTGAACACAAAAGGGTGTTTTGTGATCCTGAGGTTTCAGATTTAGCAGTTTCTGCTCTCACTGGTGCGGCTGTACAAAGAGCTGTACTAACACAAGTGAGGAGGAAAGGGGGACACAAAAGGCAATTTTTCTTTCTGCCAATTACATATTGGAAAAATGCATGGAGAAGCTGAAGGAATGATACTGAGAAGCAGCAAATAAGATATCATATGTGGACTGTAGGGAGGATATGCAGAACTGGGGGAAAAAACCCCAAAACGTCTAACTTCTGTACCAGGCACAACCCTAGAAATGAATAGTTAAGAATACCATGTTTGTCCATGTGCTACTAATTCTATAAAAGGAGGAGTCAACGTGGCTTTCATAGAGGGAAGTTATATCTCACAAGGCTACCTCAAATAATGCCTGTTGTCAGTCAGCAAGTAAATGAGATTGAACTGCTTGATAGAGATGGGGCGCCCATCATGGAAGCCCATAACGTGATAGCCAGAAGCTGGGAAAATATACTGGAAGAAGTATCAGTCTTTACTTGCTCTGTTCTGGTATGATTTTCCTAACCATTTACTCATAGCCATTGTCAGAGGAGCTCGCTGGACACTTGCTCTGAGCCAGTGCATGCATTCCTATCTCATCCTCACAGAATTTATTGAAGCTGAACAGTTCTGAGGCTTCCACCCCTCTGCTAGATCTGGTTAAGACTGGCAAAAGAGTGAAAAAGTTATGAAGGGGAGGGAGCAAAAGGCAGCGAGACAGACACACACAGCAGGATTACATGAGCCTCCTTTCTTCACATTCCTAAACAATTCCAGCAAAAGCTTCTGCTGAAGACTTGGCCACGGTTTTTATCTTGAAACATTTAGAATTCAAACGGGCATTTTTCATTGTCTTCAAACATATTTGGATTTAATGATAAAAATCCCATGGAAAGCATTTTTCTTTTTTAGCAGTATGTTCTGTTTCCTGTGATATATACAAAATTAAAGATCCCAAACCCACACAATTACAATGTCTTCACTGATACATCAATATTTACATTTCCCTATTTTAAGTATGGAAGAGAAAATAAGTATCTTAATTAGGGTCATCAAGTAGTTTGGCTTATAAGATGTATTATCTTAGCTGATCTCATGTAGATTTTTTGCTAGTTTCACGTATTTTTGAAAAGTGTTTTTCTTGCTAAAGAACATTGTTATAAAAAGCAAGGAATTTACCCTACCCTAAATTAAGTGTACTCTGATTTAATAGGTTAAAATTAGATATTAGAACATATGCAAACACAGACTTTATTCATATGAATACTATGACAATCAAAACTGTTCTAAGCTCTGCTGTTGACTCATATTATAGTAAGAAGTTAAGTTTCAAAATCTAAGCACACCAAAACTTTGGAAAAATGAATTTCCAGTTCTGAGCTCTGCAGCTTGAACCTATTTCCAGTAAGAATTTATTGCTGTTTTGAATTGTAAATGGAGATTTAGAATATAAATAGGACCATCTGTAAATAACGGCACTCAGGCACCTATCATAGATGAAAACAAATTCCTTTTAGCATCATGTGTGGAAAACACTTTAGTTAGAGAGATCAATAACAGTATTGAGATAGAAGCGTAGTCAGTGTGTTGAAAGCAACTGGGTCTGGGTAAGAAGTCACAGGGAAAACCTCTGTAGCACAGGAAGTCCTTTCACTTTTCAGAACGTCATCCATCATGCTGGGGAAACGGCAGGAAAGTAACCTACTACTTCTTAATAGGCTTCTGCATAGCGAGTTGCTTTGAAGCAGCAGCTGCCCACAGTAAATTTCGCTGACCCTTAGAGCCTTTCTCCAAGTTTTCCAACTGTTTTGTCTCCTGAGTTACAACTCAGTGTTAGGTCCAAGTCACCAGCACCTGACAAAACTTAGAAGCTCCAACAATGTGAGAATGTAAAGGTTTCAGGGATGTTGTCTTTTCCATACAGCACCAGCAGAGAGACCTGATGCCATTACATTTACCAATAGAGAAACTTTTCTCCCTCTGAGACAGGGACCATTTTAGAGGATGGCATTACACTATGCACATGTGCACTATTATAGAATGTAAGATAAACAAAATGTTAGATTCCTGGCACAGGAGTTAGCACTCTGTCGTGATACCAAGTGCTATGTCTTATTCATTAAACCTTAAACATGTTATAGTTTAAATCTGCTGTTTGCACCGAAGTGGTGAAATTAAATATTAACATGCAATTATGGAGAATGGCAGAGTATAACACCCTAACAATGTCCTACGGACATCAATTAACTAAGGCTTACAATACTTATTTATTCATGCCCTGCTAATCAAATGCACTCCTGCATTTTTTGTTCCAACATCTGTGGACTCAGTGCCAGCAAATTACTTGTTTTGCTTAACTTCCTCCTTAAACCATTCCTTCTCACCAGAGTTTGTGAAACAGAAGACATTATACCACTCTCCTTCAAACAAATCCTATCATCCTCTCCTCCAGTCCTCACTGACACCAGGTGTCACCTTCCTTCTTCCTGCTCCTTATCTGTTTCCTTTGGATTAGCCTCCTCTTCTTACTTTTCCCAATGCTGCTCATATGTTCCCTTCCTTCTCTGTCTTCCCCTCCCAATAGCAGTCTGCTACGGGTTCTGCGCATGCCATACTACTACTATATAAGCACATACCTTTCACAGTACCACAGTCCTTCCTTCTAGAATGAATAAATCACAACAAAATGAAAAGATTGAGGATTTTTAAGAAGGTCCACTTCTTTTCTGAAAATTTTGCAAACCAGGATATTAGTAACTTTTCCCATTTTCCTGTATCTCTGATTTCTTATTCGTTTTTTCAAAAGGACTATCTAGTGAATAAAAGCTTCATTTAGCTTCAACAGTGGTGAGTAATCCAGCCTGATAGAAATGCTTGGCATGCTTATGTTAGTATTGGAGCTCCAGCTACTCTGTTGGCGTTCAAGGCTAGGTCTTCTGTACTGAACACTGCTAGATTTAATTGTGTTAAACACCAAAAATAGAATATTAGCACACTAAAATACTATGGCAAGATCACCACTTCTCCTTTACACTTGCACATAATAAACAGATTGTAAATGTCCTTTTAGCTCCTCATATGAATAAAACACGGCAGGGGGTCAAATGATGGCAGAAAGAATATTCATTCCAAGATTATCTGTCCCCAAATAACAAGTGGGTGGGATAGCAGAAGAATATTTGCCTTTCTTGGAAATTTGCCTGGGTGGTTAGAAAACTAATACAAAATGAGATTAAATTGCTACCAGTATAGACTAGAAGCAAACCTCATCAAAAAAGAAAAAATTGTGACGTGGAATCAAAATTCATTACTTCATCTATTTGTGAGACCATGCAAGTCAAACAAATAAAGACTTGCTTCATGAGAAAATGTCATCACCTGTTTTCTCTTTTAGAAGAATTGTGAATGAGTAGGAGACAATGATTAAACAAGAAGAAACCTGGTAGAATGATTTTTAAGGATAGACTTATGCTTCATGAAATTCCAGCAAGTGAATACCACACGCGTTGTCAAGTAGCCTGAAAGTCAGACAACACCAGCCTACCAGTTATGCTTTGAAAATAAGATTTCACAAGGTTCCTAAAAGGGAAAAAAACCCCATCCTAATTTTGTTGGGGTTTAAGATTCTATGTAAATCACAACTGGAAAAACCTGTAAAGACATGAAGTCTTAGGATTGCATTGAGTTGCCCAAAGAAACAGCAATAATATCTTCAGTAAGTATTAATATTGAGAAAAATGGTGCAAAAATACATGTACCTGGAAAAATAATGAAAGACATGCCCAAACTAGCTAGCCTTGTTATTGGCTGTGTTTTTGTAGTTTTTCTTTTGTTATTTTTTAACTGTGGCAGTATAGAACTCAGGGCAAATTACAAAAGCTCATCTAAGAAATGAGATATAAACTTGGGTGATGAACTCATGGTAGGACTTACCCTGCTGCAGTTAGTATAGTAAAGCATTTAATAAATTTTTATTATGACTAGCTTAAGAATATTTGTATTTCAGTGCAATCAACTATAAATTAATTGCAGACTTATTATTCTCTACCACCAAACTACACAACAGAATGTTTGTACATTAGCATAACACAGCTCCAATCACAAAGATTGTGTAATGGCACGCAACTCTATAACTATCAAAAGATGTCCATTTGTACTAGGTAGGGTGGCAGGATTTAATCTGGGAAAAAAGCACTTTGCAGTGCTTACTTTGTTGTCTGTATTATGAATATACAGATCATGTGGGATTTATGAAGAGAATTCTGAGCTGAAGGAATGCTTCCAAAGGCATATAATTTGCAAATTATTGTAACAGCCTTGTTACTTGGTTCAAATAATCCTTGAATACTTAATTTGCTTTCAATGGTCACTGACACCAAGCACTAAAAGCTTCATTTATGACAAAAGGGGGAGGAAGAAGATACACAACTTCATAGAGCCATGGGGAGGAGAATGTGTGTTGTCACAGTCAAACTTTGAGGAGAGCTATGGATCCTTAAATTTCCTTTCTAATAAAAGAACCAGAAAGAGAATTCTTAAGGAAAATAATTGAAGAAGAATGGTCTCCATCTGGGAAAAGAGAGAATATATGAACTCAGACTAGATAGTTTCCAAGAATGAAACAGCCCTAATWTGGAGAGGAAAGATTAACTTTAGAAATCAGTTTTGAAATCGCATTCAAGGGGTGAAGTGCTATTCAGTAGCTCATGCAGTTCTCAGCAAGTATGTTTTGAGTAAAAAAGCAAGCTTAGTTTTGAATGACAATGCTAAGATGACTGAATACCACTCAATCAAATCTTTGGCTCCTTCAGTTAAGACACACTTCAGAGAAATCATAAGCAGAAACTAGCAAAACACTGGCAAGTAAAAACGCATTTTATATTATTCTCTGTTTTGTAACTTTGATCCAATTTTAAAGTTGAAAATATAATCCCTTCTTTTGTTGAAATCCTCTCTATTTTTTTTTCTTTACCTTTTTAAACATGTCTAGTGTCCAGAGTGAAATGAGGTGAATCTGACATATGGAGATTCTACGGAGAAAATAAATCCCAAAACGTCAGTATTACTGAAATTTAGTGCAGTATGGAAACCTCAGGAATTACAATTTGCTTCTCATCAAGCTGCAAATGGTATTTTGAGGACTGGTACAAGAATCAGATCTTCTTGGGAGCTGGCAGATATAAGTAAAGTCCCTTTTGGTGAGGACCAAAGAATAATGTAAGAGCCTACAATTTTTGGTTAACATGATTTTGTCACAGCAGCTCTGAAAACTACCATAATATAAATAATAAACTTTGTTATTATAAATCTTCCAGCCAGTATGATATCCTTAGCTCCATACACTACTTCAGTCCTGTTTTTTCAGCCAGGGTAGTTTTAACCTGGTTGCATCCTCTGATGCAAGTCTGGAGTGAATCCACCCAAATCCTCCTTCTTCTTCCAGGAATGAAAGTGGCAACAAGGGAGGAATGCACAGCTGTGAGCAAACCCATTTCTTTAGCAGCAAATACTAGATCATTGTTTAAAAGCAAACAAACAAAAAACCAACTTAAGTGCACTGATAATTCCTCCTCTCACATCAGTCTTTAGGCCATGCCCCTCAGTGGACACAGTAACCAAATCTTTCTTCCTATAGTACTAGTAGGAAAAAGCCATAGAATAGCTCTCTGCAAAGGCCATTCCACTACTGCTAGACAGTAGCTAATTATTCCACAACAGGTTGCAAGACCTCTTTGTCCAACAAAAATGAAAGGTCCTGAGATATAAAAATTATATAGTGAAGGCTGCAAACAGATTTGAAATTAGATTTTTAACTGATCGAGCCAATTAATTTTGCTAGTATGGACCTATTTTTCATGGCGCCAAATAAAAATTCTTTTAGCTAAATCAGCATCTTTCTGGAGAGTTCTTCTTGAGTAATTTTTACATGGATAATGCAAGTTTCCTTTCTTGATACCCGCCGATTTTCCAACAATTTTAGGATGTGGATAAAATGGCATCCTTTTTTGATCCCCAGGTTTAGTTTTTAATTATGTTTATTATTCAATTAAATGAGGCACAAATAAACTGTATCTATTTCATGTCCATCTATAAATTTATATCAATAGGGAAATCAACCTATTATAAAACAATAAAGTTGCTGGTTTCTGGAGAATAGAAAGATACCAAAACCATTTGTAACTGTGTGTAGAAAACATGTTTTCCTTTTCTTATTTCTTGGTTTCAATTATAATATCAAGTTATATGAGATGTTTAATATAGAACGTCAAGTTCCAGTAAAAAACACAGAACATTCAAGGCCAATGTTTTGTGCATTTTATCACTTTCATAAATAGATTGTTTCTTTTAGAGGAGGTTTAAAATTAATTTTTGGAAAAAAACAAACAAAAAAACCCCTGACAAATTAATCTTGAAGTTCTAAAGAATACACAGCAATCAGCAACCCACCGAATATTTGGAACAGAAATTAACATTACTGAAATATGATATTATATAAAACTAAATATCAAAGAAGATAAAAAATTGGACACAAAATCTTTATAAGAAGATTATTTGTATGCACTGCTTAGGAAAATTCAGGTTTAAACTGAAATAAAATAATAAAAATGATAGCAGTATAGCATAAATAAGCAGAGGCTGAAGGATGAGGTATAATTAAACTTAGTGAGTTTAGAAGAGCTGAAAATAGCATCCTGTGCAAATGCACCAGAGTTTTCAACACAGAAGTCCTGCTGGCCTCTACCTAAAATGACCAAATACAACTTAGCATAATTTAGAAACAAGAGAAAATCACCCATACTCTACTTTCCATTAACAGCCTCACAACTCTGAAGGGACAGAGTGCTCAAAGGCTCCACCTTAAGCCTCCAGGGTTGTTAAGGAGAGTGACATTCCTAACTCCCACATCAGGCTGACAATAAACTCGACTGAATTGCCCCCAGAGACTGCTCCTATTTCTGTCACTGTGCTCCTACTCCTGTTACTGTCTTACCCGTATCACACAAATTTTACTGCCGCCTCCCTTCTCTACAAACTAAGCTTATTTTTATGTCATATTTTCACCTCCTGAATGCAAATTTAATTTCTCATTTCTTGTTAATTACCCATTAACAGGAGCAACCTGGTCACTCCGTACACTAAGATTTGATCAGAAAGTACCTAAGGAAGTCATATAAATGTATCAGGCTAATAAAACATGAATGTGTGTGTTGCAAAGAGGGTTCAGTTAAAAACTCAATTAACGCTAAATAAAATGACAAAAAAAGAGCCTACAAAATTACCTAAACATTTCAAATTTCATACACACTTAAATGCATGAATTGTCTGAATGTCAAAATGTAAGTAAAAAGGAAGAACCCTAATTAGAAATCAAGAAATTGCCTTGAGAAATAAAGCTTTCTTCAAAAAAAAAAGTAGCAAAGATGTATCTAAAGTTCCCAACTCACTATATACAGAGGCTGAACCACAGAAAAATCAAAGCTGAAGAATAGCACGAGCCTTCTATTTCCCTACAATTTGCATATGAATAAAGAGAACTGGTAACGATGATATGGCACTAATAATAAAGTCCGATGATGTGGCATTAATTATAAAGTCCCATGGTGGGGGGGGGGGGGAAGAGAAAAAACCCAAAGATCATGACACCTAGTAGGAGTTAGGGTCACAAAAAGAAAAAAAGCTAAAATAGAAAGTTGCAGAGAAAACATCTGCAAGTAGTGCTACCGTTGAGAGAAAAGGGAGAAGCAGATGCTCATGTACACCATTACCAAGCAGCCTGAAACTGAAACCAACACCGTTGGTATGGGATTTTTCTTGCAAGATCAAAAGGAAGCAGCAATGCCATCTGCTGTTTGCTTTGAAAAATTGTTAGAGCAGATGTTCCCATGTGTGGACCCTCCATCCCTTCTACTAAGAAACCACTTGAAAAATAACCATGAAATAACATGGGGAAAACATCTGTATGGTATACAGCAGACCACCAGTAGTGAAGCATAGGAAAGCCAAGAGAGGAGGAGAGAAAGGGCTGGAGCAATTCAAGCACGTCTAAGACTAGGTCAGAGACAGGCACCCCATTGCGTGGCATAACCTTCATATGTATACATATGTATAACCACTCACTGGTTGTCTTTTCCTTTCGTTACTCAGCAGGAGGAAGCCAGATTTCTCACCCATCGGACCTATGTCAGGCAAGACACTGTGTGTGTAGTTAAGCCAAACACCACAAAGAATGTACTAAAGAACCTGTATGGCAAGGCACAAGAATGACTTACTCCTTCCTCTCCCTTTCTATAGGCTTATATCCTACCTAGCACAATAAAAACACAGTAGTGTATTGTCCTGGTTTCAGCTGGGATAGAGTTAATTTTTTTTCCTAGTAGTTGGTATAGTGCTATGTTTTGGATTTAGTATGAGAATAATGTTGATAACACACTGATGTTTTTAGTTGTTGCTAAGTAGTCTACCAGTCAAGGACTTTTCAGCTTCCCATGCTCTGCCAGGTGCACAAGAAGCTGGGAGGGAGCATAGCCAGGACAGCTAGCCCAACTGGCCAATGGGGTATTCCATACCATATGATGTCATGCTCAGCATATAAAGCTAGGGAGAAGAAGGAGGAAGGGGGGGACGTTTGGAGTGATGGTGTTTGTCTTCCCAAGTAACCGTTACGCGTGATGGAGCCCTGCTTTCCTGGAGATGGCTGAACACCCGCCTGCCAATGGGAAGTAGTGAAGGAATTTCCTTGTTTTGCTTTGCTTGCGTGCATGGCTTTTGCTTTACCTATTAAACTGTCTTTATCTCAACCCATGAGTTTTCTCACTTTTACCCTTCCAATTCTCTCCCCCATCCCACCAGGGGGGAGTGAGTGAGCAGCTGTGTGGTGCTTAGTTGCTGGCTGGGGTTAAACCACGACATGTATTTATCATTATAGCTAGAGAAATCATGTGCTTTCCACATTTCTAAAACTGCTTTTATTTCAAAACTGTGAAATCTTCAACAATTTATACGGAACCTTCTATATATTCTGACAAATCTTTCAACAATACAAGTACAGTACAATCACAGGCACCAAGATGTTATGGTACCATCTAAATACTATAGGAGACAGACAGAAAGAAGATAGAAGGTGCTCTGAGTGTCTTATGTGTATCCTGGGAGTCTTAAAGGGGGCACATTTACCAGTCCTACAGCACTTTTAGAGATGATTGCAAAATATATTACCGACAAAGAGACTAACTTAAAAATATATATTGTAACAAAAGACATTCCAGACAGTTGTGATATTAGAGAATTAGTTTGCCTGAATTTTAAAAAAAGTTCATGGCAGAATACTTTAAAAGGACTGATGGATTTGCACAGCATGTGATTTTAGTGAAGAAATTATACACTATGACAAAGTTCTGAAAGAAGTAAGAGAATGGATGATAAGCATCATTGCAAAAAGTCTGAAGAAACAAACTACATATAGAAGTGAATTTTTTATTTCAGTGAAGACACCACAGTGAATTGTTCATTTCTCTTCACCTCATGATCTCACATTTTAGAAGCTTATTAAAGAAGTTAACCCAAATAGCACTACACTACATAGATATTCTACGTACAGGCATATAACTTGACATTTCAAGTTGCCCTTGAAATTGTGCCACCTAATTGCTTTGCAGACAGCAGCCTGGAAAGGGAAGCAGGTTTTTTTAGAACTGCCATGTTCTTCAAACTGCCTTGGTCCCATCTCGTAACATACTTGCCAATGTATATATGAATAGACCTATTTCTTTCCTGGAACTCTGGAGGACCAGGGTGGACATTAACATTTTTTGACCTACCACCTGTTTGCTATTATTTTAGGGAAGGAATAACAACTTGTTAAGCTTTGTTCTTAGCAGACTGCTGAGTCATGATCCGTACACTATAATAATTTGTTCCTGACTAATCTAGAATGATTGAAAAACACATTCAATCTTTCTAAGACTGACTGATGAACTGTCCTGGTTTTGGCTGGGATAGAGTTAATTTTCTTCCTAGTAGCTGGTATAGCGCTGTGTTTTGGATTTAGTATGAGAATAATGTTGATAACACACTGATCTTTTAATGGTTGCCAAGTAGTGTTTATGCTAAGTCAAGGACTTTTCAGCTTCCCATGCTCCACCAGCGAGGAGGTGCACAAGAAGCTGGGAGGAAGCATAGCCAGGACAGCTGACCCAAACTGGCCAAAGGGATATTCCATACCATATGACATCATGCTCAGTATATAAGCTGGGGGGAGTTGGCTGGAGGGCCACTGCTCATGGACTGGCAGGGCATCAGTCGACAGGTGGTGAGCAACTGCATTGTGCATCACTTGCTTTGTATATTCTTTTATTATTATTACTACTATTTTACTTTATTTTAATTATTAAACTGTTCTTATCTCAACCCATGAGTTTTCTTACTTTTACTCTCCTGATTCTCTCCCCCATCCCACTGGAGGTGGTGGGAGTGAGCGAGGGGCTGTGTGGTGTTTAGTTGCTGGCTAGGGTTAAACTACGACAGTAGATTTCAACTTTTAGAGTAATTAAATGTTAGGGTTTGAGTGGAAATACAGAAAGCACAGGGACACTTCCAGAAAGGTTCGATAGAATTTTACTGAAGATTTTCAGAGATTACAACTCTCTGCTGGTCCACTTCTTAATGTGTACCACTGATGGATCCCTTAAGTTATTACAATGACAGTGTAGGTATATACTTGTTAAAAATAAAGACTTCATTTTTTAATTTGAAATAGCAGCCGCCAGGATTGCTTGATTTCACCATCAAGATAGTCAGTCATTTAGCTATTCTGCAGCTTGAACAGGATTGGGCAGCTCTGGGCATCTCAGACTGGAGACCTACCAGCCCCTGTTTCATGGCACGGCCTTTTAAGATTCCAAGAACACACTGTTGCATCCCTGAGGCAAAGTCAAACACTGGACGTGAGGAAATGCCACAAAGAGTATTGGGTTGGTGTTTGTTTTTTTTTTTTTTTCCCAGATTGAACTTCTCTTTCTGTCATGGCCTGGGAACCTTCTAGCGCAAGTTAGGCAAAACTCTTCCCTTTCCCCACCACACTGGAGAAAATACCAAGTACGGAAGCTAACACACATTATCCCAAGAAAGAGAAAAATCCTAAAAAGACTGAAGGACCTGCATGCTGAATGCTTCTGTTCCAAACAGAGTACACTGAAAAAAAAAGCCATATGGGAGATGCTGGTACTTAACTACAGCTAGCCTAAATTAAACTATCTACAAAAGAAGAGCACAAAACTTGAGAAATTTGCAAAGAATGAGCCTGACTGAGCTAGATCAGACAAATGGAAAGAGGGATGTAGTGGGCTGAAGCTTATGAGATGAAACCTGCGTGAATTAGCACCAATAAAAGGACTGGATTTAGGAAACTAAATTTTTTTCAATACTCTATAGGACAGTCAATATAGGACAGTCCTTTTTAGGGTGATCTTCAAAGTATGCAAGATTTCAGGGGGAAAACAAGTCAGCCCTTATACAACAAGAAAGTATAGAAGGGATGGAATGCTGCTACGTAATCTTTCAATACTTTATGATGACAGAATCACAGAATAGTTGAGGTTGGAAGGAAACTCTGGAGATCATCTGGTCCAAACCCCTTCTCAAGCAGGGCCACCTAGAGCCAGTTGCCCAGGACCACGTCCAGCCAGCTTTTAAATATCTCCAAGGAGGGAGACTCCACAACCTCTCTGGGCAACCTGTGCCAGTGCTTGATCACCCTCACAGTGAAAAAGTGTTTCCTGATGTTCAGAGGGAATCTCCTGTGTTTCAGGTTGTGCCAATTGCCTCTGGTCCTGTCACTGGGCACCACTAAGAAGAGGCTGGCACTGTTCTCTTTGCACCCTCCCTCCCTTCAAGATATTTGTACATGCTGATGAGATCCTCCCAAGCCTTCTCTTCTCCAGGCTAAACAGTCCCAGCTCTCTCAGCCTTTCCTCATACCAAAGATGCTCTAGTCCCTTCTTGGGACCCATCCTGGTGGCCCTTTGCTGGACTCTCTGCATTACGTCCATGTCTCTCTTGTACTAGGGAGCCCAGAACTGGACCCAGCACTCCAGGTGTGGCCTCACCAGTGCTGAGTACAGGGCAAGAATCACCTCCCTTGACTAGCTGGCAACACTCCTCATGATGCAGTCCAGGATACCATTAGCCTTCTGATGCAAATGGTCCAATTAGAAAATGCCTTAGATTTGYTCTGAATGTGTTCTTCCATCAGTCTAGATTAACCATTCTCAGAAGGATTTAACACACTACATCTTATATGGATATTCCTAACTTCTCGAGCACTTCAACCCATCTATTCAGTTTTTATAGGGTCATTCAAGTGGACTGTAATCCTGACACATATTGTTCTTTTTTTAATCTCTTGAAGTGACTGAGTAATGACTGACCTGAAGTAAGACTGAATAGCAAATGTGAATATGTCAAGATTACCTCTTCTTTGACCACTCCTCTTTAATGAAAAAAAAAAAAAAAAAAAATCTGTTGTTGGCAAAAATCATTATCTGAGAATTCTCCCCTTAATGATGTCACCCTCCGAGATTTCTGTCGGGGTGAACTATCTTTAGAACCTCACAATCCCTCTGAGTTAAGAAAAGCATAAGCTTTTTGCAGTTTTTAAAATACATTTTTTCCAATTTAGCAATTTGCAGTTTGTGCCCTAATGCTTGTATTTGTCTTATAAACAACTGAGAAGCGGTACTACAACTACATTAGCATTGTCAGTTATGTAGTTCAATATGAAAACATCACATGTAGTTCAGATCTTAGAGACATTTGAATCCGGATTTGAACTTTGCAGAAGAAAATATACTCATTTTAAGGTACAGAAAACACAAAAGTGACTTTGAGAAGTTTGGAAATTAATTTGGCCCAGCTATGTTTCAGATGGCTACCATCTGTGAGTTTCTTAAAGACCAGACACAGATATGTGAACCAGTCCTTCAAATTACAATAGAAGGCAGAGCAATGTGTGCACACATGTATCTAGCCAATATAATAAATAAAAAAAAATATATACTCATTTATCACCCGAACATTTCTTCTGTCTGCCAATGCCTTTTGGTRTCTTTTCCCCTTCTTTTCCTGCTTGGTCTTTCTCTTCTCTATTTCTCCCTCCTTCTAGTGATACAAAAAAAAAAAAGAATCATACAGTAGGCCATGATAAACATTGGTAAGAAAGTGAGAATTTCTTATTTATATATCCAGAGTTCGGTCCTCTGACAACTCAAAATGCAAGCTCCTTCCTAAATCTTAGTTGAAGGTTGAATCATCACCCATAGATCAGAAATAATTGGATTGATCAGAGGCAGCAAGAAACAACAATTTGCTTAGAAATATTTTAGGACCAATTTTTCAAATTCCACAACATGTTCAGTAATCAGTATCTAAAACCAGGTAAAAAAAACCTCAACAACAACTTCTAGTAATATCCTCTGAGACACCAACACACTAAAAAAATACTGTATCTGCCATCTAAATTAATGCTTTTCAGTGATTAAAAACTATTCTGTCCAATTTTGCCAATCTATTTTTCTGAAATTAGAAGTAATTCATGGGCAAAACCAGTTCTTTAAATTCACTGCAAGTATAACGCAGTATTTATTTATATAATGTAGTATTTTATTAGGAAACTATGGGTAAGACAGAACTTAACAAATGCACACAATTTTTTGTTTTCTCTAATTTTATTTAGATTTTCAGACAATAAAAAAGTACAGTATTATTTCTGTGAATGACCACAGCTAAACAGTATTTTGTATTGTATTACCAATTGCTTACATATACCTGTGCATTATATGATCTATTAACAAAACTATATTAAGACTACAACAACAGGTTGTTCTGACATTCACATAACTATATCTTTTATTGTAATTAAACATATCATGATTCTTCTAGATTTATATACTACTTCCACTTGCAAGCTTGAAGTTGTCCCCATAGTATGTATTAGGCTTGCTTCAGGTGGGTATCAGAGATAAAAAATTGATGCTTTGTTCCAGAAGATATTCTTATTGACAGAGTATGTCAAAAGGACAAAACTTGGTTTCCAGGGATTACAGCTGCAGACAATTATTGCCATTATCCTATCAGTGATTGCCTTTATCCTGTAGGGATGAAAAACATCTCTCTGCAAGGGATTCTAGAAGTGGACACGTATGTGTTATCAGGAGGAGCAGAATAACTAATTTCCAAATGTTTGTTCTCCGTGTGACAGTCCTAAGTACAAGCAAAAACGTTGCTGCCTCAAAATGCAGAGAAAGAACGTAATAAATTAATGTTACGGGGCAAATTTCAGTATTACTGATTCCTAAAGTGAGACATTCATATTACGAAACATCATTTGGCATACATCTAATGCTTTTATCGCTTCAACTTTATACTCTCCACTTTTGATTCAAAACTTCAAGTAGGTCAAAGAATGACCATTTTCTTTTTCTGTGGCTTCTAAAGTAGCTATTTCTGTTCATGTTACAAATGTAGCATTTCTTGTTCACAATAGAACATATTCAATAGGGATAGAAAAACATCTACTAAGACATTATTGCTGATAAGGAGTTCTGTGAAATTTATTGTTGCTGGCTTCACTTTCAAAGCATGTTCTGGCCCCCCATCCAATAGTTATCCAATTTAACATCAGTCTAAATATGCAATTTGTAATCAGTTTACATTTGTACATTTCAGAACACTCTTTCTGTAAGTCTTGCCATATACATACTATTGGACCATATTTTCCTTCCAGTCACCTAGAGATCTACTGAGGCATAATGATAACTTACATGTTTTAGAGGCTGGAAGCATCACTGGAAACAGAACACAAGTTGATTCAGATTCAGACAAATTTTGTTGATATGCGCAGTATTTGTAAAATATTCTGTCTGCTCATCCCTATTGTCTATAAGAAATACTATTATATAGGCTCAATTCTTCCCCAGAGTCATTAATCTTAGAGGCCTCAGCTAGGAATCTCAAACTGTGAAGCAGCTGTCAATGCTTCAGAAGGAAACGCGAGCAGCCAGAATGAACGCTAGTGCTGTTGCTTGTTCCTGCCATTGTGCAACAACACTTGCCAGCTCTATAACATTAGAAATGCACATTTAGAGCCCCCTAAAATGATTTAAACAGCTATTAGATTTAGCCACAACTTTTCTATTTGTAAATATTCTATATTTTCAGTTTAAAGACTTTTTCAAATTAAAATCTCCCAAACTGTAGAAATAAACAAAATATCAATGCTGAATTTTTTCTTTCTAGTAACATTCCACTATCTCAAACAGAAAATTGATTTTTTTTTTTAACTTCTTTGAAAGTGTCCTGGTTTCAGCTGGGAGAGTTAATTTTCTTCCTAGTGCTGTGTTTTGGCTTTAGTATGAAAAGAATGTTGATAAGACACTGATGTTTTTAGTTGTTGCTAAGTAGTCTACTAGGTCAAGGACTTTTCAGCCTCCCATGCTCTGCCAGGTGCACAAGAAGCTGGGAGGGAGCATAGCCTGGACAGCTAGCCCAACTGGCCAACGGGGTATTCCATACCATGTGACATCATGCTCAATATATAAATAGGGGGCGTGGTCCAGGAAGTAGTGATCACTGCTTGGGTATCGCTCAGCAGGTGGTGAGCAATTGCATTGTGCATCACTCATTTTGTATATTCTATCATTATTATCATCATTATTTCCCCTTCCTTTTCTGTTTTATTAAACTGTCTTTATCTCAATCCACAATTTTTACGTCCCACCCCCCCGCCCCGATTCTCTCCCCCATCCCACTGAGGGGAGGGGGGAGTGAGCGAGCGGCTGTGTGGTGTTTGGCTGCCTGCTGGGTTAAACCACAACAGAAAGTAAAGAAAAAAAATTCAGTTACAAATGAAAAATTCTTCCCTATTGTTTTTAAGGAGAATTCTGCATTATTTTTATCTTCACTAACTTATAATTCAAACAAAAGAAAAGCAGTGGTTTTAAAGCACCAGTTTATATCTTTATACTAGCCCAACTCATATCTACAAAAAGAAGATATGCGAGGTCGTTGACTGTTCTTATGATCTCACATCCAAACTGGATGTTTCTATGCAATATTTTACCAAGAAATTCATCATACATTGGGCACTGAAATGCAATATCATAAATTCAGTTCAAATTAAATTGGCCACATATTGTCTATTTTGTTCCTTATCCTTGGAGGCTGCCAAAGGAGGTAGAAAATAGTGGACTGTACCCAGAAACTTAAATTCATGAGAATTTATGTTTGTGAAACAGCATGCTCCTCAGGCCTATAAGCAAGTGAGAGACAATGAAGCAGAATAAAAAGCCAACGCACTGTGAGCACATGATGAATGTGTCTAGCTTTGTAAAGAGTCACATCTGGTATAACAACTCCTCACCTCTCCAAGTTTGGTAACTGAATAGCATATACCCTTCCTAAGAATTTTGATTGCAAAAAAAATAATGGTTTGATGTACAAACCTTTTGAAAATATGCTGCATACAAAAGTTGCTGGCTTAGGAGCTGAGTCAGAGGTTTAATGATAAGTATGCTGAAGTTTGGTAAGTAAGATATTATCTTCTCTTGACCTTTTTCCAAAACAAAGACTGTCCTGGAAATAACCAAGATGTTATTAGCTCTTCCCTTTTTTCTTCTCGCTGTCCTGCTTCTGAAGATGTTTTGCAGTTGCTGCTGGTACTAATAAAAAGCTTAACAAAACAAGGATAGAAATGAAGATTTGAAAGAAGGAATCAGATACCACTGGGGAATATTGATATAGAAGTTAAGAATCCAAAAAGAAAACAGTTTGTAAATAAATGTTTATTGATGTAGCAAAGCCAATCATCTCCAAACGACTGTCTGCAAGTCTATCATCTACAAATTCACAGAGGCATTATTTCCTAATTTTACAAGAAAATGATGTAATGATTCATTTTGTTATTTTATGGACTGAGAGAATTAAGATATAAGAGGGACTGCACTGTTTGTTTCCACAAAGAAGCTTTTGCTTTTTCTAAAATAAGCAACTCACCCACAGATATACTTTTATTACACCACGATATATAGAGTAGCATCAGAAGACACTGAAGGTCTTCTTGTTTGTAGAAGACAGGAAAAGATAATCTTTTAATGACCTCATAACAGGAAAGGTAATCTTGCCTTGGAACAATGGCTGAATTCTCTTCTGCATTTTTTCCTTTATTTGCTTCGTACCTGTTTTATAAGGTAGTGCAGACTCAGGTTTGGTCTTACCTTAAATTGTCAGTCAAAGGAGATGGACAAAGCGTGTTGTAGGGAAAAAGTGTAGATCTCTGTGTTCGCCGTATCTTTAAAAAAAAAGAAGAGAGATTTTGAAACGGAATGCATTTTCATAAAATATAGCGTTTGTTTTCCAGCTATCAGGAAAGGTGACAGTAACGTCCATCTAATATGCAACTTATACGCCAAAGTTTGGAGCAATAACATCTGCAAAGAAAATTCCTGATGAAAGAAAGTAAGTAATAATTTTCTCAGAGCAGAAAAAATTTATTCACTTGTCCAAAAATCTCAGTGTTAGCTTTATTTCTATGCACACAAAAATGCTATCAACAAAATATTTGGAATGCTATCAGAGTTTAGCTTTCAATTCTAGTCTTTTCTAATAGTCATAACTATAACTGGGGATGATCTTCCCTACATCCACAATGTTGAAAGTTTCACTTTGAAAAAACTGTTACAGAGGTATACTTTCAAAGTAGATTCTATGTAGGGAATTTGTTTGGAGAGTTTTTCCACATGAACGATAGTGTGCCTGTTGAACACGTTCAGAGTATGAGTCCACGGCCAGAACCATCAAACTCAAGATTGCTGTGAACAAGTCTAGTCTGCATAATGCTTTTGTCTTTCTTTCTGAGCGTTTGCAGAGGAGATTTTCTCCACTGGCATTGTACAGTTCTGCAGCAGTGCTTAAAAGCCAGTGTTGAGGAAGAACTCTGAAACAAGGTTTATAAACTATGATGAATCTTTGATAACTAGAGCAGTTAAATTAGCAAATAAAGAATGAAGTAGTTGGTGAGGAGGAAATCTCTATGTATGCCTACACTAGACTTCTAGGTAATTTTTGAGATATACTGGATCAATGCAGTCTAATCAAAAGCTACTRAGAATAACCCAACTGTTCGTCCCATGTATTCACAGGTAATACCGGATGGGTGTCATCTGTCATAATGCATCCTGCATGTCCTTACAACACGTCTAGCTTGGCCTTTCAGCATTTTTCTCCATCTCATTCGTCTGGTCCATGAACAGCCTCCTGAGTCACCAAAACATTGTGTATTAGGAGTCTTGCACTGATCTTGCTGCACTTTGCAAAACACTGAAGCTTATGAAATGGATGTAGCCAAGAGAGAGGTAGGTTGAACCTGCCAAATTCACATCTACCACATCCCAACTTTTGCCATTGAAGGCTAGACTCCCACTGCAACTTCAACCTTCTTTGGAATACTGAACTGCAATGTTACTGCTCTGTAGTGTCGCCAGGACAGTCTTTTTCCAAAAAATGATGGCTGTCCATTTCTGCTGGCTTTTGCACTTTGGAAATCAGCAGCTTGCTGTTCTGCAAAAGTGGGTTCTTTAACAATGTGGCTCCCTTGATGAATGCTAGTTGTTCACAGCCAAACTCAAACACAAGGGTGTGCTTCTATAGCTGTCCTGTTTGCAGATTTGCACGTTTTTGCACAGAATTGTACAGTACAAACATATAACATAAGGCACACTGAGTCTCAGGTACACTGTAGGCAAGCTTATTGAGGTGTAAATGTTATCACTAATTATTTATGGTTTGCAAATCATTCACAAGTTACTTTGATTTCTTTCAATCAATTTGATATTCAAAATTGTTTCACAAAGTAGCTTGGACAAACACTAAAATGTATAAATTAAACTAAGTGCAATATTGTCCTTTTGTCAGCACATATACCACTTATCTCTTTGTTCTATATACCAGAGGCTTCTCCTTCTCACTAAGCACTATCTTTGCAAACAATGCCTAAACTAAAAGAATACTCAAAGAAAACAGCATTCTGTTTACTGGAATATCCGCATATATTTTAATTTCTATATCATTATGTGTCCATGATTTCATTTTAATACAATTCTTTTAATCACCATTAACATTTTGCTAGATATGTCCTCCATTCTCCTGCTACATAAGCAGAAGTTAGTTATTCTAAAACTTTGATCCTTAACCCAACACTAGTGCACAAATCATACTGTTTATCCACTATCCTTTCTGTACGATCCCTCACTTTTTTTCTTGCTCTTGCCTAATGTAAAACTATGACAGTGGGGAAGAAAAAGTAGCTTAGATTCTACAGGGCACTGAAACATATGCAACCTTTCCTGTTTCCTGTACTTTACAAGAAAATTTTATGTTGCACAGGGCAGAGGCAAGGAAACAGAATTCAAGAAATGATGCCATGTATAACCTTAGGCAAGCATTAGACTCACAAGAATGATAGCCAAAGACATAAAGAGAGCTTTAAGCAGCACAACCAGGCATACTATAACTAGCAGTCCCAGCTTCCCCACGATTGCAACAGGACAAAAAGTGCTGGAGGCAGAGATGAGACAGGGAAAGACAGGAATTCCTAGGACTGACAGGATGCAGTGCACACTACTCTATAGGGATAGATAAGAACAGATAGATAAGGACAGACTGCCTGCTTGCTTAATAAAGTCTACTAAGGCAAAGATTAAAAACAACAGGCTCTGTGAATGAAGTTTATTGGGTTTTGTATGGTGGTGGTGTTTTTTTATTACAACTAATATGACCATAATTTTCATTATTTGCATTTTTGTCTTATAGTAGCTTGCTTAAGATATAAGACCCTTTCAGTTTTTAGGTTGGCCTGCATTTTATTAAAAAAAATCCCAAAACTTAATCATTTTCCTAGTCCTAAAAAAAAAAAAAAAAAAAAAAAAAAGATTGTGAGCATTAATCTTTTTGAAGAAGCCATTTCACCAACAAATAAAAGGATATATTCTCACATACTTTCAGCTTTTCAACAAGTGGGACAGCTTCATCAGAATGCCTCATAAACAATAAATGAATGGATCATTAGAAAAGATCTTGAGATAATGAAAAATTATTCCTTTTGCTTATGGAAAATGGAGTTTTGCCCAAGGCTAGATAGGAGGGCTTTGAAAGTACTAGGAACCGAAGACAGATTTTCAAATCTCTGTCTTAGGGCTTTAACCACAAATCCTATTGCATGTATACTGACTATGAAGTGTCAGCATGACTGACTATAAGCTTCAGTACTTGTTGGTGCATCTAAGTTTGTTTTGGTTGTTTTTGGTTTTTTTTGTTTTGTTTTTAAACAAGTAAATAATACCTATCTGTATGGCAATAGCATGCAAACTGACAATTTTTACATGCTAACATCAAGTTGTGAACATGTAGACTGCTTTTCCCCTCTCAAATTATAGATCGTCTTAAATAAGTGTGATAACAGCAGCTATTTCTAGCCAAAATACATCAAGAATTCCGACACATTTTCTTCTGTCTCAGACTTACTAACACAAATGTAAGCATCCAAGCTCTCCTACCTCACTTCCATTAGCAATATAGGAGCATTAGTCTAACACAGACCCACTTGTTCAGCAATAGGCTGGACTATGGTTCAATTTGTGTAGCTGTGTATTGCACAGATGGGAACTAACTAGCCTTCAGTGGACTTCTCTTGTCAACAGCACACAGAACAAAATTCAAATTCTTCACAGCTGTTATTCTACTAGTGGGAATTATGTAGCATGCAATGCTCTCCTCTTCTATTTAATCTCATTGGTTACGTGCTGTCCTTTCTTTAAGCCCTGGTTACTATGGCATTTGTCAAATACACGTTTCTCTCAGATGAAACAATTCCCTTTTAAAGCTTCTGTGGTGGCCCTCAGTGGTCGCCTTCAGTGGTATCTTGGTTTCTAAATGCTCACCAGTAATGTTAAGCCAAATCAATCCAAATCAAAGCCCGCAATGATTTAATGATTCAACAGGAAGAAGGTGCTGGATGACCCACAAATTCTTTTACACTTCATTTTCTTCTTGGGTAGTATATATTAAGACTAATATTTTAATAATGTGAACTATTCTCCTGCACTGTATGAGTCCAATCTACAACATCTAGTTTGAAAAGAAAGAAATTACAACCGAGACCCTATATTTTCAGTAACAAATATACCAAAGCAAATATTGCTAGCTACTTTCTTCTTTGACCAAATGAGCCCCCACAAAAAGGAAGAATAGGAAAGGAAAAGAAAAATCTTGTTTTTAGAAGGAATCTTGGTTTTAGAACTCTGTTTTTCATGGAGGCACATGGAAATGGATCATTAAGCAGTTAAGATGGAGCACGATGTTGAACTAACAGAGAGAAAATAATTTCATAGCCAGAGTCCTCATTTCTATGTAAGGAACTTTTCCCATACTCATCTAACATCTTTTAGTTTATGTGAGAAAATGCCATTGAAAAATACTTTATGAGGGTCTCCAGCATGAGGTATGATCCCCATATTTCAGACAGCTTCCCTGGTTAACAGTGGTAATTGGGAGGCAATTCTTCAGCACAGATCCTGAATTCTTTGTGCTTTGCCCTCAGCTCCTCCATATTCAGCGTGTGCGTGTACCTTACTAATAAGAGGATCACAAGTCACACTGAAGGGCAGTTTCCATTCTGTAGCTCATGACCTTTGCTCTTCCAGTTCATGCCACCTTGATCATCCTTTTGGACTCTTCCTTAGGGTGACAGAGTGACACAAAAGAATCCATCCCTTGCACTCAAAAYATGCTCCTGACTACATATGTTAAGCAACCATCAAACTCCTCTTTTAAACATCAAATGAGAAAAGGATGTTTTCAAATATCATATGTGCACACTGTGCACATTCCAAAACCTCTTATGATATAACTTTCCTCAATAAGATAAGCATACTGTTACATATTTGTGTCATGATTGAAATCCTTTAACATCCTATGCCTCCTTATGCATCCCTAATTACCTGTCAGCCCTTCCAGGTTACCTCTAATTTAGAGGAAAAGCAACAGTAAATAAAAAGCACTTTTCTACCACTCGTGTGAGAAGTGCCAGGTAACCGAACACACATTAAATACTTTTTTTTTTTTCTTCTTTCTCTCCCTTCCCTGTGGGCTCAGATAGAAGCATCATGAAAAGAAGGAGGAACAGAGAGAACAGCAAAGGAATACAAAGAAACACCATTATCTGAGAACCTCTGCTAGCCTCAGGTGACAAATCAGCAACTGCTAAACATCCTAACTGGACAAACCTGGCAGTAAATCACACAGGTGTGCTCCCCAAAAGAACTGGTCTAATATACCATATGAAAAATGGAAAACTAGTCAGAGCCACAGACTCTAATGGAAGTAGTCAGTATCACCAGAAACAACTTGATAGCAAGTTTTAAGACTGGGCAAATTTCCTGTAGTGTTTGACAGTGGGGATAGTCTAACTAGAATTTTCATTATGTTGCAAACTTGATACTTCTGACAGGGGAAAAGTCAAAATAAGAGGAATGTTTTAACAATTTCCACAGAATAAAAATTCAAGAGAAAAAATATCAGGACTACTAAACTAATTTTGCTTTCTATAATGTCAAATTTACATTCTGGCACTATCGAGATACTCAGTTTTCCAAGATTAAAAAGAACAAAAATTTCCTAGCATGCCAGTTTTATTATTTTTAAAAACTTAAAACATATTATGATATCAAATGTAATGTTACAAGCTAAAATAAGAATGTAAATGTTATATATAAATATTGAACACACACATTGTAATAAACAAGTCCGGACAAAATCATCGAAATAAAATATTTTATCATATCAAAACCATACATTTTTGAAATGAGTTGAGAATATTGTTGGACTCTCATTTCTATTCTTATTATTCAGAAGTTATCAAAATAAGCTGCTCCCACAAAACTTTTTTATTGCACTAAAACTGCATTTTTATCTTTTATAGAGAAATCTGTTCCATCAAAAATATTTTAACCAGTTTTAGTCTGGAAACAGATGAGTTCATGTAATCTGCCGGAACATGTTACAGAGCCTGCAGAGGGTTTGAACGATTAGTTTCTGTGGCTGGGAAGCCTTGACTCTTCATTTTGTGCTTAGAGTTTTGGTTCTACTCCTTGAATACCAACAGAATGATCAGGGTGTTGGTCCATCACGTGCACCTAGGGCCTCAGGGGCTAAGAATGATCGTGAGTTACATAGTGAAAGCACACAGGTGACAAACCATAGAAAGGAAATGCATGCAAGAGCTGAGACAAAAGGTCTCCTGAATAAAGATTAAGATGGAACAGGGCCATTTCAAACCTGTGTTGCTCCTTTCTCTGTCTAAATCTAATCAATATGCAGCATAAGTAGTAATATTACTAGCCACATATTCCCTCTTCATTCTGTAAATGCTGAGATACAGAAGACAGGCCAGCTTAATTAAATGCTGCCATCAAAAAAGAGTAACATTTACCTCTCCTTCTGCAGCTTGTCTGTGGAATAAATTATGTATCTTCAAGTCTAAACTTTGCCTGGTCTTTAAATATACTTGCCCAAAGATACCACTAAACACTAACATTGGCCTTGGTCTCAACACTGTTATATCTGTGCAGTGGCCAAAGCTCCTGTGCCAATCTGGCAGAGCTCTGACATTCGATAAATTGATGCTTACCTTAGTTGATTTGGGAGAAACTTATTTCACCAGAGGTGAATTCCACTACTGCAAGATGGTCCTAAGACACAGTGTGTGTGAGAACGTGAGGACTGACATCAGCAAAACAGACCACATGTATTTTTTTTTCCTATGCATGTTTACTATTATGCATACATGTTTGGTTTTTTTATTTAGTTCTATAGTTTAATATTTACTTAACCCTACAAGAGCAAGTTGCAGAATATATGCCTATACATGAACATTTGGCAAGGCACATTTTTCTAAATAAGACATTGTTCTATTCTCACGATTCACATAAAAGATCTCATACTATTGTGGACATTTAAAGAGTTATTCAGGAAAATACCTAACTACACAAAAATGTCTGCTTTAATTTATTGATTCATTTTGGACCATCATGGGAAACTTAGGGCCTAAAAATATCTTACCCATAGGCTTTATGTTCACATTTCATATGTACTGAGAATGACTGACTGTACTAGAGGCCCTTGGTACCTGTTGCTGAAGTTTCTATACTCAGTATTTTTCTTGGATTGGACTTGCAGCCAACTGGTTGTAATTGACTCTCTACTGGGACAAGTTAGGATAAGAACATATGCCTTTCCTTAAAAAATAGAGGGAGAAAAAGAGAAGGAGAAAGGGAGAGAGAAAGAGAAATATCACCAGTATTTATTTTAAGTTGCCTTCATTTCCAACTTTTCTGGCAGAATGTCAAGCTTCTGTCATAATGCAGAACTCCATTTAAGAGCAGCTTCTGGAAAAAAAGACTACACGAGGAATTGTACCTAACTAAAATATAAAATTTAAGAATGGAGCAGCAGAGTTATTTCTGCCCTGTAGGGTAGACAGTCCATCTGATATTGCCATAAGATTTCTGCATATGAAATGCCAGGCTGGCATTTCTCTTTAGGGCAGTCATTAGTCAATTTGTCATACATCATGCAAACATAAATTACTAAATTATAACTGCAAATGTGAAAACCTCCAATCGTTCTTTACCTCAGGCCAACTATTTCTAGGCTAAACAAACTTGACACCAGGCTTCAGCAGCAATTGTAACAATTCCATGAGGATCTCAAGGGAATTATTGGCTGTGCCATGTAAAAATATGCAAATTCTATCTAAATTTTAGTGTATAAAAAAGGAACTTTATTTTTACTAAACTTTTGCATGCAGAAAAATATATTAAAAACAAAGCTAGCGTCTGTTTACATCAATCTTTCTGCAGCATGCTATATGTTAAGCTTTGGTGCACGTAAATGGAAACTACCACCATCTTATCTTCATTGATGAGCTCACACACTAGCTTCATTCTCATCTTTGGCACATAAAGTAAACCTCCCTCTGAAATCAGCAGTCCATTCCTAATGGAACTCAGCATCCCCTTGTTCCTGTCCTAGTGTCCAAATATGAGATTGCAGGTGTAAACTTACTAGAAATCATCCTTTTTTTCTTTAGACATGTGCAAAAGTTTACTATTTTGAAAACTGCCATACATACATCTCTTCCTACTAAAGGAGTACTTATTAGCATCTTTACTAGTAACATACACCAACACTTCAGATTTTCAGACCCAAAGTTAAATACCAAGTTGCAAAACACTGACTGACGAAATCTAGTCCCTCCTCAGACAGGTGAAATTCCTTCGTTTGTCATTGAAATGCTCCAACCTCTATCATAAGATACGACAATGGGGAACAGCCTGCACAGCCATAGACTCCTGTGATATCTTTAATAAATACAAATATTTGGTGCCACTATTAGGGATTGCTTCCAAAAGACAAATCATCAAGTAGCTCAGTATCTCCTAATGCTACATTAGGACGCTGATGCAATATTTAACAGATAATTTAACCTCTCCCAGTAGTGTCCACAACTCCCACACCAGAACCCACGCATGTCCTGACTGACTGTTCATCCCCAAGACCAGCTTTGTTCACAACATAGATGTGTCCTTCTCAAAGTCACTGATCAGAGCACTAAAACCTGCATGCTCCTGCTTAGCTTAGAAAACTTCCATTACAGCTGAATATAAACTATTGAAGCTAATGGTAATGTCATATAAAGACTCGGTGGCTTACAATGGATTTATGAATAAAGAGCAGGCATTTGTAACCTAACAGTTTCTAGCTGGATGAAAATAGTTGTTCTTTCGTAGGTGGTAAATGGCTGTTGAGCAGCTGCTTGTCCAGACAGGCAAAACAAGGAAAAGCCTTTTCCACAAGAGAAAAGTAGTGCTCGTGTGCCATAAACATGCTTCTCACCCTCCTCTATACTGCTCGACTCTTGTATCTCAGTCCTCCCACTCCTCCCTGTCCCTAGCTGCATTTCTGGGCCCATAGGAGCTGTAATGGACTTACAAGCTATGTAACTGTTGCATGTGACTTCATCAGCAGTGGCCGCGCAGCCTCGGGGGGAGGTAATGTAAGACGACAACAGAGCATCTGTTCAGTTTTATTTTAACATAGCAGCCAGTCATGGAAGAACCATCTTTCCTAATTGGTGGTATGAATGCAAGGATGGCATTAACATTGACAAAATGCCCATGAGCTACACTGCCACATGTGGCAGCGGGTATGGCTGGAGTCTCTAGAAGTACCCATGGGAAAACTGGCCCCAGCTGTCTCACAGTCCCAGCTTAGGTATTCACCCATCTACCACCGACAGGGAATCAGCTCCTGACACACAAGTGGTCCTGCAGAGAAATTCCTGTATTCTGGATAGTGCATAGGCACTTTCCACAAGGAAAAAAATATTCACCTCACACTTCACTTTTTACACTGTTGGCAAGTGAGGATAATCTGAAAAAATGTTAAATTATGCAGAATGAGAAGAGTTTTCTCTCCCTCTCTCTGTCTGTTTTTTTTAAAGCAGAAACTTTACCTCTTCCATGGATTTAACGTCATAATTTGTTGCAGCCAAGAGGTTTATAAGAGTTATGTTATCAAAACTGGAATCATCAAGAAATTGTATCAGAAGACACTGTTTAAGTACAAGTCTAATTACTCCAATCTTTTTTTTTTTTTTYYTTTTTCTTTCCTTCTTTTTGTTTCCTTTGCATAGATCCACTTAATCCCATCTCTTAGTGTGGGCAAAAGCTGACAGTTGCATGACAAGGAATGTTTCCCTTTGTAAAAGCCTACTTCCTCTCTGTGTAGTTTTAGCCTAATTGAAATGTTTCCCATTAAGCTCAATCAAGGCAGCAATTATCTAATTACTCACTTATGCTTTTCCAGTCAAAAATTGTACAACCAAGCATATTAGGGGGCTGCATACATATTTATTATTGTTTTTATATGTCCCTGTTTAGGTTTAAGCAGCAATCAAACATTTTTGCAGTACTTTTGTACTGCCCCTAAGTCAGCTTGCTACTATTTTCTACTACAAAGAATTGCGCAGGTCACAAAACCACTTCTATGCCTCCTACCAATTCTGCAGTAGGTAGATGGTAATTTCAGAATCAAGTTACTCCTACATAATATGGCAAAGAGAAAAGAAGGTTACAAACAAATGCATTTCATATGAATGGGCCTCGCATGAATAAGTTTGCAAGGCTGAAATGATCCAAGGGAACTTTTAGGCCTTTTAAATGCACCACATTTATGGTGAAACCTTTTTAAAAAAAAAAAAAACAACTCAAGCAAAAAAGGATTTTACAAGACCTCCATAAAAACACACCTTCTGTACGTCTAGGCATATTCTTTAGAAAGATCCCTGAAATCAAGAGTATCAACACTGCAGGTGATCTATATTCTTTATGGCAGTAAATTAATTGCATGTCTCATTTAAAGAACCATGAGGTCATCAATGATTAATTTTTTATTGAAGTACAACATAAGTTACACTACATATATGTACACTATGCCAGCACTGGTTGGCTGCCTAGTTCTTGCTCTATATATAGACAGCTATCATTTTTTTATTTCTCTGAATAAAAATACTTGTTATTGATAAATTATTTTTAAAAAAATTAAGAAACTTTTTAATGCATGATACTTTGTTTCAGAATGCTTCATTGCTCTTAAAGGCAGGAACAGAATTGTATTAAAGTATCTTTACACAATCTGTATACTATGCAATACTTTCTGGTTGGAATTAGTTTTACTGATGCAAATTATCTTTTCAAAACTGACTTGTGACTTTAGACACTACAGTTCCTAGGTTCATAACCTAATACACCATATGGTAACAGCTACCATTTTCAGAATGGTGCTGAGCAACCATCCATTGAAACGCAGACCTCTTTCCCTATCCCAGTTAATATAGAAAGATCTGCAGCAATGAGTCTATGTCCCTTTTTTTATGGGCACTTGAATAGCATAGTTTGGATCATGAATGCTTAAAGCTCCATTTGAAGCCTAGAAAGTTCCTCCCAGGTCCAAAGTAATCTTGTTTTCTAACTGAGCCTTCTTAGAGTGGTCCTTCCAACATGTATATGGCTATAAAAACACAGTACTCCTTCAGTAGCCTCATGCTGGTTGGTTTTCATACAGTAGCCTCTTTTCTGTGCGATAGATTATAGCAGAAATGCAGCCACAGAAAACTTCTGTCCTATGTTGCAGAAATACCACAGCTTTGACTGTTCACATAAGGCCTCCTGCAATGCGTGACAAAGACAACTGAAAGCTTCCTTTTAACTTCATGTGGTCCATAAACAGAAGGGGAAGTCTTTTTATAACATTTAACAGTGTAAGAATAAAAGGACTGGACATGCCAGCTAAACACTTGCTGTTTCCCCCAGACGGTATGTAGGAGGGCAGGAGACCCACCCCGCACTCTCACCCTCACGCCAGTCCCTGCCTGGGGAGACACTGTGCTCATGCGCAAGGCAACAGCAGTGATCTCTGTGGCAGGTCATCCTCAGCCTTCCCGCAGGGGTTTTGCCTTCATCTGCAGAACATCAGCCAGTTCAAGCACATTCACCCTCTCCTCCTGCCCAGGCCGCATCCAGATTGTGCCCATCAAAGACAAGAACTTAGTACTTCTTTCAAGTTTCCAGTTACGTTATCAGTAAAGACTACTTAAAAGTATGGGAGTATTTAATCATTTTAAAAAGGAGGAAGTAAGTAGTACCAAAAATGAACGTTCAATGAAAACAAAATTAGACAAAATCTCCCTATTAAAACTTATCAGTCAGGCTGTAAGAATTAATGTTACAGAGCATGATGCTAGAATTACAATTGTATTATCCCCTGTGCATGAGACACGCGACGTGTGCATGGGTTTAAAGCACACACACACAGAGCAAGTCTGGAAACACTTAGCAGTGACAGCCTGCACTAGTGTGTAGGAAACCTATCTTTAATTTCTAGACCCAGGACATCTGGGACAAAAGTAGAACTAAATTATGTTCATCACATGGGTGCCCTTTATTAACTTGCAGACTATAATACTTTTTTGTCATAATGTTATGAACATATTCTGTTGTCTACTTTTCAAAGTGAAAATGTTCATTCTTAGTAGAAAGGATAATTTTACAGGAAAAAATAAGTAATTTCAGACTTATGTTTTCATAGTTAGAACGTAAATGGATACTTATACAATATTTCATAAATTCATGAAATGCACTATTTCTCCCACCACCTGACTGTGATACACAGTTGTTTCATATACATTATCAACAAAAATACAGCTGCCTGGAGTTTCTGGAAGATATATGTATATAGCACACACTCACACCCCATATACATGGAGGTAATATCCATGTGAAAAATTGGGGAGGTACGTGATACCCATGACTGCATCACCTGCCCACTTATCCAGCTCCCTGGGAGTTATTCTAACATTCCAAAGTCCTGAGCAGCTTCAAACAGCTGCCACTGGGGGGGGGGTGGGGGGGGGGGGGGGGAGGGGAAGGACGGAATGGAAAATAGCCCCAAACCTCTGAATAAGACAGTGAAACGCTTCTCCTTTTCCTCTTCTCTTACCTCTCCACAAAATATTCCCCTAAATAAGCCATGAACAACCCCCATCTGAACTACGAGCTAAACAAAGCCAATTTTGAACTCAATTTTGAGCTTCTACCTGTAGAAATGGTACAACTCCAAAGTCCAGCCCTTTCCCCGATGAGGTTTAACATCAGGGTGGTACTGACTAAAAAGATTTCTTCTAATAACTGCAGCTATGATGAGCAGTTCCAATTTTAAAAAGCATTGAAAGATTCAGAATTCCCAATAACCCAATGGAATGATTGCTACATCCTTAAGAATGAGTACAAAGAAACATAGTCTAGCTGCACAGAGAAGATTTTAATTCAAACTCAGGAAAAAAAAAACCTACTATGAGATTACAATAGAACAACATTCAGGGGAAAACTGCTGTAAATTATACCAAACATACAATCCATGTAGTCCTTTATATTGCAAGAGAAAGACATTCTTAATCTCTAACTTTATTAGGGTTTTTCAATGATAGCAAACTTCTTGTTGCCACCAATAATAATCTGGATGGCACAGAACAGGATCAGATCCATTCTCTCTAACTGAGACTCCAGAAGATTTCCTAGATGACATGAACAGTGACAAATATAAATGCTTTGGCTCACAAAATACTCTCTGGCATCACTGTAGTCCCCTGTACTATTAAATAAGTCTGTCTGTGGAGCAGGTACACCTCAACTTTAATCAGCTCTGGTCCATACATTATATGTTATCAATAAGAAATTTTTATAGTGGTGTTTACTATCTCACATCTACCCAGTAATATCAAGTCCTGCAAACAGCTCAGATGTGCAACATAATGACATGAGGAGTGCTGCTGAATTCAAGTGTTTAACTGTTAGGAGGGTAGATGCTCCAGCAGAGAAGACATCAGCCTAGCATTCTGGTACGGAAGATTATTTTCTTAGTTGTTCATTCTTCTGTCAATAAGCTATCTGGACAATTTAAAACACGTTCTACATTTTTGAAGTACAATACTAATCTCAAATAGTCTTGACTCTTGATTTGAGCTCAATACATCTACCACAATGCTAAGAATATTTTTTTCACAGCTAGGGTTGTCAAACACTGGAACAGGCTGCCCAGATGGGCTGTGGAATCTCCGGCCCCAGAGATGTGACAATTTGACTGGACATGGCCTGAGCAGTCTGATCTAACTTTGACCTGCTTTAAGCTGGACCAGATGACCTCCAGAGGTCCCTTAGCACTTACATGGTTGTATTATTCTAGTAATAATTGTAGTAGCAATAATGTTAACAACAAACTAAGTCTACAAGACAAAAAGCTCCGTGTGAATATGTACACTAAACAAGGTAAAACATCTTGACGTTTCCTATGAGTATGTACACTAAGTAAAACATCTCAAAATTTCATTTATTCCTCTGTTTAGATTTCCTTTGTCTTATGAAAAGGGATCTACCATGACTATGAAACAGATACTATAATTGGAAATTCATTCCATCTCATTAAACAATTTAAATGATACATTTGAATGAGAATAAATTATTAATGAAATTTAAGAAGTTGAATTCAAATGTAAAGATTACTTGGATATATGAAATAAATCAGACTCCTTTTCCAAAGGATAAAGCTTTGAAAAATATAAAAGATCTGAAAACTGTATGGAGTAAGTTTTTAAAAAAGTTTTGGTGGATATAATCAATACAAAGCCAGAAAGAAAATGCAACTAAAAGCACATTACAGCTCTGTATTCTATTATGATTAGGATGACATCATTGCTAAGTAATTAGTAAAACAGTTGATTAAGAATTCTGTTTTCACRACACATGTTAATACTTAGAGAATTTTGACAGTTAATACCAATAGCTGTAGGACAGCAAAGTATAAAACACAGTATTTATCCTAAAAAAGTTCTTCATACTGCAGAGGATAGATGCAATGGAAATAAAACAAAGATTTATTAAAAATAGCTACCGCTTATTAATTTTTCCTGAGGCCAATAAAATCTAAAGGTAGAAATGTTAAGAGCGGAGAGGGAAATGACTAGGAGAATTAAAATCCTTAAAATCTTTAAATCATTGCAAAGTCAGTAAGGCCAGTGGGGATTAAGAACATTACAAAAGTCCCAACTGTACATGTAAAATAAAAGAATGGATAAAACATATGTAAAACGTGAACATTTTTATATTAAAAAGAACAGTGTTTCAACTATTATTGCTCTGTCTGATTAGCAAACTGCTTGCTAGAAGAATAGTGAAGGCTGGAAAGCATGATCTGTACGATTTACCTCACTGATTCTCAAGAAAAACATGATGTCAGGATCCTGATGGTAGGTGGTCTTTGAAGGCAGTATGTTGATTTTGCATAACACAGATTCAATTTAAAGTGTATGTGGAAATAGACAATGCACATCCAAAGCACAAACCACAATATATTACCTTTGTACACAGATATGTAACAGCGCAAATTCCTCCAAATTAAAGGTTCAACTGCTCCCAGAGGAAGAGCAGTCTAGCCAGCCCCACAGCAATGTAATCACGTTACAGACCCCAGAGGAAGTTAGAAGCCATCGGGACAATCGCCTTTGGACTCTACCGTAGAGCTAGACACTGCTGCCAGTAGCCGATTTTCCACAAGCAAGAATCTGTTTTTAAAAACAGCTCTAATCCATTTTGCAGCAARCACCATAGCCTAAACAGTGAGATGAAGCAGGGAAATGGTCAAAGTCTAGCTGCCTTATTCATGTGGAACCGTTTCCCATGTTCTCACTAATAAATATTCACCCAGTGTAGTTTTCTTTTTGTCATTTCATAGAGGATATACTGGCCTGCTATTGTATCACTTTTGAGACTGTAGGATCTGGAAATTTATTTCTGATTGTTATTTCTTTTTCATCTTTTTTTACTTTAGCCCAGTTTGGAATTTTGCATTAAGCAATCATTAGGTAGAGAGAGAAATGAGTTGGCTCCCCCTCTTCCATTAGTTTAACAGCTCAGGCTTGCTCGTATTTGTTTGCCTTCTTGCATTCCTGGCAACACAACACCCCACTCCAAGCAGCAAGGGTGAAGAAGGATGCTCTACTGGTACAGTTATTCTCTGGGACACAGCAGTAGGGGAGTCATCTAGCACATGGGAAGGCTGGGGATGAACCTCTTCAGGCTGGAGAGAATTCAAACCACATCTCCTACTTTTTGTGCTTGTCAATAGCAATTACACAACAAAGAGCACAGCTGTATCCTGCTCTCAGGTGAGACATTCTCAGTTTGGATCCCAGCTGGATGAAGTACTCACTGTGCAACTCTAACACACGCACCTCAGCTGAAAAGAGGATCAAGAATCCCCCCCAAAATGGTGCTGCTTTGTACTGACTCTCCCTTCAGATACACCTAATTCTCTCCATTGACTGCCCCAGTTGCTTAACTCTCACAACTCTATGCTCTTGTGATACTTGGACACCTAATTTTTAAGTATTGTCATTCTTAAATTGAAGGCATCAGGTAGGTGTACTGGACATCCTCCTGTTAGGCTAAGGCCTATATGCTGTTTTTCTGTCACCCCATAACTTGATGTTGCAGCCACACAGAGCTGCCAATGCCTGGTTCCAGCTGTAGTGCATGAGAACACTGTGAATCTAATGGCAGGATTTACTAGAAGCTATGCCTCAAAGGAAGAGAGAGAGAAACAGTATTTTGTGGTAACAGCACCATACAAAATAACCATAAACAGCACATGGCTACTTTATTCTGAGTCTACTCCTGAATCTCAATCTGTTTGAGGTAAATGTGTGCTGTAGTTCAACTTCTGGCAGTCAAATAATTAAAGAGAACTTTCAGTCTAGCCCTGACAACCTCCTTCCAAAGATCTAGAAACTCACTTCAAAAGAAACTGCCACAGAATGTTTTCTCCAGTGGCTTTTCATTGAGCTTGGCATAGCAGTCGTCTTTTCTGTCCAATTGTTTCTCAGCTAAAAGCACATCCTTTCCTCAACTGCCAGCTTATTCATTTAGTTGAGACACACAGCCAACATGTCACACTTTCCAACTTGCTTACAACTCAGTCTTGTAACACCTTCTCCTCTCACATGGGGAGTCATTACTGGGGTTCAGTATAAAGTCATATTTTCTCTAGATTTAGCCTCAGCATGAATATTTGTCTCCTAATGCAATAATTGCCAAAGCATATTAAAAAAGGATAACTGAAAAAGTAAACATACATATGAAGTAACTGATGACGTAAAGAAGCCTAATGATTAATTCCCTTTTCAGGCACTAAATACAACATATCCTCAATGTTATACACTCTCATATAACTTTGTATACATCTACTAAAAAAATGTTACTTATAATGGCCTTTCACAAAGGTGCTAAGGATGGGCCCAATGACACCAGATGTTGAGAACTCTCAATTCCAATTAATTTTAATGAGATCTGAAGGTATTCTGAATGTCCACCCCAGTTGCTAGTTAAGTAGTGACCTTGCAGTCACACTGGAATTTCTGAATCCTAGTAAAATTATGCAAAAAGACATACACAGCACCAAACTGAAGTAGGTAGGTTTACCCTATTTTCAAGTCACTGTTAAAAATGTCCACTTTCCCTCTCTCTCAACAGGTCTGATCCTTTTCTACCCGTTTTCCTTCTCTGTTTTCTTCTACTGCAGTGACCAAGGAAGAAAACAGCTGCCCGGCTCCTACACACTCACACTAAAAAACCCAAATGTTTTCCCATGCCATTCAAGCTTCGCATCATTTCAGATGCCCCACTCTCTCTGCACGATACTGTGGCCTCTGATCTAAGTTTTGAGAATATGCTGGTACTAAACAGTTGCATGTTTTTGGAGGATAAGGGAGGAATATTTCCTACTGAGCCAATTTATGTGAGATGCAATCAGTTTCCCACCCTCCCAGCAGGATTACAGACACAGGCATATTTGGATTCAGAACACTACAAATTAGAAATCCAATATTAAAAGTAAAGTAACAGAACATATAGTTTCTCACAAGCTGCAGTTAATACATTGCAAAAATAGGCTAAATAGACTGTTTCCCAGAGGTAAATGAGATTTTCACCTACATTTCTATGGAAAAGGGGAATACTGAAGCCTTCAGACTGTTTCTTGCCTCTCCTACAGCTGGAAATAGTGAGGGGAACTGTAAACTGAGTTTTGAGAGGGACAGACTGAGGGCATCTGCCTCAAATTATGTTGGGAGCAACTGTTACATAGTATGCTTGTACTTAAATAGATGAATTTCTGTGCACTGCCAAGATTATAATTTCTAGTCTGCCTCAGCCTCTACCTCTATTTCTTTTGGCTCTAAGCAAGGCAGAACCAGAGATGCTATATGACTTTCCTAGAGAAATAAAAAAGGGCCAGACATACAGTCCAGTTACCTCAATTCAACTAGTTAACACGCATCAGCTGAACCACGGTAACTGCCTTTGTACCCATTCTTAGTCCTAGGAATATATGCTTGTTCGATTTACAGCCCAAACTATTGACAGAAGGCTAAACTGTAAAGCAGTAATAAAATGTGCTTAATGTTGAGCTTTCAGAGTCTGAGCCAGAATTAAAATTGAGGATCGCTAGCTCCTCATTCTGCACATTGGTTTTAAGACRCACATGGAATAATACTAAGGAATACACCACACTCGTATTTTCTTTTCCCAACACTCTGATATGACATTTCAAGAGCTGAATGAGTACACAGTAAAGCGCTCCAAAATTACTCTGTAGTAAACGGAAGTCAACTTACTGTTTTGATTTACTGTTTTGGGTCCCTCTTGCATGGACTTATTCATGTGTTTACCTTTAAAAGAATGAGTAGGCCTACCAGGGCTAGTGGGGCTACTTAAGTGCATAAGAATCTCCAAAATCACTAGCCTATTTTCCCTGCACTGAGGAAGCCTTAGAACTATGTTATTTATCACATGGGGAGGAATTTATCTCATTTACCACCTTAGGCAAAAAGTCAGGCATATAGTCTAAGGAAACAATTTCCCCACTCAACCGGGACAGATAAAAGCTCCATGGGAGAACATTTGTCCCCACTTTAGATACCAATCTTAGGACAGTTTTGGACAAGATGCCTCTCACCGTGCACTTTATTAATACAGGAAGCTTAGATAACTAGCTTAGACTAGACACTGAATTTATACATGGCTAAAATTAAGACCTACAGAAACTCGAACCATGTGTGAAAACTTCGAAATGTGAAATTAGCCACTGAATGTAAGGTTATATTAATCTCAGAGCGCCAGATAAAAAGCAGCAGAGCTAAAGCAAACATAACCACCAAAAACATTCATTGTTGATGTTTTGGTTTTATTTTCTATTTTTTAAAACAGAGTGCATGTGAAGTCAGTGCTTCATTAACAAGAATCATGCATAAATATATACAAAGGTATCACATGTATATTCTTTTTTTAATATGTATTTTTACTTCTTGTGATAACTAGAAACGAATACAGGTCTGCTGCTCTAGGAACAATCATCCCCGAAGAAGTACGACTAAAGCAAAATCATTTTAGATATAAAATTTCTCAGGACTCTGCTCTCACTGTAAGAAACTTGGAAGGCAAGGAGAAACAACGGCTATTTTTCCACCTAATTTTTTTCTCGTTCATGAAAACTGAATTGTTACTTCTTTAGGAATGAGAAACATACTGTCTGCAATCTAGTTCGCATTTAAAAAGCAGGTATTATACTTATGAAATAAATATGCATATATTATTCTTGAACAAACAAAAATATAGTTAGTATGAAGCCAAACTGCATGTTAAGAGACATCACATCCTTTTTAGTGTATAGTCATCGCTAAAAAAAAGGTTAGGTAGAGGGATATTGAAAAGGAAAAGCATCRATATTATTAATCGATATTAAGGATTCAGCTGAGGGACTTCAAAGTAGCACGTAATTAGAAATTCAGTGCTATAATGCAGACAAATACAAAAGAAATTCATGTTTCTCAAAAAATGGTTTGGAAAATGAATATGACATCCACATTAGTATTTATAGATACAAATAATACTTAAGTGGAATAATGCGTGTTAATGTAGGCATGCACAYATACACTTGCATTAATTTTAATGCCGTTATCGCAGCACAATACTAAGGATTAATTACAAATGTGACCTGAAAAAAACCAAACAAACTCTAGAAAATGAGAACTCTCTTTTAATCTGATGGTTTTGAAGTAAACATTCATTTGAGAAACTTCTTAGGAATAGAAGCATATTGAAGAACTGATATGCAACAGCAAGAAAACTGTGACCTTTATGCAGAACATTTTCTCAATCAGAATTTTGTCTTTCAGAGTCGGCGGGAAAATTTTGAGAGTAATGAGAGTTTTTACTTTTTCTCCTCGCCTTCTCTCAATGTCCCGTTTTTCTTTACCAGGTCTCAAGGAAAGAAGCAGGAGAGAAACAGGAACCCACACACAAAATATTAACACTGAAACCAAAAAGGTGGTGGTGAGGGCAGGTTTCAAAAGGTCTATTTGTCCCCTGCTTCTCTCTTCTCAGCTCTGTTAAAAGATCCCCTAGCAATTTCCAATGACAGCATAGCAGATGGGACTTTCTCCAGCAGACATGCACACCTCTCTATTTATTACTATCCTATATGTATAGAAAGGCACATAAGGAAGTCAAATATTTATTTGCTCATGATGCTTTGAGAACATTTAGAAGACAAAATATAGCAAAATACATGGCATATTACCCATCTTTAAAGTGCTTGTTTTAACCTACTAATCTGTTGTTCACCATAAAAACTCACTGTGTCAAGGTACAACAGAGGTATCATTAAAGAGGTGTTACTAGGATTTGAATTGTTAATTCTTACAGAAAGAGGTAGACCATTAGACTACATTGCAATGAAGATAATTTTTCAAGTTCTTAAGTACTAAGTGACTCTCATGCTCGTGAGTTAAGAGTATCAGACAGTGACCTAGTTCAACAGCTCAGTCAGCTCTTGTYATGCTCCTGACAAGCTGAAGAGTTGGACTCCTCCACACTGTCAAGTATTTAAATTTTGAAAGAAATTTAAGTAATTACTTCTTTCTCAGAAGTATCACCTCAGTCCTTTAATTCTCATCTGAGTAGGAACACACTTGCAGAAATGAAAGAATTCTGTGCTGCTTTAAAAAAAAAAAAAAGNAAAAAAAAAAGAAAAAAGAAAAAATTAGAAGAATATTGGAATTTGGAAGAGTTAGTATTAGCTAACTTTTCAACTCAAAGTTAAAGTGCATTCTCAAAAAAAACTATGGAAAAAAAAAAATCTATAATAGAGAACCAAAAGCAATTCACTTATACTGGTAAAGATACTACTGCTCAAGCTGCCAATCTTCCACTGCTTTCCAGTCTGGAGGACATCCAAGAAATGAGAATTGCAGGAGCTCAGTGCTTCCTTGCCTACACCCATACACAAGGGACCTCAGCACAGAACACAAGATGAGCTGCCTTTTCTAAATAATTTGTATAATTCAGCTGTGCGTGAGGTTGAATATTTACTACAAACTACATATCTTCCTTCTTGGCTAGGGAGCAGGTGGATGTAGATTGACACCTTGCTGACTCCAGGACGGGTCAGAATTTGTCTGCCTTCCCTTTGCTTGTTACTGTTCTATCTTTTTTTTTATACTGTAGCCTTATTCCATTTCTCTGGATACCCTGATACTACAGTAATATTATTTGAGATTAACAGGAAAACAACACCTTAAGTATTTTATTTCTTTATGATTGAATATAGGTGAACTACTGTTACACAGTTAAAAAAAAAAATTAAAACTGTACTGGGCATGAGGACTTCAATGCCAGACTTCAGCCTGCTGTGATGTGATATATGAAGGAGCTGTAGATCTCTGCCTATCTTTGGTTGGTGTCCAACTGGAAATTGATCTCCTGTCATTTTCTTTAAAGCTTGGGTATAACTCCAGAATCCTGGCCAACACTTCCTTTCTCAATAAAATAGGATCTAAATATGTCTAAAGATATGTGAGAGCTACAACTGAACTTATGGCAGATGGCACGTTTGCCTACTCACTGCACCACCAGTATCCAAAAATGCTACTTTGTGAAAAACCTTTGTATTCCTCGGTATTGAAAAATAGTATATAAACCCATTTTTAATATGCATGTATATATAAAATGGATTTTGAACCTATGCAGTTTTGTTTTGGTGGGTCCCTTAACATGTAGGCAGTAAAAGTTATAGGGATGTTTTATGTTCCCACTTCCTTATAGAAATGGATTGGGAAAGCTGTTTCCAATACTTTGCCAGTGTACATTTTAATAGGGAAAAATAACTGCTGATTATTATGAAACAATGAGCCACATTTCAAGTAATCCAGCCAATCAGTAGAAAGGATTTGAGGCCTTCTGGTTTATATTTGCGTGCAAACAGCTGTATTTCATTTTTAGCCTCTTTGTTTTCCAAAGCTTTTTAACTTTTTGTCAGATAAAATCCCTGTTGTCATGGTGGCCAACACACTAGCAAAATTAGGGTGGAAGAAGGGGGAGAATTATAGGGGAATGGAAAGCCCCCTGGTTGAAGTTTGTAAAAAAACCCAAACAAACAAAAACCAAACACAAAAATAAAATGAATGTCTATAATAAGAACAGTTCATCTGTAGGTAAAATATCGACACCAGAATACATTACTTGGAATTGTAAATACTGGTTATTGTAGTGATCTCAAATCACAACATTGAATAACTCACTGCTAAAAAACAGTATACAAAATACTCTATCACACAAACATGACACCGTAGAATTCCTAACTTCCTAATTTTATAACTTCCTTAGGAAACTGTTTGGGTTTGTTTTAATAAAGCAGTTGGGGAAGAACGAACACTGGAAGCAGCCCAGCTGCAGTATGTGCAGTTCTTAAAAATTCAAAACAATAAAATAATTTCATGACTTTGTAACGGTTTATGGCCTCTTTTGAGATTTACTTTAAAATTTAATAAGTTTGTTGCACTATAAAAATCTGAGTAGAATTTCAGTAGGGTCAAAAAGTCTAAATCTAGCTGGCRCTGCAAATTAAAATGAGCTTGGCGTTCTCAGTTCAGACCTCCTGAGACAGAAGTTAATGTCACAGAACTACTGTATACAGAGTATACTAGCATAAGTGCTCCATATTCCATGTACTCCATGCATGTGGCTTGCATGCTGGCTTGATCAAGCCTATATTTTAGTATTATGGGAAGCTTTGATCAGGAAAGATCCAAGAAATAATTGCAAGACTCAGCTGACAGCCTACAAGAAGAACACATCAGGTTAGGCAATGTCCAGAAGTCTAAGCAGAGAGGGGCTTCATGGTACAGAAGTCATTTAGTGCATGAATGCATCTGTGCTTTCAATCTCTTTTCAAAGAACAGCCACTTCTGAGAATGTGGAGAACATCCAAAAGAAAACCCCAGCATTTACACTCCGTGGGCCAAATTCAAAGGCTTGCTCAGAACTCCGACTTCCAGACATAGCTTTCTCATGTCAAACACAGAAAGCAGTTAGAATAACCTTTTGAATCTTTTCTCTCGGATATGGCCCAAGTTGACCCTCAAATTCCATGGGATGTTTTGCTACAAACTAATCAGAAATGCAAAATGTACTTGTTCAAAATTGTTTATGTACTATATAAAATTGATTTTTTTTTTTCTTTAATACTAAAATTTGGTCCATCTGTTCAGAAAACAAAATATTCTATATACAAAGAGTAGAACTGCTTCATTCCACTCGCTATATCCTGTGGTAGATGCATTTTCATCAGTATGTTTGTCTTGCAGACAAAATGAATATCAGATGGTGGTTTTGAAAAAGGGCAGACCTAACATGAGGTGATTAGTTTCAAAAACAGATTTTTATTCTTGATAAATTATTACCAAATACAATCATCTGTTGATTGAGGATATAAAACAGATTGGTCATACCATAACCCACAGGTTAAATGAAAAACGGAAATAATAAGTTTATTTAACATAGCCTTGCATTAAGTTCCCAAGCAGTGCAAATCTAAGGCAAATAATTAGATTTCCAATTTAAAGATATACATTTGTTAAATCAGATATTTCTTGAGGTCATCTATTTCTTTATTGGCTATTCTATCTACATTGTGTACTACATATGTACACGGACTTTTACATGTATATAAATACATCATTTCAACTTGCAACCAATGATTAATGTACTTCGTACAAGACTTATCAACTGGAATTGCCATTGCCATTTTATTCAATTAAAACCCATAATCTATTACATTTGCTGATTATTTGTGAAGAAATTTAAGAAAACTGCTGGCCTACAGAAAGAAATTCTAGTTGAGTACTACAGAGAAACAGAAGTGATTCTTAAAGCAGTAGGAGTCCTAGAAGAAAAGAACTACTTGCCTAGTAGATCTTATTGAAATAGTGGCACAATAAATTATGTATGTTTCAGGAAGAAATCATACTCCTTGAAAACTATCTTCTTTTATCTTAAAGACAATTGTAGCCGTACTGTGTTTAACATGAAGATGGAAAAAAGAACGTGACCCCAAGTTTCCCCAACATTCACTCGCACCCGAGTAAAAATTATGACGTTTTATCATATTTTCATTGTATTATATGACATGTAGTCACCTAGGCAAAGTTTCCTGCATAAAAGTTCTCATTAAAATGATAAAATTACAGCCATGCATAAGCATTCCAATTTTAGTAGTGACAAGCATACAAAATGAAATCACTGAAATTTCCCATTCTTGGAGACAGCTCTGTGACAAGGTTTTTAAATCAAAGCTAATTACTGACTAGAAGTCTTTACCTTCTTTATAGGGACCATGCTCTATTAACAGGAAGTCTTCTACCAACCATAAAGCTTATCCAGTTCCTCTGTTAAAGCTTCAAATCCATAAAAAGCTATTGTTTTGCTTAGTGTGCAAAATTTTCACATATAAGAAAAGCTTCATCCTCACCTATCCTCCAACTGTCAGTAGCAGGTTTACTCTTGCAACATTCAACCTGAACACACTTTTACCATATTGAAGTGTGTGTGGGGGGAGTAGAGTTTTGCATTCTTGAGTAGACAGAACTATTTAAAGTGGAAGAAAAACACATCACTAATTTCACTTTAACATCATTCTGAGATTTTTAAAGCCTTCATAAACAGTTAAGTATTTTTGGACGTTGCTGCTGAATAAGGGCAATTTCATTTTATGCTTTCCATAAAGTACTTGAAAGTACCCAAGTACATAAAGTTCCACTGACATGTAAATTGGAAAGAATTATGGGTTTGTTTGGGTTTTTTTCCCCGCAGCAGCCTGTAATTCTGTAGTAGGTATCAGAATTTTCTGAAATATAGCTATATATTTTGTTAATGAAACTCTCATTTACTGTTTAGAAAAGAGCTTGCTTTTTTTTTTTTTTAATTTGTGCTCAAACTATCTATGATATTGTTAACTTGTCCCAATTTTGTTAAATGGTTTTGCTTTTTCATTGCAGACTTTTTCCAGATGGGAATTAATGGGGATCCCTAAGAACTTTATCATGGGTTTTAGCCAGTGGAATCTAAATATTTCTCGTACTGCCTTTTGAGTATCTTTTGTTCATTCCAAGTGCTATTACTTAGGATTTGATATAATTGACTCTTAAGCTCTGAATACCATCATTTGCTTCATAAGGCATAAGGCACACTGAAGTAAAGGGATCAGCAATCATCATTAGAACATCATTCATATGAAGTTTAATTCTTCTCCCTCCCTATCAGCCATCTGTATTTATTCTCCTGTTGTGGCCTTTCCACCCCCCCACCCCAATTTTTTGCATGCAAGAGGCTCCATGGTCATAACATAAATTGAGTGCGGGCATTCCTGTCAAATGAACAGGGGATTGATTGGTTCACAGTCTCTTGACTCTTGGTGAAGTGTATTTTTATGTATTCAGCTCTAAGCAACATGCAGGAGAGCACCTAGCTGATTATTATTCGTTTTGCCAGCTTTATATTATGCAACAGTAAAATTATACAATTATATTTCTGTCAGACAGGAGAGGTGGAACAAACAGCATCAATGGGAAAACTCTAAAAAAGCAGGACTGAATGAACAGGAAAATTTTAAGTACCCATAAAAGAGAGAGAGAGTGTGTGTATGTATATATATGTGTATATATATATATCTATGTAGACATCAAACAACAGCAGCTACAAGATCCCACATCTGACTTGTCCAGTAGGTGACCGAATTGTACCAAAAGTACTAAAAACGCATTACTATGTAAAGCATGCAGAAACCTGTTCCTCAAAAGTGGCAAAACATACACCATGAAACTTATTTCATTTTGCAGATTTCACAACAAACCAACGTTCTGTGGTGCAGTCCATTTACCATCAAATGTGTGACATGGGGAAACCTTCACCAGTTCCCTTATTCTTGCTTCAAAGACTGCGGTGCAACATCAAATGATTTTCAAAATACTTTTGCGGGTCTTTTCTTATCATAGTCACAGAAAGGATTTTAACAAAGTACTGTCAACCCTCTATACATCTACAGCCTCACAAGAAATGTGCATGTATTCATAAAAGCCAAAACCCCAAAGTTCTGCAATGTCAATGACTGACATTTCATACCAGTCAAGTAGAAGTTCAGTGTGTATTTCTCAGCATTTACTGTTCAGAAGAACAGAGTTCCTTCACTGAAATGGATCTGGTCTGAGTCATAGTTCAGTTCCTTTTCACAGAATCTGGAAACCAGTGCATGGACTCAATCTGTAATTTTCCTGTAAATTCACTAACTATTTAACAATGTCCCCAGGAATTTCCATCTTTACATGGGCATCGTTAAGCAGTTTAAATAAGGATACACTGGTGTTTTTTATTCTTCCTCTCCACCCACCCTTCAAATGCCTCCTAAGTTTAGTTTTGAGTATGGCATTATCTTAGCTTGTAATTTTCACAAAATGTAAGTATCATTGCTACAGAGACAAACTTAACCATGCTTAACTTAGCAAATACATCACTTGAACACAACATTACATAGCTCCTGAGGATCATAAAGTAGCTCTGGCATGGAGTTGTCACTAAGAAACAAAGACAAATTATATCTCCACTAACCAAACAACTTGCTATCAGTGGGCTCAGCTGTGACAACAGAAATGTTTGTCTTCTCCTTTTCTACTCTAGGTCTGAGAGCCAAGAGAATTCTTAGTCACCACTGTGGATGCTCCCACAGAGAAGCTCACTCTCCAACTTTTCTGCTTTGAATTTTTTTTGTTTGTTTGTTTTATTTTTTACACTCCAGACAGCATTTGTTTGATCCTTCACCTTAAGTAAGGTGAGCAACTGGTGAAGTCTGCACCTGTCTCACTGATAAAGTGAGATTCTGTAGTATGTTGACTAAAGATGCATAGGTTTTTCTGCCAGGGATGAAAGAATGCAAGAATATAACTTCTCTATAAGCAAAAAAGTACAGAAATAATGTGTAACCATTTCTTACTATAGGTAATGGCAGTGGAACTTTGAACAATTCTTTATTCTCTAACCTTAATGGAGTGTGTCCACATCTCTCTGAAAAGGAGATTTCTGTGAGTCTTCTAGTATCAGATCAAATGTTTTATGACCTTTCCTGAAAAAAACAAAAACAAACCAAAACCAAAACAACAATAAAAAAAAAATCACACACAAAACAAGCAAAAGCAAAGTCCATTTTCTTGAAAATTTCCTCTTTAGCACCCCTGGGTTCCAAAGTGTACTGGCTTTTTTCCTTCCTGGCTCTAGGCAAAGACAGAAACTCTAAAACACAGGTATCTTGGCTGAGTAAGAACAGGACAAGATTTTTTTGTTTGTTTGTTTTGGGGTTTGTTTTCTCTATGAAAGATCACATATGGGAAACTAGGAAAGCAAAGAAAGAACCCTCAGACCCTGGCTGAGGCAACTGCAGAATGATAAACTGCAGGCAGAAAGAATGGAAAGGGACTTCACAGCACAAGAGAAAAAAAAAACCAAACACGAGTTTAGGCTTCCTCTTGGCATGCAGAAGTTAGCTGGGGGATGTGGAATAGTCTTAGGCTTCAGGGGAGCCTAAGAATAACCACTAGGGGAAGATCACACTGTCTTTCCACCTAATGTACTTAAAAAGAGATAAGGAATTAGTTAGGGGCTTGGATCAAAACCATGACTATTTTCTGCAGTTCATCATGTTTTTTGAGTGCTTTTATTTTTCCAATTACCTCCCAACCTTGCCTGATATAGGACAATTGCACAAAAGCAGTAGAAAGAAAGGAGTCCCTGTATCACATCATCCTGTCTGTATGTGTGCACAAGAAGTTCCAGAGAGTCAGAGAAGGACAGCTGCTCTCTTCACTAACCAGCTCAAGGCTTTTCCTGTTGAATCAGAGGGATGATGGGTTTTCAGAGCTGACGGATCAACAGCTCATTTCCTTTGATTCTAGTGAAAAGGCTGTTTTTATCTAGGTTGAATGCATAAAGATGAGAGACCCATTTTCAGTAGCTTATCTTTATTTCTCTTTTGCTTAAACATCAACATGTAAAACTTGCTTGAGTGATGTTTGAAAGAACTGGTCTTCATAACAACAAACAGGAAAATGTCTTGGACAGCATTGTCGGGATGTTCATAAATATGTTGCACAACTTCAGTCTATATATGTTGTTTCTGTCATTTGATATTGAACATGGATTTATCACAACAGTGATATTGGATGCTGCAAATTTTTAACTACACAGTTAATTTCTCTTTTGAGTATTCATGTGTAACCTATGAGCAATAGCATCAATAACACACAACAGTATTAACATAGGATGAAGACTTTCCACAAAAGCCTTACTAAAAGGATGAGCACACTATAAAGATTCTTTCCTAGAAACTTAATCCTTCAGAAAGAAGAATTTCCTGGCTTTGGAGGACATTAACCTTCCTCAAAAGCAAGAGAGATCTCCTGGCACATCCATTTATGATATTTTTAGAGCAAGCCTTTCGTTAACTACACAGGTTAAGTGTGGCACAACATACGCAACAGCTTTGGGAAAACAAAACAGAACCACGCAGAGCCTGATAACCAGTTGATGTGATGGAAGCAAACACCTCCTTGGTGAAACCCTGGCTCGAAGACAGTTACATTGTAAATCTCTCTTCACTGAGATCAGCTACCTGYCTGCCTTTCCCCATTCTAGACTTTTTAGTTTTGCTCCAAACTGTTTCTCCCCTCATTGGGACAACAGAACGGTGCTTTATCTATCAAGTTAAAACCCAGCTACACTCAGTGCCACTAGAGATGGAGTGAATTGACTGTTGTACAATCAGGACATGTTCATATTTCCTATACAACTAAACTCCATTGACTAAAGTTATGATGCGGCTACCTTGATAACTTTGAGCTCCCAAACTAGTATTTGCATGTGATGCGTATGAGCCGAGACTAAAATTCTACTTTCTAAGACCAGAATAACATGTAATTAATTATCACAAAGTGTTCTGAAGACAAAAAAGGCCATGCAAAAAACTATAGTATTATTTTTCTGTGTCACAACTGCACAGATAAGCAGCCACCACAATAAGTGCAACATTTGTAGCCCCCATTTTTCAGAGGTGTTGGCTTTTCCAAAGCAGGACAGTAAGGGACAGAGTACAGAATTGCTGAGTGTGCTCGATGAGGAACACGAGTAATGAGGCATAGCACTATCTCTTCTAAATGGAAAAACATAACCAGAAAGGGCAGGAAATGCTATTAGTGAAGCTGTAAAAAAATATCAACAATTTTATACAAAAGCAAGTTTTAAACTAGTTCCAAAGATGTGAGATACATTTAACAGTTTCCTTTTCCCATGCCTGCTTTTTAGACTACCATGAAAGAAAACAGAAGGCAATAACAGAACTGATGCTGTAAATAAACTTATCAGAAACTTCTTGATTTTGACAGCTGTTTCACTTTCAAACACCAATTCAGTCATTTTTCAAAATTTGCTAAAATGTTCATATAGTGTAACAGACAGAAAAGCCAGAGAATCGGCAATATTAGAATAACAATAAGAAAACTTGTGCAAAACCGGACAAAACCCCAAAATTTTGTGTCTGGATTCTCCTTTCAGTGACACATAATGCCATTAAGACAGTTTCTGACCATCACTGTATTATCAATACATCACGTTGGTGTTATGGTAGCCCTACAAAACGCAACAAAGACAGTGGTTGGATACAGACATGGTTAAGTCTAATTGAGTTAACTGCTAGATAGGGGCTAGCATTAAGTTTCAAACTTCACAGCAACAAAACCTGGGAAGTATATGAAACTTCAGGGTGAGGTAGCAGAGATGTGCTGACCTTGTAAAATACCAACAACAAAAACAGTGACAATTTGTGTGTCAAAACAATTTGTGTGCCAAATACTCACAATGATGTGATCCACCACTTTAGCCGACAAGCCAAGTACAAGACAGTGACCTTACACAAGGCATTTTCCCCTCCTTTGCCACAGGAGAGAAAGGTCATCTAGAAATATGTCTAGGGCTGAATTCTACCTGCACCCTTTAATATGTGAAACCACTTGTCATGAAAACTGGGATCAATGTAAAACACAACGGTAGTTCCCCCACATGTTGAGTAGCTATGACAGTTCAAGCATGCAATTTTACAGCAGGCAGCAAACAAGATTGGGAATTCAGGGTTAAAATCTCCAGTGAAATTTTGTCTTATAAAGTAATGAAAGTTGACCAAGAGAGTAAGTCAAATGGATCTCCTAACAAACTGAAAACAGCTGTTTGGCTGAGTTTGTCTCTGATTTAAGTTTGGTAATTATTGCCCTACTGTGGCTCAAGGTTATTCTGTATTAGTGAAATAGGATATCATATGAAAATCATCCAACTTCTTAATTTACTGTAGCATCAAAAATTCCACTGTATAAAAATAAGCCAGAAACGTAACCTTCTAAAAAAACTTACCTATAAACCTTTTAAATGCCCACTTATTTATTCTTCTGACATAAAATTATACAAAATTTAATTACAATAAACTAGAATATGCCAAACAAATTATATGTCACCTCTAGTCACTCCAACTATGTTTTCACATAAATACACTGAAAAAACAACTTTATAAACTTAAAGTCAGTGATACAGCATCTTGGCTTAATAGCCCACTCCCTGGACTATTACGCTCTACGTTAGCATGCAGAAAAATTGCTCTGATTCTTACAACAAACCATTCCTACACAGGAAACTTTCTTTTAAGGTCTTCTCACACCAATAGCAGCACAAGATACAAAGCTACTAAATTTAATTTCTCAAAGTTGAAAAACTTCTTAAAGAAAGCATGGCAGACATTTGATTAATTTAAACTGAAGACACTCAACTAATACTTGATCCCCCATTAATTCCAAAGTATACTGTGGTTTTATTAGTTGCTTTTATTTAGGTTATTAGGTGCCTTTATTGCTTAAGAAACACGAATCAATACTCTATGTATATTACTACAGTATTATTGGCCTGCCTGTTGGACACCAAACAGTGTACAAGTTCATGAAAGTGTTTAGTTGGCTGGAGCATCATTTTTAATGTCGAAAAAGTGAAAAAACACCATGTGTGTTCTGTGAGCAGCATACCAGGATTTCTGTTCTGGAAATTCCACAAAAAAATTGGCTCTCCCTCACACACAGGCTGCAATTTTTGAGTCAGTACCAATTACTGCACATTGCTAGACTGAATCTTTAATTCTAAAAACATGAGTGTAACAAAAATATTTTATTAAACATTAATACAGTCCTAGTAAATTATTACAAATCAAAGTGCTTATTCTTTCTGAATCTTTCTTTCAAGATCAACTGGAAGTATCAAATCAAATAATTCAGGTGATTTAAGGTCAGCTCCAAGTAAACACTGAATTCAGCTCAGTATATTATTAGAGGAATAATTTCACTTGGAAAGTGAGTTATCATAGATTAATTGCAAACAGGCATTTCAAGAGTATCCTTACTTCACCCAGCACACCATCCTCTTTTTTTGTTTCCCATTTTCTCAGTTGAGATACATGCAAATTAAACCTTTGCCAAAACAAAATATGTGTACATACTTTCTAAAAATGTGATAATTATGAGTATATTCCACAGTAATAGCATTTTGAAAATACCACAGTGCTGATAAATTTTTTGATGTCGACAAAGATTGGACAGACTCCAGCAGGAATAGTAGTAAACTGACTGTTTACTCTCTTTAAAATAGAGTGGGCTCTACACAAGTCTTTCTGAATGTGTAACACAAAACAGGCAGACATCAATCTGAAATCCCTTCTGCATATTCTCTGCCAAAGAGCAATTTCCATATTGACATTGTTTAAATAGTCATACAATAGAAGCCAATAAAGGCACTTTGGCTATGAAAAGCATAAAGACACACACCCAGCCAAAGACCCCGCAGCAGCATTGCAGAAGAAACCAATGGGAAGCAAGTGAAGTCCCCACTGTTTTGAATGAAAAGCCCCGTAAGAGAAGCAGCTAAATTGAAAGAGAAAGAAATAGAAGGGCACAATAATTCTAATTTATCTGCTGATCTCAAGATGCTTTGTACTTAAGGCAACATCAGAGATAACTCCACCATCTAACTACCAGCTGGAGTACTGTGAGCTCCAGCCTTGCCCCTTGCAGAAGGATGGGAAGCAGATGACCTAAAAACAAGCTCTACTGGCTTATGTGGCTTCAGAGATTTCCCATGCACAGTTTTCAGGCACCCCTTAGAAGCATTTTTCTAGCTGTTTCTCAGTCTGAGTGCAGTCCAAACCCATCCAACTTTAGCAGTTTGGCTTTACTAGAAAATACAGGGTAGGCCCAAAGAAATCTTTGGGCACTAAGTCATTCTTCAGCTCCAGCATGTGATGTAAACTGTCATATCACCTACTGCTTAACATATCTTATGCACAAACACTCTGGATCCATGAATGACACCAAGTGCTGTCATAGCTAAAGACAATTATCAACTTGTATTAATAGACTGTTTTCTTCTTGCACTTCAGTTCATAGAAGCATGTAACAAATATTTCCTTTAAAGAAGAGGATACACATGGAAGAGGGTGAAAATAGGACTCCTTGTCATTAAGCAGACTGAGTCAGGCTTACTCTCAATACAAGTGACAGAAGTCTTTCATTGGCATTTAAATTCAATAAAGTTGACTTAACATATTGACTGTTGATTTCCATGAAAAATATAAAATAACTAGCAGAGGATATAAGCTTCTAAAATAACACTTGGGACAACTTTATGCACACATTTCCAAATAGCCGTATTTAGGAGCTGCCTAACCCCGAAGGCAACTCTCTAAGCTTAATGTTCCATAAGCTCCTGGTGATGCTTCTGTGCCCATCAAGATCTGCCTTTCACAGCTAAATTAATTCCTGCTTAAGCTTGTTCAGGTTTCAAAACTTAAGTAGAGCAACACAGAAGCCACATGAGGGGCCCAATCCAATATGCAAACCCACAACATACTTGACATGCACACACAGACCAGGACCTTGTGAAAACATGTCTGTGGGCACTTATAAAACACCACTAACAAAGGAGGTATTGGTAGTGCTTAGCCTCAGTCACTTTTTTATGGGAAACCTTAGAGATCTGGTTCAAATCTCAGGATTCAAATCTTTCCTCAATCCAGAAGTGGTTCAACATCTTCAACCTGACAGAAGCAGGTACAGGCTAGCTTCAGTTTGAGGTTGCCTTTCAGCAGTAGCGCTGGAAAGTGTCATTGTGCAGAAAGAACAAAATGCACAGCATCAGAAATAGACTATAAAAGATAAAACATGCCTTTATTGCTTAAAATTTCAGACTCACCTAAAAGTACAGAGTACTATGTTCTGGTATGGAGGGCATCAATCTAGGGTGTTTCACTTCCTGAGAAGTGATCTAGCCACCTTTGGATCTGGTCTCCACACAGGAATACAGAAAAGGTCTTTAGCATGACCATTCTACATTATTTAATACAAAGTTCCACTGTGTAATTCTGCATCTTGCAGGGGAATACATAGTCTTGAATATTCATTGAGACAGATCTACAAGGCAACTATAAGGACTGCTGTAATATCAAAGTAACCATCTCTTCTGAAACATGATAAAATTGACCGTTTCTCAACAATGGCTATCATAGGGCAGAGGATCCAATGCAGACTGTTAATTTACAGACAATGGCTAGATTCTTCCCCTTTTAACTCTGGCATACATGGTGTACGTAACACGAACATCCTTTTTGCAATTGTATGTATCTCAACTCTGTTTTTGAAAAAAAACAAAACAAAAAAAAACAAAAACAAAAACAAAAAAACCCCAAACAAACAAAAAAACCCAAAAAACCCAAACAACAACACAAAAAACAACCCAAACCAAAAAAAAAAAAACCACCAACCACAAAAAAACCAACACCAACCCCCCCAAAAAACAAATCAGTAAAAAAACCCCCCAACTTTGGTTTGGATACCCATTAAATGGATATTGTTTCTCCTCAAAAAATGTCTGACACAGAAGTTTCAACTTCTATTGATATTAACAGCAATAAAGTAGACTGTTAGTTCTTTAAAACATGTATTACGTATTTTTCCTCGAGGAAACTATTGCCTATTTCATGCAGAAGGAGTCATGAATTGGGTTCCCTAGGATGCGTCTGTCTCTTCTGCCTTTAGAATATTCAAAGGCTGAACAGAGAAAATAAATCATAGAGATGCAGGAACAGTTATTTTAATCCCTGACAACATTCAGTTGACATTTTTTGTGTTGTTCTGTTTGCATGGTGTTTTTCATTTCAAGATCAATGATGATTTCCTCTTAATTAAATTATGCTTTCACATACTGACACACAACTTAAAGATAAGCTCATCCACCACCAAAATGCCCTTGCAGTCAGAACGCTATTAGTCTTAGAATAAGTACTTTGAAATTTCAAATTACAAATTCTTAAACAGTGATTACAAGATCCAGCAATATATGACCTCTATTGGTTAATATTTTGTATGCACTGCAATCCAACTTCTTTCCTGTACCTATACTAGAGACAGCCATAACAACAATAGAGGACCACCTATTACAATGAACAGAAACAAATATTTGATTCCTCTGCCATTTTGTCATCCACACTACAAAGTTCCCCACCTTCATGACACATCCAGAACAGTGCCCAGCACTACAATGTTTCCAAAGCTTCCTTTTGTAACAGGATCCAGAGTAGAGGCAAGTTCTTTAAAACTCTTCACCAGTCAGAGTTAGAAAGACCTGTTCTGAATTTCTCTTTGACATGTCCAGAAGACAATTCAAAAGAGGGTATAAATCTTAATCTTACTAAAAATGTTACACTGCTGTCAGTATGTGGCTATCGGCAGTGACAGTATGCAAGTGTCCTTACACATACTGCAAGTCACTGCCCAGCTGTACAGCAGCTGGCTCCAACTAAGCCCAGGAAAGGTCAAGGGTGATATGAATCCTCAAAGTACAGCTGGCTTGTTRTGTTTATCTTTGATGGCCAAAGAGTGCAAATGCCAAAAAAAGAAAACAAACACTTTCCTTCACCTTGGATTTCTTAAATGATTTAATGTCTTTTTCTCCTATGAGAAGCAGTTCAAAACATGACACTTGTATCTGCAGACTGGTCACTGGATGCCACTGTGCATAAAGCAGAGAGAGCAGAAGCCATTAACCAGGCAGATTTCAGTAGCCTACCTTGACAAGGACATGGAATTATCCACAAAGACGTTTGCTGACCTAACAGTCTCAATGGCTTCTCAAATAACATTCTACTGATAGGTACATGACTTCTAATTTGCAAAGCCAAAGGGCTGGGATTTAGCCAATTTTCAATCTTTCACATGCTAAAGGAATTGTTCTGTTCTGAAGTTGTACAGCAACATAATGCTGGAGCAGAAATGACCAAAGAAAGGAACTACACATTGATTCAGCTGTGGAATGAGCTAGTCAAGTGGATTAGACTGCACCACAATTCACAGTGTTACATAAAACTGAAGAATTTCTTTAATAAAATTTCTATATTGATTACAATTTTATGCTTAGTATGCTCCAAGCGGAGAAAAGTAAAAACAGAACACTCCACAAAAGCACACTATATACTTTACTACACAAATCTAATGGTACAGACAAATAAGAGTCAGGTATACTGAAAAATTAAAGCCAGTCATGCCCACAAAACTTGTTACCATTATAAGATACTGTTAAGGTAGGTACTTCTCACTATACTTTGTTTTGATTCTCTGCTAGCATAAGAGACTTCATAAACTTCTGGTAGTTTTGCCATTTGAAATCTAACCCTCTTTTGATACAGTATTTGGAATATAAACATGGTAAATGGGTACAGAAGTAAACAACCTGATGCATAATGAAAACATATAGAGCTCAGGGAAGAAATTAGGTGTACTGATTAGCCATAAAAGCAGGAACTCCAGCCAGTTCTGCTCAAAAGAACTCAACACTCAGTACTGCTCTTGATTACTCACATGGCTGCGCCACAAGATGAGGCTAGTCTCATCCACTTAGGCCCTTCACTTCATTGCCCTCTACACACTCTTTTCCCTCTACGTGTGCCCCCTCCAGCCATCCACTTTCAGTTTCATTTTGTTTCTGAAGTGCTCATTCAGGTATTTTGGTAAAGGTCAGCAAGACTATTTTCTGTTCTGAGAATTGCTTTGGTAGCAAGAGAGGAAAAAGAACCCCCCAAAAGACATTTCCCATTGCATATGATGGTCCTAACCACTCACCAGCAACCACCTTCTTGCTGTGACCTCAGGAATTCTGCAGTCTTTGCTGCACAGGAAGCTTTACCAGGGGACAGGAACGTTCTCATCCCATCTAGCCCACAGCCTTGTGTTTAGAGGATAGCCTGTGGTTAATTTGGGTCTGAACCCTCTCAAACTGATCTCGCAGAAGACAGTAGGCACACAACTAGTCCTTGTGACTTCAGCTGGAGTACTCACACCAGCTTCTCACCAGTGGGCAAAAAAGTTCTGCTGTTTCGCTTTAAAAGTAATATAAATTTGGATTGTCACAAGCAGGAGCTAAACAGGTTGCCACCAGCACTTCCTCAGATGCATGGATACAGCTGTTCTCTGGTAATGATTTTGCACTTTGCATCTTGAATAATGAATCCTGTTTTGTGTTCTGTATTTACTAGTGAGGCTAGACACCTACATTTATTATTGGGTGTAGGTTGTTTAATTTAATTGTAATGGAAATCTTAAGACTAGCTTATATTTAAAACTGTTCACATTTCAGAAATGCCCCCATGGGCATTTAAAATCCATGGATTTAAAGCTAAGAAAATCAAAGCGTTCTTAACGCCAGGTAAGCATAGTTAGTATAGATGATGCAAAGTACCTTAGAGTTCTACAATGTTCTTGGACCTCAAAAAGAGTAAATTCAGATTAATTTGTATTATACTGGTAGGCGATTATATAAAATACATACATATATGAAAACAAGGATATGCACACATACATATTCACAAACAGTTCAGGAATGTCCAGACTGCCTTATTTTGGGCTCAGTTCTATTCAAACACTCATGTGTAAAAGGATTTAAAAAAAAAAAAAAAAAAAAAAAAAAAATCAACATTTTTCACAATGTACTTTTCACGTGGCCACTGAATTTCTATTTCAATAGAGATATTCACATCACTGTAGGCTGTAATGACACTGAACAGTGCTTATTCAAATACTGTCACTGAAATCAGGTAAGGCCAGAATGACAAACAATTACTTCTAGATGAGAGCTACTCACATAAATAGTAGGAAACTCAGCTGGACTAAGAAAGTCAACAATTTTGACAGTCTGGATCTATATAAACAAGTACCAATACACTTAATTTAGCAGCAGCTCTGTTCTTACCATGCCTTTACTTAATGTAAGCTTGATGTGTTAAGTATTTTATCTTAAATCAACATCACAAGACTATCAATAGCTAAAGACAGCTGTGAATCCTGACTCACACAAAACAAAGTGAAGGCTTTATTTAGCTTTCAGGCAAAGAGAGCTCACCATTGTTACTTTCTCTAGTAATTTTTTTCATTATTTCATTTTAGTACTTTAAGTTATTGCCTGCAAAAGAAATTAGAAAATGTTTTCCACATAATACTTGAATACCTGAATGTAATCCAACGTACTCTTAATAGATATGAATTGTCACAGATTGCTGTCTTTTAAATAATGTTTTAAAACATCTTGTTATTTATGTTTTAACATCTAGATTTTGAGGTCCAGTTGCAAGTGTTTACCATAGAAAACTTGGTCAAGCTGGTGTTTGACCTTTGACAAGAAGCTGCCCTCACTCCGGCTAGTCCCAACAAACTAGGCCCAAGACAATAAGCTGCTTTATAGCTATTAGCTAGGCCAGTGTGTTTCTCCAGGAAGACCTCAAGCTGAAAAGCCAACACGCTTGACAACCACAGCCAAGGTACCAAGGGCCCAAGCACTAGACATTAGAAAACAAATGGAAAAGCACACATGGCTACATCTGGAATCCTAATGGGCCACCAATGGTTCCCAGCTAAAGGAAGAATTACCAATGTTATTTTATCATCCCTTGTGCTAACTTAGCTGTTTATGTACAGCAATAAATGATTTTTTAAAAACATATTTGGGTCATTATGTCATATACCACCAGCAAGTACGATTGTTTTATTGTGCTTGGAGTCAAAATACACTGCTATACCCAGATGTGAGGGAAGTTCAAAACCTCTAGTCCTTCTATATTCATTCCTGTTGGACAAATGGATTAAGTTTTTAAAAGGGAAACTGAGAATTTTTATGGCCTGTACTCCCATCTCACTAGTAAAATTCACACTGATATTTTCCTGCAGAAGTTTGCCTTGCCAATGATAACATTAAATACTAACTTAGTAAGCAAACCAAAATTTCAACCAACAAGAAATGCCACACATTTCATTGTCAAAACATCCCCACTTTCTTCTTCCAAAGCCAAAATATGTTATATTAAAGAAATAATTATGATGTGCTTTTTTTAGCTGAACACCTATTGAAATTCAAGGCAAAGTAATTATCATACTGTGGAATGAAATTAAAATACACATATTTATTAACAGGCTTAATAAAGGAGGACTCTGCAGTTATGGCCCTGAATTCATATGTGCAAAACCAAACTTTTCTAAAATCTACAATCAGAATGTTGTGTTTCCATGTAATGAAACATGGAATTTGTGTAAAGGCTGTTGCACAGTATTTCTAACCCTAGTACTATGGCATTTAAACATTGAGATCAAAGCAGAAAAAACAAGTTAGATCCTTCAGCATTTGCTGCTTGAGAAAAATATCAACAACTTAGTAAACAAACAGCAAAAAGTATATTATTTTTAAAAGACATTGTAATAATTTAAACAAAAGGTTCAACATTTGTTGACAATACTATTCTAAAATTGACTGTATCCCAACAGTTTAAAATCAACATTTATCAACAAAATGTTTCACAACTTTCCATTCCAAAAGACATTTGAGGGTATTTGAAGATAAGTGCAATTTAGCAAGTGATAACTGAACCCAGTTTCAGTAAATGTAATTCTAATGGACTTACATTCATTTTAATGGAGGCTGGATCAATTTGTATTCAAAATGAGTAAACAATTCAAAGAAACCAGGTTTTATCTTCTTCCCCTTCCATTCTCATTCCCTTTTTTCCTATTTGTTGCTAGCCCTGTTGCACTTTTGCTTTCTCTTTTTTCACTTTTTTTTTTGGGGGGTCAGGGCTGAAGAGTTGGGGGAAGCCATTTCTCACAGAAGAAATAGAAAACTAAATAGAAATACACCAAGAATCTACAATTAACTCCAATATAGAATACAGAGTTTTCCACAATCTAAATTTTTTAGTATCATTTAACATCAAGCTGCAGCTGAACAGAGCTGTAGTATTTTTAAATCTAGCTAGCTTCCTAGGAAGATTGCTAAGAGCGTGCACACTCATCACACAGGTTATGCTACAACTGTGCCAACCCATTCACAGGGAGTCAAGGGTAAACCCAGTTGGGAAGACTGTTGAGAAGCAAGTGATCCAAATTAGAAAAACACCATGATAAACACGTGCACATCCCAGACATGCAACGCTTATGATGATGATGCACTGAGTAACATTCTCAACTACATTATATTGAATCAAGATGGATGAACTGGTCAATAACCTATAGATGACTTCCATTAAATTAGCTGGGAGATAGCTCAGAAGATTTTATGGATTCTTCTATCAAATAACTGAAATTACTTCAACACATAATGACTAAGGAAGGAGCTATTAAGAAAGCTATTTGCAGAGAGGTCAATACTAAAAGTAGCTTATTTTCAAAACAGTTTTGATCACCTTGTTTTTCCTTCAATATTATACTATGGGTAACCCTTATTTGCCGTGGAAAAACAGACATGCACATTTGATACCCTATATTTGTTGATGTGTTTTTAAAGCTGACAGTAGAGTGCAGAATGTGAAATTTCCTTGCTTCTGCTGCCACATGGCAGGTTAAAAGCACAATTAAGTAAACAGCTAAGTGTTTCCCCTGATTTCCAGGAACAGCAGAAATATGTTAAACCTAAAAGAAAAAAAATATATTCCAGCAACTGGTCTCTAGACATTATAAAGTTGCTTCAGAAGCGTCTGTTCTGTTTCCAAAAGGTATGCTAAATAGGGAAACAAAATACTTAAAAATTCAATTCTGGCACTGCTATAAAGCACCACATCTCTATACAATGTAGTGCACTATATTTATAATGTTTAACTTTGGGATGTTAGTATATATGTGTATATATATCTATATGTATACATATATGCACACATATATTTTTATATGTATGCTAACATCCATACTTAGCAATTTAAAATACTTCAGAATACCTTTTCCTTGCTGGCTTTCCAGATGTTTTTTTTTTACTTAATGAAAGAAACAGAGCAAGGATTAGAGAACAGTTTCAGAGAGAAACAAAGCACACTGACAAATACTGAAAAGATAAGCAAATGTTTTTGTACTCACAGAAGTGATACCTTACATAAGCCAATTACTCCCTCATGTTATCATTAGGAAAATTTGATCCTTGACAAAAATAGATTTAAAAGATATTTAAATCTCAGGGACCTTATATCAACAGAAGTGAAAAAAAAAATTATGTACTCATTTTGTGTTTCATCTGCATATTAGTTCATCTTATTTTCTTCTCCCCTTTCTCCAATCCCTGCCTCCATATTCCCCTCCCCTTTTTTTTAAGGGAAGAAAAATTAAATGATTGATTAATCTCAGTGTTTGCTACATTCACCTGTGCAAGACCCTATCCATCTTAAGCACAATTCATTACATTAAAACAAGGTTTAAATAACACAGATGGCTTTGTACAAGTACGTCACAAACAGGAATTTCAGAGGCAGATACTTAAAAAAAAAAAATCAGATTTACAAAATTCTTGCTGATGAGTCCTGTCCTTGCCACAACAGTATTTATATTTTCATATACAGAAACTAATTCTAAAAGCACAATTTAAATATCCCTTTCCAAAAACACTGCTGGTATTTATTGGCAGTCTCCATTATAATTTTAGATGTATTTAGAAGCAATAATGAGTAATTTCTACAGTTTCTCACTGTACTTTCACAAAACAATTAGAAAACATCAGTTTCTAATTTTATTGGTCTGGCACTTTTCACAATAACTACATTTTATTGTGGAAAAAATGTGTTTTCCCTCTAGTGACTATTTGGCAAATGTGTTTTGAGTATTTCTACTAATTAATTAAAGTGGCTCATTTTTGTTTACTTCTCTATGTCCCAGTATCTCCAACAATTTTAAAAAGAATGTACTCAGCTGACGAGGGACCTGTTTAACAGCTTGATACAGCACAACAAGATATTTCATACATTTTGGGTGAGTCACAAAAATAGTGATCTCTTCAAAGTGTCTGTTTGAAGAGGTAGGGTGAACAATTTTGAGAAAAGAATTATTTAGAAGTACATTCCCTATTAGACAATAAGAAATATTTTAAACGAGTGCCTAATACATTTTTAAAAGCAAAGAGATGTTTGCAAATGGTTATGAAATACTTGTGATCATACATGTGATGTGATCATATTTTCACATGTGATCATATTTGCACAATAATGGTGACAATCAAGCATTATATTGCACATTAATTTTTATTGTTGACTAAGATACTGGAGCCAAGAATACTGTAGACTGTAAAGCACAGCCTGTTGCAGCATATTTCCTGGCCAATTCTCCATACCACAGATGTCGGGCTGCTATCCCAAACCATTCCACATATTTACTGGTGCTCTCATTTTTTCATATTAGAAGTCCTGTATTTAGCCATTCTCCTCAGTAGCATTAACCAAGCAGTTCATAAAGTCTGTATTTAAATGCAGCTGCAAATATCTAACTGCTTTGTGAAGCCACTTGTTTCATGTTCCCCTTAAGATCAACCATCTGCCATTAACAGAGACTAAATGGCCTGTGACTTAKGTTGAGAAAGTTGTTCAAAAGCCAACTAACATCTTGTTTCAGAGGGTACTTTTGAAGCAAATGCCTAATGTCAAGTTTAAATATAGGTCTATGATTAAGTACGTGAAGCCATCAGAGCATAAGTACAAACACTGCCAATACAGCGTCCTGCTAGAATTAAATTATAGTCTTCCAAAGACTGAACAGTCATAAAGCCTTTAGGCAATATTAACAATAGACACCAATATAATTTCAACACAAAGTAATCACAGGCCAGAGCTTCCAGCAAAGGTATCTGCACCATAACTGAAGACTTTTTTCAAGTTCTCAGCAGCCCAACACTGTTTGTACTAACATCAGTGGGCACACAGGCTAACTTTGCACATGTGAACTGAAATCAACTGCCTTCCAATAGAATTTTATAAATAAAAATGTCCAGGTTTAAAGTCGTATCTCGGGACAGCCCCAGACAGTGTATCTCACTGAAGCCAAAAGTGTCCAAAATATGAAGGTTTGTAAAGTACTAAACTTTGCCATGGGTGTACAGCTGATTATTGTCCAGTTTTTTTTACATAGGCCAGTGTATTTTTTGGAGGCAGAGAGTACTTCATTGGCTAGGAGAAAGGCAGGAAATTTTTCTTTGGCAGGTTGATTTTTTTTTTTTTTTTTTTTTTTTTTTTAAGTCAGCAGATGTTTGATGCTGCTCCAAGGTTTGGAGTGTCATATTCATCCCAGTGGAGATAGATTAGTGGCAGAAAGCAGGTGAGGTGGTCAAAGGTGGATGTAAATACAATTTATCAGATGACTCCGCAATTTGTCACATTGGTATCACCATTGCACATGTGGCATATATAAAAGCTTTGGCAACTGAGCACGAACATCATTCCTCTAGCCAGTGTAGTTAGAAAGGAATTGTATAGCAACCCAGGGATGTGCTACCAATAAATGAATCAAGAAAAATCCTAGAAAAAATTACTCCTTAGTTTACAAAAAAAGTCTACAGTGTGTGTCCTTGCACTAAGAAAGGATGCAGGCAGAGGTTCTACTAAAAAACCTAAACCCACAAACCACAAAAAAAACCCAAAATCAAAACACACACATCCCCCCCCCCCCTAAAAATGTTCTTCCATAACTGGCAAACTAAGCTAGGCAAATATTAGCTCTCAGACTAAGTATGAGTCATAACATGACCAGTTTGTCAGGTCAAATAGTTCAGATATGTTCCTAGACTCCTCCAAGGTGCTCAATTCTCGCGTCACAGTATCTTTAGGTGAAGCTTTCTACCACTTCTGATTGAAAAAACATCCTGGATGATTTGTGATTACCTCAGTTATATTCTCCTTTGTCATCCCCAATACTACAGCAAAGCAGTATATCCATGCAGAAAGTCACAGCTCATATCTTTAGTATAAAATATTGTATTTCTTCTCAGCAAAGAAACAACCAGGAATTTATGAGTGTGCTCTCTGCTATCTTTTTTTGGCCTCACAGACTACCAGGACAACTTCAATGGAATGGACTTTAATATGCTAAATGGTTCCAGACAAAAAGCTGAGAAGCTGAATAAAATCAGGGGACTGGATGCTTGGTCATTAAATTAGCTACCTGAGAACACTGGGTTCATTTGTGCATCAGTGTCATCTTCGCTGCAGTAACAAAAATGTGAAACAAAATCCAGCGGAACATACATGACATTACTATCTTCCATGCCATTACTATCTCTCAGGTATAGGGCTTTGATCCTCTTTTCTATATCATAAATACTTAGCAAAACATATGAAGAATTCATATATAAAGATTACAGTATCAGTTCCCTCACACACCTGATAGCCAGAAATATGGGCCTCCATATAAACAACTATCTTCCTGGGAAGTGACTAAATTTATCAGAACCGTCTAAGAAATACTGAAGTCTGTCTCTTCCTCAAAGATCCTAATTAGTCTAATTTAATGTTACAGCCCTAACACCATTTTATCCATCCATCCAAATAAAACCATACGACGCTCTTTTAAGTTGTGATGAAACGCTATAGCATCAATATGCTAATGTAGTTAGGACTAGAAGTTTCCCCTTCATGAATGAAGAGACTGTCAGCGCCAAGCAGTGCACACGTACATATCAGGAGTCCTGGTGAAGAGATGGGCCTGAAGAAACTCCCTCCCCCTCTCTCTAGCCCAATTCAGTAGAGGACCCTGGTTGAAGTCCAGCTGACACGAACAGCTGGGAATTACCAGAAAGGTGTTCTCAAACAAGGGTTCTTTGGTCTTGGAATCAGTTACCCCTGATTGAAGTGGCTCACATTTGATGACTGACTTCATCTGCTTGTAGAGGCTATTTTTTGCCACTAGAAATTTTAAGGGAGGAAAGCTGGAATTTAGAGTTTTCTACCTTAGTAGAAGCAGGTTTTCTTAAGTAGTACTACAAACTGATTACGTTAATTGCAGCATGTTCATAATAGTTTTGCTAGACTGCATACATTGTCCAATAGGTTTAATAAACAAGCAGATAAGCAAGATAAGTGCACAAAAATATTAGAGGCAAGAGTTTTTTCACCCCACCAGCAGTGGTGGTAGCAGTTATCACCAACCATGGCCAGGATCTAAGGTAGATACCATCATTGACAGGAACATTGGTGTTCCTGGCTCAGTTTTAGGATGCAGCTGTACATATATCAATTTGGAAAACCTAATTTCAGGAATGGTGATAAATTTAACTACTGTGAGGAAAATAAAGTGTGTAGCTGAGTATACAAAACTACCAAGACATAGGTGGAAAACAAGATGCATATATACTTAGAAGTGTTGGAACTGCTACTGTATCCAAGAGCTTCCTATCTTAGGGACCCTTCTATTRTGAGTTGGTTTGGGCTTTTTTTGTATTCAGAAGACCTACCCAAAGTTAGTGTGCATTCTTGGGTTCTCCATAATTTTTCATTCATGGCTTAAGATTATGGAGTTACTTTATAATTGATAAGATTCTTCTCACACATGAGAAGCAAGAAATAAACATGCAAAAGGAATGTTACATTATCTTGTTCTACCTCTAGGAAAAAAATGAAACAAAAAAGTGTGAAAGTACCACTACTATGTGTTAGTGAGATACAGGTCAAGGTATTTCATAACTAGCTCTCCCAGACAGGATTTCTTAGGACTTCAAACAGGAATTCATAACTAAGCATATCTCAATGAAGTAAAGCAGTAGCAGTGTTCACACTGTATGCTTGCTCTGTAAGCTATTCTTACAGTGCTCCAAACAAGACTTCAGAACTGAATCCTCGTCTTAAAAGTATACAACAGAGATACTAGATGATGTCTCAGCTTATATAGTTTACAAAACGAAAAATATGAAAATGGAAAATAAATTACGAAGTGGTATTGACTTGGATTTGTTTTCACATATTCCTACCTAGCAACTGCAGACATCTTCACAGCCCTCTCCAATAAACAAACAAATAAAAAAATCTCTTAACAGTCCAACTCTGAATTATGTCCATCTCCTCCTTCATTGATCAGTGGGATGTATCCAAATTTAATTATCTTTGCCCTTTTGAGAAAAAAGTAACCCCCAGGCTTCAAAACAAATTATCTCACTTTTATTTCTGACACATCTTCCTCCTCACACATCCATCTCTTTGCTTGTCCTGTTGTCCGTTAAGACTTGTATGCCTTAAAACTTTCCACTTTCCATCTTCCTAAAATAATACTCTTCTAGCAGCCTGAACAGTGTGTGCCAGAACAGCACATTGTCATTACACCAAAAATCCGTTTGTAAACTTATGTCTAGAAAGGACCTTTCGATATAATATTCAAGCCTGAAAAACAAAAAATACATCCTGAGTAAGGCAGGAAAACATTACATGAAAAAATATATACAGTAAAATATATAAGCAGTGACATTCTAAGCTAGGAGAGGTAATTAATCTTTTCACTGTTAAGAGTCAAAGAAAGAGAACATGGATAGTTACTGTATATTCTTAATGAATTTACCCTATCATTTAGTGAGGCCCAGATTTTTGGTAATGAAACACACATCACAATGTCTAGACACAGTTCATACTTCTAGCAGAGAGTCCTTTGCATTTCAAAAATCATAGCAGAGTCTTCTGTATGGGAAGCTTTTCAGAGATGTCCTTCAAGGCAAGAGCTGAAAGTTATATGATAAATAGAAGGGTAATTCCAGAACAGTCCAGAATGACAGGCAAATGCTTTCGGGGCAAGTGGTGAGAAGCAGATCTTGTTGCAGAAAAAGTTAATGCATTGCATTGTTTTATACTGTGGCCCACTGAAGGATGTGGCACAGTGTGAAGAAACATACATTGTGCCAAAAAGAAATTCTGTACTTCCAAAGACCAGTATGAATTACGTGTGACATCTTTGCTTATTTCAGCTCCTGTGTAAACATTAATGTATGTGATACATACACAAAGCTGAGGATATCTACTACAACATACTAGAAAAAGGAAAATATTCTACAGTGCTCTACTTCTGCAACAGCACGGATTACAGAACTTAGTCTGATTACTAAAATATTTTGGGGTTAAGAGCATTGTTGCTACATTCAGGAGGTAGGCTTATTAAATTGCAGTGGTAACAGTAATTTTATTAAAATGAACTATTGTACAATAACTATATATCTATATCCAAAACATCCTGTAAAACCATCGATGACTGTGGACCCACATTTCTTTGTGAAGATTAAAGGTGAGAAAAGGACTATTAATACATGTGGACTACATATTTTTCTCATTTAAGTGAATTCTGAGCTTCTTTTCTGAAAACAAGAGTAAATCATGCAATGAACTAATTCATGCAAGAAGAAACAAAGAACGCTAATAGAATTTATTCATTAAAAAATTACAACAAAATTGCTTATACAACTTTTCCAGTTTCAAAAAATAATTTTAAATACAGTGATGGAGACTTTCCTAGTAGTACGTGGTTTTCATAAATATTTTGAACACTCTTCTTTTCCTCCCAACCTTTTTTAATCATTACGGCTCTAAAACCAAAATTTAGTTTCTCAGAAGGCCAAATTAAATTACCTTTTGATGGCTGAAAGTTGGCATATGCGATACAAGCTGTGCTTCATTCAAAGTCCTCAGTCAGCTTGGGTACTTGTACTATTTTCATTATGCTAGAATCTACAGTCTACAGTAAAAAAACCCAAACRCAGGGCTCCTAGTGCTAAATAGTCTACAGACATAAGGGAAAGAGGGACCAAAGGAGCTTACAGTTCTAGTAAATGAAAGCCACTTGCCATGGTTTGACCTAGCTGGAATGTCAGTAAGGCTGTCTTATCACAGAGGTGAAGGAGTGAATGGAAATAGAAACTATGGAAATATGACTAGGTCAGTAATGGAGTGCAGGTGATGCTTTGATTGAAAGGTCCTGCTGCTTGCAGGTTGGTGAATATCTGGCTTCAGAAGAGTACATAATTGAATTAAAAATTAAAGTAAAATGCAGTCTGCAGACACATCACAATTGTCCTGAGATGCAGATTTCAGATATACTGTGAGTTATAAGAATATTGATGGGATAATTACATGAATGGAAAGAAAAGAAAATACAATTTTTCCCTTTTTTGGTGTTCCATACACTCCATTCTCACTGGTGCAATATACACAGCATTATGCATGAAGCAATACTGATAGCAAACGGTCAATAAACAGCTCACAGATGAGTGGCTAATAGAACCAGGACTGTACAGACTTCAAACTAATTTAGGTGTGAGACAGTTTAGGTCCAGATAGAGCCTTAATCCAGAAAAGCTGCACCAGTGCAGACCTCTGTCTCATCTTTAGGCCAAGTGCTTTTACGTCCACTGTCATCATCACCAAAATTTTCTTTCATTGCTCCATTAAGACCTCATTGTACATTCTTAGGGCTTAATTTATCTGTTTCCTGTGGCTTTGCTAACTGGGGTTATTCCAATCCTTCCTCTTCCCTATCCCAAGTTACCCTAGGTAATTAAGAGCTGATTATATATCAAAACATGATTGGTTTTGGCAGCAAAAACGAGTTCACATAGTTGTATTTTTTTCTCGGAAGTGAACCGTCTCAAATCCTGAGCCTAACATCACAAATCTGCGTGTGCTACTATGCTAGAAACTTCTGCTATGACAATTTATATTCAAGCAACTGACAAACGGATTAAGTTAAAAAAAATGTAGTATTGCCCTACTTAAAAACTAGAGGAATTCAGAAAAGTAGGTGATAAATAGAGCAAACTAGTTACTTAAAGCGTGGGTTCATGTAAGGAAGTTCCTCTGAACCAGCACAGGTATCTGTGAGCTAATTGATCAGACTCACTCTGTTGTCAGAGAAACAAGTACTATTTTGCATGGTTTGACTCACCCTAAGAAAGACTGCTAAAACAGGTCAGATGACAAGTATCCTAAAGGGACTTACTTATACCTAAGGACTCCTAAGGACTACAGAGAGAGCCCAGAATGACTAACACAAATATAGCCATCTAAAATAACCTGAGAGAAATTTGCTTGTGTGTTGCGTATGCTATTTGCACCTGTATATATGCTCTTGGAATACACCACCAGTGAACATGGATGCTTGCTCCTCTGTCATTTAGGGATGCAAATGAATCTACATGCATGAAAATTTTGCAGAGGCCAACCAAAACTGTTTCATTTCAATCAGTATATTCAAATCGCAGATCCAAAAATCTTGTAAGAGCAAGATTACAGTTTCTGACACTGTAGTCTAATCAAGCAGTTAAGTAAAGGAGGTGAAGTCAATGAATTTCTCACATGATCAGCCACTCAACAACAGTGCTTGCTGCAGTTTGTGTACCTGTCTGCTCACCAGGAAACTTGCACTGGAAATGTCAAAATGAGAAAACATTTCCTGCTCTCACCCTCTCAAGCTCAGTACCTTAGTGCTATAAAAAGAGAATTCACTGAGTGTGAAGGAATATCAATATAGCGTGATGAATATGAATATAGTGTGACAAATACCAAGACTGCTTAATTCCTTTGTCATTCTCAACAGCCAGTCTCCTCAGGACTCACTAATTGAGGAATGACAATATTGTCATTTAAGACTGTTTTTCAAACTAAAGCTGGCTACTAATTGTATATAATTCACTTAATTTGCAACCTCAGTCTCCCTTTAATCCCCATGCTATTTTGACACACATACCCCCAAATACATGATTGCTACTTGGAAACACTTTGCTTTATCTAACAGACACACCTTGCAATTCAGCAAGTCTGTTGTTCAGTGGTCACTTTTTAATAGAACCACATGAAAGATCATGCACATTAAATCTCTAATAGGTGCCTTTAGAATCACAAATATAGCTCAAGATCAGTTTATTTGCTTATTAAAGCCTCTGAACATTTATTGAAAGTAAAGCATATGCCTAGAAACAATGAGCCAGACACCAAAATGAGTGTTTTACTGACTTAGATAAGTGTTTTAGAAAAACTTACTGATTTAAAACTGCTTTTTACAGCAACAAAAGAAAAATCATATTCTTGAGGAACTTGCAAAAGATTAGAGTTTAATTTTTACATTCTGTAAACAGACAATATTTAATCTGTTTAAAATTAAACTCAGAAGATCAATCAGATAGGCTTTTGAAGGGCTCAGACACTGCAAGTAGTTTAGCATTGTACTTGCAAGAGATACAGCCAGTTGTTTAACCACACAGATATCATTTAGTCTATAACTTAAACAAGCATTGATAAAGTTTTTTTATAAAAAGATGCTATCAGCAAAACAAACACAGTATTTTGTACTACTTCAAAGCTTATTTATAATGTGTTTAGAAATATTCAGTGGAAACAGGAAAATAATGTCTTGATTTTCTAAACTTTACAACATCTGCTTTTACTTACTTGCAGCATTGTAAAGTTCTCCGGATTTCAAATGGGTAACTTTTTTCTTTTGTCTAGTCCCAAATTTGAAAGTGTTCACATTGTTTTTTACCCCACACAATTTTCCATTTTTCACTTACGAATACAGCCATATAAAAATCTCTGCAGCCTTCTAACAGTGGTAAATACTAGTTAGCATAACTTATATTTTCAATAAGCCCATTAGAAACCTGCTAGAAATTACTCTTCCTCAGAAGACTAAAATTCCTACATTTTTATCATTTCCTGATATACATATGTAACTAAGTCTTTTTAACCAGATATCATGCTGTTTATTCATACTACTGTCTCCCAGTCGGGTATAACCTGCAGAAAACATCCTTTTTGACAAATGCAGTTCTTTTCACTGGCTTGGTTTGTAGAAGTGACCACAACCTTCCACAATCGAAGGGTTTCTCTAGCATTTTTTCCATCTATAAGAAAGGATTCAACCTGTAATCCTAGACATTAAGATATAACAAATCCATCTGTATCACTTTTAATGGTTTACCATGAACTGTTTGAAGATGCACTGTTATATATAGTTTTATTGATTCTCCTCCACTATGTAAAGTTAAACCTGTTGGTGATTTAGTGAGAAGTTGTATCTGAAGCCTTCAAGTACACGATCACATACTAGTTGATAAATACATAGTAACATCATAAGTAACTTCCCCTACCTGCTTAGATTAGAGGTAGATAAGCTACTGAGTTACTGCTCATGAGTTACTTTTGGCTGCGCCTAGGCTAGTAAGCTGGGTGCCTACTGCAGAACATTTTATGTTGTTACCATGTACCTTGGTCTCTTGATCACCCAGATCAGGCAGATCAGCTATTGCATGGTCTGGCTCCCATCTGGCCTCATACTCAGGTTTCCCTCCCATCAATCAATAGCACCTGGGGGGACAGCAGGAAGGAGAAAGGAACTGGTGGAAAGCTGGGTCTCAGACCACTGTTGGGATACGTAGCTGCAGGGTGAGGCAAAAGGCTTAGTTTGTGCTTGAGTTTTGCTGCAACATGAGATGAGGTCAGAGTCAGACATGCCCAGACCCCAGAGGTTGGAAGTGCTTCCAGGTCTACTAGCTTAAACATAGGTTCTGTGTGCCTGACAAGCAAAGGCAGTGAAGACAGAAAGATTCCCTGTATAGTTCTTGAAAAAACAAAAGTATATTTTCTGCTGTGCTGTAGACAGCTGCATAGCACTGATGCTTCTTTTTCTCTTTCTAAYTCCATAACAATAAATGCTTAGTTTTAATTGTAGTGTTCTGCCTAAAGCCATTATTTTTCATACCTATGCCTGGAATAGCCAGTAAAACATGGGGTTTGCCATTGGCAGTGTGGTACATGCAGAGATGTAGACTTTGTAACATATTTCTTTACAGTGGAGTGGAGGTGGAACTAGTCTTCTCAATCTGGCCATCTCAGGCTGAATTCATGTATACTGGGTGATTTTATATCAAATTCAAATCTGCACCCCAAATTCTCCTTTTCAACCAGTTTTCAAAACTTCTCGCACATTTGATTCCTTTCATCTCAACCAAACCTATGAAACATTTGGATTGTTTTTAAACCCACTTTTGGCAAAAATTGTTTGAAAGTTTTTGGTTGTGTGTTTTTTTGTTTTTTTTTTTTTTAAATCAGTCTTTGCTTAACTACTGCCATGCAGTAGTTGATTTAGCAACATTTGTGCAAAGTTCCAAGCAGAGTTTTCACACGTATATGTACCAATGGGTAGGTTTAACATTTTTGGTGCATTGTTTACCAGGTTACCATGGTAACAAGTTACCTGAACACCAAAAATTTTAAAGGGAAAATCCCTGACATAGGATCACTGGCACAATGATTTGAGAGCTAGACCCACACAGCAATTTACACTCAGATCCCCAAGCAGCATTTTAGAGAGCTGCTCGCTTTTGGGTACTCAAATAATGTTAACTTCAGTGACCGTCAGGGGAGTCTCCGACCCCAGTTAAGGAAGAATTGGGCAAGAGAATTCAAAGTTTAGATTCTCAGAAATGCTTCATGCTTTCTGCCCAAGACACCTGACAACACATACTAGAATCTACATTTTGGTATGTTACAAGCTACATAGGCAGATGAAGTCCGTTTCTCTGCTGCATCCTCAATGCTCTAAGACCCCCTATTGCCCACCTATCTATGGACTTCAGTTCTCCATCCACAACTCATCAGCTTGAAATCTTTTAGGCAAAGAGTATTAGAGCAAAGAGAGGGTAGATACTCAAGACTAATCTTAATGCTTGAGTCACTTCTCCAAAAGCAAGAAGGTGTGGAATTCATTTATAGATCCAGTAGTTTCAGCATTTTTTATATATGTTGTAACACAAATTCCCATTAAAACAGGAACAGGAACTCATGACTCTTAACAACAACATATCAGTGTGCCTCAATTATGAGGATAAAAAGCCATACTCTTCTGTATTCATCCTCTTTGGCCAAAGTCCAGCTGTTTGAAGCTGCCGGAAGTTCTAGTTCCTCAGTAGGAACGAGATAAATCTCATCCTCTGCATATTCACTTAGATGGTTCCCCCTGTTCTGTTTATTGGGAATAAAAGTACCTATTTCAAAGACATGGATTCTGCTCTCAGAGCATAGCACTGGCTTACTTTGCAGATATGGGCCCTTCTTTGTCAGTCAGTTACATAGCAAATAATTAGTGTCAGGTATTTGAAGAAAACTAGCTGTGGAATCAACCACTTGACTTCAGCTATGTATAAGATGTTTGTTCAAGCCAGTGCGGGCAGGAGGGGAAGAGAAAAAATCAAAAAAAAAAAAATAAAAAAAAAAAAAAAAAAAAAAAAAAGAATGTTGAGTGAGCACTCACAGTCTTCATAAGCTTTTCAATGTTTCTCCCCCACAAGGAAATAGGTGACAGAAGTCCTCTTCTCACTACCTCAGTGTATACCAGGCCGTACTTCAAGACCCCAATTCAGTTCAACCCCTGTGGTGCCAGAGGGGATTATTTGTCCTCATGTAAGTAAAATCATGTTCTTCGATATCTTTTGCAGGGTGTCAAAAGACTCAGGGGAAACTTCTTAAAGCAGTGAAAACAGCTCATTGACTGAAATATGCACTTCAGGTATCTTCCCCTTTCTATACCATATATACCATAAGTGTTGCCAGAAACAGCACTGATTCTCCAGTTTTAGCTCAGACTCAACACATGGCATACTAACTAGCCAGGATAGTAGTGACCTTTAAAAACTCACCCCTTTGTGATATTATTAGTCAGCCTTCTTGTTTCTCAAATAAGTTACAGGTGTGGACTTACACAGGTAGGAATTAACTCAAAAGGCTGAAGGAACAGAGATAACTTGGGATTTCAGGAACATAAATTATCAAGTTCTAAGCTTCAGCAAGATTGACAGGGACAGCTCAAAACTGCTAATGCTTCAATTTACAATGAGGCCTCCTTGTGCCATGCATTGCTCCGGGTCATGGCACCTGTAGCTGCCACTAAAGATTCCTAGAGCCCAACCTCAGCTGACCATTGCAAGAAGTCCAGCTCTGTTCTCCTCCACCTGCCCACATGAATCGCTCTCTACATTGGTCCATACAGAGAAGAGAAGAAATGGTGAGGAAGGAGGGAACTGAAAAAAAAAAATCTAGCATCCCACAGAACACACGTGTAGACAGAAGTAGAAGGTAAGGGATGGTAGCTGGAGAGTAAGATTAGAGCACAGTTTATCTCAGCTTTGAAAAACTGTTAGTTCATTAAAGGATGGAATGATCAACCGTAAAAAACTTCTCTACCAGACAGCTTGTGGGACATACCTTTTAAAAGCCCCATGATCTTTGTGATAGACCTTGAGAAATGCTTTAGGGTAGAAACAGACCAGTTTTCCCACTGTATGGCTCTTCTAAAACTTCCTTTCTCTCCCATCTGTATCCAATGTCTCATTCTAACTGGCTGTACAAATGCTCAAACGGCCACAGAGCAGAACAGCAGCTGAACTAGCAAGAGAAGCCAGAAAATTCAGCTTGCAGTCCTCTGCATTTATTATTAGACAAGCCTCCTTAGTCAAATAATCCATGTAAATGAATGTGAACAAACTGTTTCCTCTTCATCATTTGTTTGTTCATTATGTGTAAGGAAGGGGATGCCTAATCACTATTGTCACCAACTACTTGTGGCTGGTCAAGTTCAATAATGAACCACTTGATAGTCCTTGTGGGGAAAATAAAACTCCCTGCATCACAAGAACTTTTGATTTTGTTTTACTGCAGTTATTTATTGGTAAAAATCAAATCTCAGATTTTTTACTCAAAACAAGCATGGAATAAGCAACTGATAATTTGTTTTCCATGCTTGAGTTTGATGACTATAAACCTCACTTCTCTTATACTGGCATCACAACCACAACAACATCAGTAATTCAAACTCAAGTTTGTATTTGGAGCCTCTCAGGATGGAACTCAAAAGCTTAAAGCATGGGTAAACATTCTTCTGCCAAATCTGTTGCTCCCCATTCCCTACTACCCCTAGGCAAGGGTAGAAGATGGAGTTAATTTTTAAAATTAAACAAACAAAATATTTGGTCACTTAGTTTCAGTTTCTTCTGGCATTGATATCTTGTGGGTACTATATCAAGCCATGAAAAATAAATAAAAGGGAGTTGAACATTTCAAACACTGTCAGTGAACTTTTTTCTAGTTCAGTGAGGTTAATAGGCCTTTTAATTTACAAATTCATAAGAATAGGATTATATTTGGTTAATATGTTCTTTATATACTCATAGAAGTCTTATTACTAGAAATAGAAATTAGTCCCTCATAACAGAAAGAGTCAAGATTAGTTGTAATTAACAGACAAGTCACATTCAAACAGACTTAAGACAGCAATAGCTAATTACAGCAACTAGAACGTACAAGCAAGAAAGCTGTGAGCTTGCAAACTCTTGAACAAATGATTAGACTCCAGCATGTCAGTTGGTCCAGAGAACCCGTTCAAGCAAGCTGAAAACATGCACAAGTAGTTTACAGGACTGGGAACAAATCGATCATCTCATTTTGGGATCAACCCAAATGAATTTCAGATCCTTCACAACTTCTTGCATTGCAGAAAAGATGGACCCATGTCGTGTTACTCTGTCAGCTGTCTACACAAAACCTTCAGATCCAAGCAATATTGAATTACAAGGTTCAATGTTATTTTTATTCTATGTTTACATTTACTCTGCCTTGTAAGAGATATGCTACACAGTGTATCCATGCATCAACTGAAAACAGGCAAACAATTCAGGAGTTCACAAAAAAAGGTTTGCCTTTTTTTTTTTTTTAAGGGTGGCAAGCACAAGATATGCAGTGCCTTATTAAAACATCAAGGCAGAAAACAATGGAAAACTAAAGAAGTAGGAAGTTCTCTATCAAATTTTCTTCTTGCTACGTGAACCCAGAGGAAGAATTTAACCTGCTGAACATTCCAGTTATTTCTTCACGCTAAGAGAAGCTTTGCACAGTGCAGAAAGCTATAGTTCTCCTTTGCGCAGGTATTTATAGAGAAAATGTTTTATTAAAAGAACCTTCAAAGTGACAGCATCAGCACGCACAACTTCCGTTCCTTTCGTATGCTTTTCTAGATGTCAAATCAAAACATGGCAATGCGATTAAGTACACTGGTAACCATAGTTTTATTATAACTGCCTTATAAATCACATTATAGCTAATTAATCTAATTAACAGTCCTATGTCCCAGATACATTACAGGAAAAGACCAAATCAATCCAGCCTTGAAGAAACCACTAATATGTCTCAGACACCAATCCTGGATTTGTTGAAAGTTCATTGAATATCGACCTGCTGTGAAAATATTACTATACCTGCTGCTTTTATGGGACTGGATTTTGCTTGCCTTTTTTTTTTCCTTAAAAAAAATTTTAGGAACACAGAAGTTAATGCTATAAACTAAAGATACTTTGCTAGTGGCTTAGCATTTAAAAGATAGCTAATTAAGCTGAACCTCTTACAAGTTTTAAAACTCACAGGTTGAAAGTTTAGTATTTTTCTGCTATATACCTTTTTCATCTGTCCAAATTAACACTGGTACACAAATAAAACCACACTAAGTCCCTGGAAACTTGGGCTGAAAAGTCTCACATTTGCAGAAGGTAAATAAAGAGCATGTTGAAGCAGAGCAGAGTTTCTAATGAGTTAATGTAAAAAAACCTCATGCAAAAGCAATCCGCATCAAAGCTAGCAGGCAATACCCTGACAGTCATCCATCAAACCAAAAGTCCCCTTAATAAATGCCAATTATAGGGCAAATATGCACAAATGCAGAGAGCATAAGCCATGGGATCATTTCCTTCCAAGAAAATTAGTGACCAACAAAACACCCATGCAGTGTAAACTACCAGCCTGCCCTACAGCAACACTCACTCCTGACCGGAATACTAACTACTATTATTATTTCACTCCTTTTTATTTTATTTTATTTTGTACTTTTGCAAGAGTTCAGAGCCACACAGAATTTTGTCTGGGGTTATACAAATTCCTTCACAATTTGTATAGAAGTCTAACATAGCTTTTTAAAAGCCATGACATGCCTATAATGTATACAAAGTCTCTGACTTCCGCCGTAAGCGAGCCTTTTTCCTAACTTAATCATACTCAAATTTCACCCCTTTTAAAGATCCTGATTCAAAAATGTTCACTCATTCTCCACAGTCCACAAATTTATACCATCTCTTCCTGTCGTATTGTATGTGCATAAATTAAAAAAGAATGGTCTTGTATAAGGACCGAAAACAGAACATTCCAAGTCCCCACCCCCCAAATCTAACTTCAATTTATCAAGGAAAATGTTCAATACAAAATATACATTCTTATAAAATTATCCTTTTGTGTATGGATAGGATGTTTTGAATTTGAGCAGTGTTACGTTTCCCAAACCTAAAAACAAAGGGTAGTACAGCATACTAAAGTCAAACGAACAATATTAAAAGCTTCTCTGCTGTTAAATTTGCCATATCTCTGATTCATTTCAGCCCCTTTTGCTAACACCTTCTGCATATCACACCTGACCAATGTTTTTTGTTCTCCCAAGAGCAGATTTTTGATTTATTGTATCCGATATACAGTATACTGAAAAGTAACACATTTTGTCATATGGAGTGTCAGAGGTCCATACCTTGAGGTAACAGTTGAGGTCTAAGATAAAAACATTTTGTTAATAAGACAAAGCAGCTTTGCAAGAAATACTTAATACTAGTATCATGACAGAGAGAATTAATTTCTTAGATGAAAACACTCACATTTGCTATATTTATAGAAATGGATTAGAAAATGCTACATTAGTCCTAGTTTGATGTCTTGCCTAATTGACCTCCGAAGTGACATCTTCCATCGCACAGGCTGGCCCATGCTATATTCACTTATTTCCATCTTACCTAAAATTATGATGAATGGTCTGAGCTCCATTCAATTATTGAAAATGTGCAAAGAAACYGAAACAATGAAACTGGCAAAGTGCTCTGCATTCTTAGGAACAATTTAGGCTAATTAGCATCAACTTCTCCCCCATTCATCATACCCCTTTAGAAATATAAACAAACTGTCAGCTCTAACCTAACAAACAGATCACTGAGCTACTTAACACAAATTATTCTTACATGAAAAGCTCCTTCTCAGGCAATATTCTCCTCTAGGGCATCTGGGAAGCTAAGCTATTAAAATTGAAGACATATGTTTCAGTCAAACTTAACTCCCAGATTGTAGTGATCGCTGTTGTGACAGTTTTCCGTCAGCATGCTGCTGCTGGCAATGTACTACATATTTAAACAAAGCAATGCAACAATAGACTTCAATGATGCATGTTCATTTAGTACAATATCAATACCACCCAATTAGCATCCTACACCTAGAAGTGGAACTATTAAAATTATTGCTTAGGTACAACTCAAATCTCAGATTTCATTTGGGGTTTCTTTTGGAATTACAAGTTCCGTATGTTCCTGCAAGCATGCAGAAGGCAGCAGCTATGCCAGTGTCAGCCATGACAATAGTTTAGTAATTCAAATCAAGCTGCAGAGGCAATGCTCTGAAGAGACCATAGAGGGGAGCACTGCTGTCACTCCTGGGTTCTAGCTCAAACTTCTCCATAGGTACCACAAATAAAAGGACGGCTCTAAGCTAAAGGAAAACAGGAAGGTTCGCAGAGCTGAATTCTTCCTTAACACTGCAATCCCTGTGCCACTTAAAGACAAAATAATGAAATACTTTCTTCCCTTTCTCCAAAACGCAGAAGGAACTTAATTCGTCCCCCACTCCATACCTGACTAAGAGACTTTTGTGCTAAAGCTAAGACATTTTTCATCACTTCAGTAAAACAGTTCACTATCTAGTGAAAGGAAGAAATAAACACTGGCCTGGAGCTTCCTGTCTCACAGGTATTTGAGATTTTGTGCATACATAAGAGTAAGCCTTTTCCAGTAAGAACTGCAAAATTGGGGAATATCCTCCACTGTTTTTTAGAAGCATGCACACTGGCAAACGCAGTTTGGAAACTCTAGAGATATTGGAAATAATCAGTGGTGAGGAGCTATTTCGTAACTGAGTTGGGTTTTTCTTTTCAATCTATAAAAGATAATTCCTACTTATTGCCTTGGTTCCCTTTAAACAGCAAAATATGTAACTGGAACTTTGTGAAGTAAAAGAGAAAGACTTCCCCATCATTTCTCCTTTGATTTTCTTTCATTTCTCTGCTTTGCTATTTCTTCCTGGCTCTAATATTGTCTTGCCAGAATCACTTATAGTGCGTGTCATAGCTTGTTTTTTTTTATTTTCTTCTGAGGAAGGTAATGAAACCAAGCAGCAGCAGGTTTGTGGCCTGTTCACATAAAAAGGTGTAGTCTGAATTTAATTTTGTTTCATCTTTGGGTGAGAGGAGGAAGGAGGATCTTCCTTTAACTTCCTGATTTGGCCCTCAGCACTGGCTACACACACAGTTGCTTTTTCCCCTTGGATACAGAACTTCCAAGGCCTGGAGGCATAAAATACAGATGGGAACCAGAACAATTGGATATGAGGTGCCCAAACACCTCCACAGTGATACACTACCTACCAGCAATAGAGGTACACTTTCTGATCAACACAGAGCAAGATATTATTTCTTGCTTCCAAAGAAAAGGATCTTGCATGAAGACATGACAGCCACCTCGAAAAGCATTTTACACATTAGTGCTGACCAGAAAGCCTGATCCTAGAAGTGGTGAGATTTGCAAGTGAGCGCCTAGACAAAGGCTCTTGCCTATCTTGTCTGAAATGATATCACAGCTATGGTCTTGATTGACCCAGAGAATTAGTGATGTAGTTCATATTTATCAAGAGAGAATGAAGAGGGGGTTTACAGTGATAGGACTAACAACCTGTTTCAGACATCATGAACATAAATTGATACTTCAGTAACAAATCAAGATTTTAAGCTAGACAGAAACACTTGAGGTCTGAAGTGAAGAGATACAAGTCACAGCATAGAAACAATACTTAAACTCATAGATGTTTTGTAGATAAGACTGCTCAAAAGTTAGGTGCAGATGTAAGAAGAAACACGATTAAAAGAGTCTCATGAGAATCTCAGAGGGCTGAAGTGAAAGAAGAAACTAAAACTATCTGCCTTTGTTCACATTAGAAGACAAAAACATCTAGGAGAAAAGTCAGAAAGGTGACCCCACAGAAAACAAGGGGAAATATACATTCAAGACAAGGGTAAGTTCTGACAAGTCAAGAAAGATGGAGTACTGCTTCAGCAACTTCACTAGGAACAGGATATTAAAAACCTTTGGGCTAGAGGAATAAAAAGTGTTTTAACAAGACAGAGGCTAGCTTAAGGTGAATCATTCTAAACTGTTCTTCAGCTACCCAACAACAGAAGTACCTAAATCGCATCAGATGTATTGACCCAAAGAAAGAGTATATTCATGAAAACTGACCTCTAAGTTACAACACTGAAGTATAGTGTGAAATGAAAATCTTAGGATTGTATCCAGCTCCTATACCTTTCTGATTTTGTTTCCAATGTTCACTTAAAGAAAAAGAAAACATGAATAACCCTGCTCTAGAAACAGGGGCATGAAATTAGATTCAAAGGGACAGAGCAGCACTGAACACTTCTTGGGTATGAGAGCAGAAACTAGAGGTACACCACAGACACAGCAAGGAGAATGTCACTTAGAGCCAGTAGTTTTCCCTGTGTTATGAAAAAGGATTTTCTAAGGTAGGGGTTGTTTTATACAGGACAGTCTCAAAGGGGGTTATCAACCAGCAGTTTTTCCTACACAACTGAAAAGAACAGAAGGGATATGGGTATGCTACCTAAATACCAAGTTGCATATTCCAGTTCACCTATTTTTTTTCTTGGTTCAGCCGTTAAAAAGACATTTTCCATATCTGCATCTAAAGAGCATCTAATATACACGAACACGCAGATTTCATCTTCGGTTTCAATTGCTGTCTCAACAGCTACAAAACTGTCCTTATTTTTAAGAAGGTATATGCATGTGAACATGACTGCCTTAGAGCCAAATAAATAACAAATCACATATCTGGAAATTATGTCCAAACTGGCATCAGACTTTCATTGAGCTACGCTGAAGCACAGAGAAACTTGCACACTGTATTTTTACTATTATGTTATATAGATCAAGTGTGCAACATTCAAGGATTAGTTTATTATTTACACTGAGTTGCTCACATGTGGCTGTTATTTAATTTTTTCCTTACATTTTCAAGCGTTTTCTGTTGGTTCAGAGATGTTTTCTTCCTGGTTGCAGCGCCTTTTTAAGGCACAGCATCAAGTAATATAAGCAGACAGGAAATAAGCGTTGTTGCTCTCCAGAGGATGATTAAGCAAGTCTGCACAAGTTCCCCGAAGTTCCCACAAACAGGCTCTTATGTAACAACATATGTTTTCAAAGATATTTTCTCTGAGCAGTGAACAGTCTTCATGGGAAAAACAAACCAGCTTTATAATAAACACTGTGGAATATGAAATAACTATGAAATAGAGAATGCTATAAATGAAGTAAATTATTAGATACTTAAAATACTATAGCAACTGATTCTCATTTACATTCCTCAAAATTAATTTTGGTCAATAAAGTACCCGGGTCCTGCAGTCTCTGGCTTATGCAAACAAAGCATATTCCATGTTCCTTAGAACATCATCTGTAATGCTCTGGGACCAGTCCAGATGATGGTATTAATGCAAGTAGTCCAGATGACTTCAGCAGACTGCTTCTGTGAAGAAAGCAGGATCCATCCTTTTCTTCTCACTTATGACCAGAGTAGAATTTCTTTTAACTTAAGAAAACTTTTTTAAAAATGTCCCCTAACATTTCCCTTGCGTTAGATCTTACCAGTATGTACCATCATTAGATTATTCAGTACAGCTATGGACAGATTGAAGCCAACTATCTGAAGCATAGTTTTTATTGTTTGAAAAAAATACACACACACATTATAAAACACTAAGATTTTCTGTATTTCTATTTAAAATTAAACAAAATTCTGAATCATTTTATTACAAGAATTTTAAACCTATAGAAGTGGTTATTTGGATTCACATGAGAAAAATATTTGACTAGCCAGCATCAGACATGAGGATAGACTACCACATACTTTGATTTTTCTACCAATAAATAAAAATTTTGGAACATGAACATGAAAAAAGTTAACAAACTACACAGCATAATACATTAAGTTTTGAAGTTACTTTCATTTCACTTATGATTTCACTGCCCATTTACAAAGATTTGATATTGCAAAGGTAGAAAAGCCAGGTCAACCAAAAAATGCCAAAGTTAACTACGCTCTCACAAACCAGAACCCCAAGCTGTGTTCCAGCAGAACATCTTGTATGCTCTGAAAGTCTGCTAGCAGTAAGTCTGATTTCTATGAACCATACTATGCATTTTATTTTCACATTACATGGACAAAAGCTTAGCATTCTGTGTATTAAAAACATTGCCCAGATGTATAAAATCACACACAGCTTATCCTGTTATTCCCAAAATCTACAACTTAATATTTCATAGGAAAAGAACATCTATTCACAGAAGGACTGGATGCCCTTAACTTTTTCAACTAGTCTCTGACATTGCTGCCATATACTGATTTTTAAAGCTTTTTTTTAACCGTTGTTCCCAAGACATGGAAAAGGCATATAACAGAGGTTTCCCAGACAAAGCAGTTGTGCTTTTGTGGCATATAGCCTTGCAAAAGCTATATGGTCCCCACTAAGAAGTTCACTTTATCTCTTGCCTTTCTCACAACAGCACCAAAGTGAGAAATCATACTACAGTTAAAATCTAATGACAATTTGCCCTCTTCTCATGCCCATATGCTATGTCTTTTCAATATTCAAATATCTCGAAATAAATATACTTTTAATGATTTACTATTCCTGCTTAGCTGGTGCTTTGTTTTATTGGTGCATGCCTATGCCTGCACGGTTAAGAGGGGGAATTCACTTTGTGGGATTGCTTAGTCATAGAAACTGAACTAGATGTGACCTAACAGGCCATTTTCCTGGTCAAACAGGATCATTCTTTCTATTCTATTCTAGTCTATTTTCTAATGAGCTGTTAAAGGACCCAGGTGATAAGACTTTCACCACTTCCTTCTTTCACAGCTTGTAGATCTCACTGCTTGAAAGCGATACCAACAGTTATTCTTTCAAGCATGGTGTTTCATTTTCAACTCCTCTTCCTACACGTGTTATTTTTACTCCACAACCAATTATAATTCGGTACCAAACAATGGCCAAAACAGGCAGGATGAGGATTATCACAACAACAGATATTAAAAGGTATTATAATGTATTTATTTCTCTCCACTTTAAAATTTGAGCAAAATAAAAAATAGTAAACCTTTCACTCACAAACAGCAAGAGCTGAAGCCAACTATTGTTATACCATACTGTTTTGGGTATGATTTTGATCTCAGTTCTTACTCTTAAGTGACTTCAAGGAAGTTACATAGTGATGCTCTTAAGTGAGAAATGGAGTGAACAAGCTGCAATTATGTTAATCTGAGCTACTCCTAATCACAAGAAAGAGAGTCCATAAAGGCAAGAATTGCATCCCCAAAACATGTATAAAAAGGTAATTGCATTGTAACAGCTTTAAAGAAGTGAAAAAAAGACAAGAAAAGCACTCTTAGAATAGCCCTAGTGAGGAAAACTGAGAAGACAACTGCTACAGAGTTAAAAACAAAGCTTCAAAGATATATAAATGCTGAAAGGCAAACAAATGCCAACCTATGGGACTGTCAGTCTAAAGATCTGGTAAGAGAGACTGCTTGCTTCATTCAGTTGTACACAAGTTTGCTGTGCTCCCTTAATACACGTCTTTCCCAAGTAGGATAATCACAAAGGGATCACAAAATAGATAAACCAAGTTATTTTCCCATCATCTGTTAGGTCTGGCTTAGTACAGCCCTAAATACACTATTTAGAATAAAAATTAAGGAAGAAAAATGTAAAAATTTTCTGTCCCTCTTAAGCCTAATGAGGTGATCCAGAGCTGAAAATCTGCCTTCCAGGTCACATGAGCCTCTGAAGACAACAGATGGAAGTACTGTAGTTAACAGAAGCATCAGGAAAATCCAAAAAGCTGCCAAAGCATTCCTGCTCTTCAGTCAGGAACTGCAGAGCTGCCAAAAACAGGGGTCAGGAACAGAGAACTGACAACTTGTGCAAATGCTTTCCAGGCTACGAGAGTCATGATTCTCAGGGCAGTTGAGCTCCCTAGTTGGGCCYGCATAACTTGGAAAAGCATATTTTAAAAAAAAAAAAAAGCCATGTATGGGGAGGCAGGCCCTAGGCCTGCTTCTGGACTAAAAATCACTTATTTGCATTTTAAAAAACAAAACCTGTCGCTCAATGGGAGCGGAGAAGATGGGCTCAGGCCGAAGCCTGTTTACAATTCCACCCCAGCTGACAGATGTTCTTTGAACAAGGGAAATTCCTGCTCATGCATTAAAGGGCTAAGGAACATGGAAGCAAATGGGAGTCTTTCTACCAAGTTCACTTAAGTGCTGCATTAAACCAAGCTGTCAGATGATTCAGTGACTGTTATTCCTAAAATTTCAGTTTCTATATTAGCACAAATGGACTCCCCCAGCTTGGTACATCCATAGGAAGAGTCAGGTTTGGAAGAGTCAGCCTGAGTAAATGTACAGTTTTTGCTTCTAAGCCTGTAAACAGGCTATTAACAGATCTTTGCATGCATATGGATGTTCATTTAAGGGGTAATTGAAGCACTCCTGAAACCTTAGCCCTGAAATGGAAGTAATCATTATCAGCCTGCTTAAGTATCCCACAAACACTCAAAGAAGTGTCCAAGAACAGCTGGGTCTTCAGTTCTGCTCTCCTGTGCAGTGTGTATACCCCACCAGCCATTTCTTCTGGAATTGTCACCTTGGCTAATTTAGTGGGCACAGATCCAATTCACAGTTCTTCTGGTTCACACTTTTGTCAAAGTGTCATTTTGAAAATGCCCATCAGAAGGAAAGATGCAATACAGTTTACCTTATGTTGCTTTACCACCTATTTTAGTGATTCTACAGTAAGCAGCTTGTTTCAGGACACGCAACTGAAGAACAGGAAAAAGTGCCACTGAACTGGATGCTATACTTGACTCATCTTGAGGCTACTGTTTTGTTTGAGCTTTTCTCACTATTATCAGAGGAACGGGCATTTAACCTGGTCTCAATATCCCCTTACTCACCACATACTTACAATACTTTCAAGGTCTGAAACTGCTGCTTTGAGGCTAAACCCAGAAAAAAACATGCTAAGAAATGCTGCATGCTATTGCACCTACATTAAATTCTCTGCCTCATTTGTGCAATGCACACTGGGTTAGGTAGGATTCCCGAATGCTTGATTCACAGACAAGGTAAATACCATTAAGGTTCCTCAAAAGAGCCAAAACCCAGAAAACTCAACTGAAGAGTAGCACTAAGACATGCCGAGGAAAGGGAGACACTTCCCCCTTCAGTATTAGGCACTCAAGTTCTCAGCAGGTGTAAGGCATCTCTTTCTACCTGGTATTTTCAACCTGCAGCCTCATCCTGGAGTTAGATGTATTAACATTTGTCCCTCTTTTGAAAGAGCAACAACAGTGATTGTACCCGCAAGCTAACAGGTAAACAAGTCAACAGGTAACTATATTACAACATCAAAGCAAGGGAAACTGATTCCTTGCCTGCCTCTACCAAAAGGGATTTAAACCTGCCTTTATCATCTCCAGGAGACTGCCCTAAATGCTAAGCTACAATAGAACTGTATGAGGTAAGTTTATTCATTCCTTCTGTTCAAACCAGTCCATTTTGCATAATTAAAGATCCACTTGATCAAAGGCTATACACTATGGCCTAGTGGAAGAGGCACTCATGTGGGAGGCAGGAAGTCCAGATTATAGTCTCAGCTTGGAGGAAACATTTAACACTTAAACTGAAACCTCCTTGCTAGTAGCCTCGACAGTCATGCTTAGTCTAACAAGCACACCAACTTTCTTGAACCTTAAACCTTTCATGCAAAGGTGTTCAATACAGAAGGCTGAGAGCATGAGCCATTCCCCACAAAAACTTAAAGTGGGCACGATACTACCCCAACGCAGTGAATAATGCAAGCTTGAGTTTTCACAGACAGAGAAGGAGCTGTGATGTGTCTCTTGCATCACAGTTGAGTGATCTAACACTGGAGAGCTAGAGAAAACAGATGCAGGACAACAGTGAGGAACTATCTTTCTTCCCACAATGGTTTACACAAAGCCTGATCTTATGAAGCTGCTCTAAACACGTCTGCTGAATGGAGCCCTGCAGAGAAGATGAAGGATGCGTACCTACACTGTTAATGCTAATACAGTTTGGACATGAGTAAGTCTACAAACTGAACATTTATGCCTGGCAAATCTGATTATTGAAAACTGAGCTCTCATTCAAATGAAAACTGAAAGAACTTTTCAGAATCCAAAAATTGGGCACCTAGTCTACAAAAATGACTTAAATTTAAATCCTAAATGTCTGTAGCCCTTAGACTCCATTTGTTTCAAGAATGTTTACATCTAGTATTTCAGCCAAACAGTTCTGGTTTTTTTTTTTTTGGTTGTTAAGTGTATGTACATCTGTAACATCCAGGCAGGTAAGTGTTAAAAGCAATGGGAAAACAATAGGAGGTTGAAGTATGCAATGCAACAAGAATGTTTAGCATGCCCTGACACTCCAGTTCCCCCACACACACACTTCAGGCATCTAATTGTTTGCTTTTCCTCCTACATACAATAATGAAGTGAACTACAATCAAAAGTGTGATGACAAATGGTCCCAGGGTTTGCATTCTTTGGAATATATTGGCATTTGTAAACCAAAAAAAGAAAGATAGATGTAATCAACCACCCTCATACAAGAGAAGGATCTGGAAGAATATGTTGGCAAAATCTTCAAACCACATTAAGCACTAATTTGAAAGTATGTTTGAAAGGAAGAAAGCAATGCATCTAATACCAGTTTATTTGTGTAACAACTAGAAACTGAACTTGCTAGACGTATTTTGAAAGATGGAAACAATTAAAGTACATTAGTGATCTAAACAGGCACCTTATTTTAAAAGAAAAGAACTTAAGCAATCAAGGTTACACATATCCACATTTTGTTGACTAATCCTCACCTTCCCTTGATCTGCTAATATCCAGTACTTACATTACATGGAAACACTGCATCTGTGCTTACAGAAATTCACAAGAGCTAAGTCTGCACGAATACATTTGCCTATGGAAAGAGCGATATATTCTCATAAGACAGACCACATCAGCTGCAGGATGGCAATTTTTCTGCCTCCAACATTAAAAACTTTGACCCTTCTATCCAAACAACAACTTACTGCTCCAAACACAGAATGGCCAGGCCGCACTGTATCATCAACGTAACCACTAAATGGCTCATTTCACTAGTAAATCAAAATGGACAAAGTACGCCGAGAGGACGTGTTACTAACGTCTTCCTCTTCGTTAGTAATAACTTGACCAGAAGGGTCAAGGACTCTGTATAGGAGCAGGCTTAGCAAGGAGATGAATAATGAAATATTATTTAAAATAAAATAGTTTTAAATATTTAATGCTTAAGTTCAAATAAGTCTTAAATTAGGGATTAACATAACCTGCACTGTTTGCAGTCATGTTTCAAATGCAGTACTTCAGATTTCTGGACACTGACAACCCCTCCTTCAAAACAAGATCAAGTCATTCCAAAGCCCAAGCATGAACTGTTAGAAATAGAGACATCTTTAGATACTCACTTTTGACCTGCTGCAGTCTTACCGGGCCATCAGACACATACAAGCTTCAGAAAACGCTGGCACACGTCTTACTAAGATGATACTTCCCTCTCCTTTTTTTTTTTTGCATGCTTTGATGAGCAGCAAAATGGTTAGCATTTATAAGCATTATCATTAGCACACAGTGAAACAAACAGTTCATGCCCACAAGCTACCGTTTCTAATCTTCTGAAAACATAGACATCACTATGGTGGTTATGGTTGCTTTTAATCTTGAGGATTTTATGTGCAGCAGAACCTTGGCTATAGAGAAGGATGATACAGAGTTGGAGATTTCCTGATTGATTTTTGATCTCTTTGATTTACATGATGGTTTCAATAATTACCTTTGATGGGAAATTACTTTTAATTACATAAGCTATATAAATGTTTTAAGAGGCCATGTTAATTAATACTTTAAAAAAAAAAAAAAAACCACAACAAAACAAGGGTGTAATCCGTGTATATCAATCACTACTTTAGAGACCCATGAAAAGAAAAATATCAATATATCAGAATTTTCAAATAAGGTTCAATATTTGCAGCTAATATACAAGAATTTAAAATACTAAAAAAATAGAGGTAATACTTTCCTAGCACTAGAGTACTTTAATTTTAGGAACAAAATTGTGGTAATTACCCCATGGAACAGCTTCATCATTCATTAAAAAAGATTAAATGGTAAAACACTGAAGACAGAATAATAATCTACTTGATTACTCACTGTATCAATGGTGATTTTAGTTAACAGATTGCAAACACACACAAGCAGTGTCATCACACTATATTCTATAATATTTATGTTTTCATAGTGATACACCTTGCTCCACACGGTCTGGAGCCAGTTTTCAGGAAATTCCTGCTTCAGAGGAAGAGAAAGTAGTGAAATAGGACTTCAACAGGCAACAGAGAGTCAGGACTAGAAAATATGAATGATGTCACCTTTCAAGTACCGATTTAAGGAACAAACTTCAGACAGATCTGAAGTTGTAAATACAATCACAGCCATTAGAGAAACAAATAGACAGTATACACAACACAAATGTTTCATACTTAGCCCCTCCTCCAACCCTGTTTCGCATATTTTTGTGACAGCTATTCAAACACCTTAAGTATCAAAGTCTTCAATTGTAGGATAAAATAGGTAAGTTCTGGCAGCAATAGAAGCTCTACTACATATTTATTAAGAGTTATGCTCTTAAACTCCCACTGTTGATGCAAGTTTCAAGACGAATGAAGAACTAAAAATGCATACACCGCTAATATACAGTATATTATTCTTTCATACTATCTATGCCTTCATATTTCCCAAAATATTTATATCTACTCATGATTTAATAGATGTTTAAAGTTACACAGTTGCCACTGAATTCTACTAATAGCTGTGTGAGTCACTAGGACATAGTTTATTAACAGATGCACATTCTTGTTCAGAGTTAGAAGAATAAAAGTGTACAGTGAAACCTTCCAACTGTAAAAGCGTTATTGGAGAGGGGAGGAAAACAACTTGAGGAAAACTAGAGGGCTGAAAGTAAAAGCATCTCAGAATAAAAAAAAGATATCTGTCATCTGCAAGGCTATGTTAGTAAAAGATTCAAGAAATATTTGCTTATATAGTTAACATCATAATATGAAAACAAGAAAGCCGAGACACAAGTAGTCAGTGGAGCTTAGATCTTCAAACTCCAGCATGCAAGTAGACACTGTGCAAGGTGACGGTATCTGAGTGGGCACTGCAACCACAGGTGCAGGACCACCAAGCAGCATCTGGCTGCTTTCCAAACACAAGGCCAAAGTTCCAGGTGTTTGGAGCCGCTGCTCCAGCTCCACCAACACCCCATTTACACTATAGGTCTTCCAAACACAGAATTGGGGTTTTATTGAAGCCAGGGAATTTGTGCCTAGACACCTATAAGATTAGTGACAATGTTTGAAAGTAGTATTATAGTTTCTACGAGTGTTTATAAAATTTTCATAATTACTATGAAAGCTTGTAACTTCCAGACTATGAATGGCTCAAAAGCCAATTTTCTTCCATTTTAATCTAGAACTAACACAGGCAATATTCTATGTGAGAAAGTTATTCCTAATTTAAATATTTTTCAATCAATAGAACTTTTCAACTAATACCATACTTTCCTGCAACACCTACAGACTGATCTGACTGATCTTTAACGACTTCCAGTAGCTTCTTAATTTCAGTATTTTTGTCATAAAACATACTTATCTTCCTATAGAAAAGATTGCACATAGCAAACCCCCCATGCATAGTTAGGCTTCCGTTTGCACACATGAACTTAGCAACAACACAGCAGCCTGAGTGTCCTAGTAAGCAATTTGCCTTTGTCTCCAAACAAGACAGCGGAGAAGCACAACACTGCCATCTCCACCTTAAAAGCTGAAGTACAAGTATCACACAAAAAGATTACAAAATACAGCAAACAAGAACATATGTAAAGGCTTCTAAAACTTTTACGAGCAAATTAAGAGAAATACTGTCAGGCAGAAAAATTAAGTTTAACCAACCAGCATAGTGTACCAGAAAAACATCAAAATCAACACCCTTGGAGCCTAGAGGGAATAGAGCAAGTGAGCTGAAAATGCAAATTCCCCTCACATTTCCAGCCCCTACCCTCAAGTGACTGTCATCAGAAAGGCAGAAGACATACCTGAAAGTGTTTCTATGCTTTGGTTTATCTGTCAGTGTTCCAGATTAACACAAACTGTGATGGTTTTTCTAGTGAGGGACTTATGCACTGGGAAGCAGATGACCAGTGACTCAACTGCCATAGATGCATTTGCTGGTTTTTTCACACAAACAGTCAAGTGGGTTATACACTGAGCAAAGTGCAGTACAAAGCCTGAAATACATTCCCCAGACCCCGAAATCAATTTAGTATTAGTATATGTTCATCAGCATATCAGTAGTACAAAGAAGAATTTATTACGCTCTTAAAAAGCAGAGTGGAACCTTCCTTCCCTCTTAATCCTCACACAAAGTTGAGCAAAGTCGTTTTTCCTGGTGTGGATTATTTGAATACGTATCTTCCTTTAATAGTATTTGTTAAAGCTTCAGGTTACCTGAGAAGCAGGTCCTACAAGGGAAAATACGGAAGGAGACAAACAGCTTCATTAGCTACCACAATAGAGCAAGCAAATTAAATTGCTAATGTCTTAAGCTTTGGGTGAAGTTCAGAAGCGGAAGCATTCTTGGTACTCACTGCAGCCCAATAAAACAGGTAAGCAATCCAACAAGCCAGCTGCTACCAGAACCATTACCCACTTTTCCTCCACCGACTGGGAATTCCTGCCAGCTCCCCCAGTTCAGGCACATAAACTGACAGAAAACTAACCCTACCAAAACCAATTAGGTTTCTGTCACTTAAGCTCCTTGGATCAGTTCTCTAAAAGGTGAGCATCATTTCAAAGAGTTTGCTAACACAGTAAGAACAGGCATAGATAAATAGCACCGCTTCTCTTCTTCATAGGTCAATGAGGAACACTGCAACAGAAGAATATATCGTCAACTTAAATGCACTCAGAATTTGTGCAGATTTTAACCCAGATAGTGACACAAAAGCCACTGAGATGAAAGCAACAAGTAAAATGAGAAAAGCATTCTTGTAGGTAGCCTTTGGCTAAAGAAAGAAACAGGGCTCACACAAGCAACTTCATCCCTACCAGTAACACAAATAATTGTAAAAGCAAATAACAAATGGAAAAAATATGAAATACCAGACTGACAAGCATCCTTTCTGGTGTTTCAGTTTTGCAAAGTGTTGGTATACAATAAGATAGCACACAGGACTAACCCAACCAAGGAACAGTTTGGACAGGAAACTTCCAGGAAACAAGGAAGTTCAAACAGAAAGTTCATGCTTAGTAAATAGGGAACTTTCTTCAAGAGACAGCCCATAAAGCTTGGGAGTTTATTGCTTTAGGCATCAGAATGAACAGGAGGAACTGAGTGGATATATTTACTGGCTACAGCATGTGGGGAAAAAAGCTCAGGGCCTTCATTTATTTACCTAGTTTGTAGATATGAAAAAAGGAATATTTAATATACATACAAAAGGGAAGATGTTGGAGGAGTTCACTGATGGCAAATATTTTCCCCATCAGCCGGTTTGATACCAGCAGGGTTCTGGCAAGAACACACAGGAAAACAAAGCATACAATTGTATACAATCAGTGCATCTTGCCATTTAGGTCCTGCTTGGCACAGAACATGTTTTAGAAAAATACCTTAATCACCTGATGTTCTACATACAAAGCATGACCATCAGAGTTTTAGAAAAACCTAGAGTTGCTGAGCAGAAGCAAAGCAAAACTGGAGTTTCCATGAATGGAAACAGACCTGGAAGAGATGTTAGCACCATCAGACCACTGCCAACCTACATCCTTCAACAAATGAGGGAGAAACACAAATATGTGCTGGGCACTGAACAATGGAAGGAAACTTGTGCTTAATCCAGCCCCAGAAGATGGAATTCAGCCTCCAACTCAAAGCCAACCAAAGATGACCAATACATATGGGATGCAAATCTCAATAGAAAATATGAGAAATTGAACAAGTCCCAGCTATGACTGAAAGAATAACTGAGATGTCCATAGAAGCTTTTAACGCAAATACTGACAGTCCTCTTATATCACAGTTTCAAAGTCTAAACTAGGAAGTCAAGACGAAACAGCAATGCGTTAGATAAATAAACAGGCTCAAACAGAAGACTGCTTAGGTTTTAGCTCATTTATTACAATAAACTCAGGAGAGGCTTTTTTTAATGTCTGTGGAGTCCGTAAAAACCCTGTTCCTCACTCAGCGAGACTACCATTTGCAGACTGATTACAAATAAGAAACTATTTCCAGATATGCACCCCAGATCCTTTGGTAAAAGGCCAATGAAGCCAGGTCCAAAATACAACAGTGTCAATGTGACTTTACATAACTTGGGGTAAGGGAAGTCAAATACCAAGAAGAATTTTGTTTGAGAAAAAAGTTCTAGAACAGAATAGGAAATAACATACATTAAGATCACTGCAGCCATGAAAGGATTCATGGAAAAGGATGCCAGTGGTACATCAGAATAAACCTTTGCAGGGAAGGAGGAGAGCTAAATTTGTTAGAAGGAAAACAGTTTTATACAAGACTCCAGGGTTATCAGTTTTCTAAAAGAGATTTATGGTACTCTTCTGTGCACTATACAGCTATTCTCACTAAACACAATACCTCTGATCCAGGAATACCTGACAACAGGTTGCACATTTCAGAAGTACAAATTCAAAGCTGGCTAGGTTTTTCTGCTACGAGCTCTACAGCCCGTTACAGAAATCTTTTTTTCCACCACAGACCAAGAATGTAAACTATAACAGATATATAATAAATTAGCTATCACAAAAGCCATTTCCTACAGGATTTTTTTTAAATTATAGCAAGTTTTCCAACATTTTAGCCTAATGTCCAAATGCAGGTGGGGATATCAATTCAAGTCTTGTGCAGGATTTCATAGAGACATAACTTCATAATTTCTCTCAGATTTACAAGTAACTTTTTAAAAAACAGCATTTCTAATAGAGTTAGAATCATTAACTTAGGCAAGATGGGCTCTTTGGTGGTCGTCTGGTCCAACCCCTTCTCAAAGATGGACCACATTCAGACTAGTCAAGGCTCTGTCCAGTCCATTAATTACTCTTTCTGTATTTTATAACATTCTGGAGAAGACTGAACCTTTCAACTTACATATGAATTATTGTGCTGGTTTTGGCTGAAGTAGAGTTAATTTTCTTCACAGTAGCTAGTATGGGGCTGTGTGTTGGATTTGTGCCGAAAACAGTGCTGATAATACAGGAATGTTTTCGTTATTGCTGAGCAGTGCTTACACAGAGTCAAGGCCTTTCCTGCTTCTCACACCACCCCACCAGCGAGTAGGCTGGGGGTGCACAAGAAGTTGGGAGGGGACACAGCTGGGACAGCTGACCCCAACTGGCCAAAGGGATATGCCACACCATATGGCGACATGCTCAGCATATAAAGCTGGGGGAAGAAGGAGGAAGGGGGGGAAGTTCGGAGTGATGGGGTTTGTCTTCCCAAGTAACCGTTACGCCTGATGGAGCCCTGCTTTCCTGGAGATGGCTGAACACCTGCCTGCTGATGGGAAGTAGTGAAGGAATTCCTTGYTTTGCTTTGCTTGCACACACGGCTTTTGCTTTACCTATTAAGCTGTCTTTATCTCAACTCGTGAGTTTTCTTATTTTTACTCTTCTGATTCTCTCCCCCATCCCACCGGGGGGGAGTGAGTGAGCGAGCAGCTGTGTGGGGCTTAGCTGCCAGCTGGGGTTAAACCACAACAATTATATATTGTTCATCCTTAATTGCTGTGATTAGCCTCCATTCTGCAATAGTTACCACAAAAGTTTAGATTTTTGGAATTTAATATTTATCAAGGTTATTTAAAAATACTCAATTAGCAAAGTAAAATTTTGAACTACCTTGGTACAAAGTGAATATTCTTCCAGTTTAAAACTCTTTTTTTCCTATAAGCAGCATGTGACAACGATCTTTTAAAGTTTTTGCTTAAAATTAAGACAAAATAATCTCCTCCAGTATCATTATAGCTTTTTTCTTCAGTATGGTTTTTAATCAATTGATGTATTTTAGTCAAGTAAAGCTTCCGAAGTTGCTGAGATAGGAACCCTTTACCAGTCTATCCTACCAGATAGGAGCTTACTTTACTAGTTCCCATTCCATTCCTGTGGACTTCAGGGAGTTGTAATTAAAAATAAGGCCTGTTTTATTCAAATACTTGATATATGCTTTTAGGCACACAGTTTTAGACATTCAAAATAGAAAAAATAATTTTAAAGTTATTTGCCTACATACTTTAGGGACATCAGCCTAGGCACTGCAATGCTTAGAAAATTGCTGCCTGACTTCAGCTGGACACTTCGGAGCACCCAAGCCTGCTGCCAGTGAAATAATTCACTAACAGGTCAGTTCCTGTATACATACAGGGAGCGTCCTCCTAGAGCTAGTAGTGAGTATGTTGACATGCTGGACACCACAGGATACCTGATGCAGATGTAGTACAGTTCAGAAGAGATTCAGGGAAAGAGTAACTTCCATTGATTTCAGTGAAACTGAGATACAGATTAGTCTCATGGTTCAGGCACTTCCAATTCCCCTAGAACTGAGGAATGACGGTTCACCTGAAAGTACACATGAAAAGTTAATGTGTTAGGGCCCAGAAACCAAACCAGTTATGCCTAAGGTTGCCCTCAGCTAAAAAAATTAAATCCATTATTTCACTTTTGAGACGACTTGACTGACCACCAGAGCCACTGCATATACAGTTACTCTCTTCCATGTTTGATCTGTACCACTACACAAAAAATGATTGCAAGATTTAAAGACCTAGAAAGAGAGCAAGAATGAACCCAGTTTTGCAGCGTGGTGAAAAAACACTCTTGGAAAGAGGATTTTCTTGGTTTCATGAGCTAAGCCAAGGAGGGTCCCAATTCTTTCACTGGTCTCATGAATCTCCTGGGTCTGTTCTGAATTGTTCAATAAGCCAGAGGCACCCAATTTTTGCTTATGCAGAGTGCAGGCAGTCTAAATGTCGCCCATAGTCAAAACTATTTATACTACAAACTTGAATACTGAAAGGTTTACAAAACAATTAGCAGACATATAAAATATGTTCAAGTTTTACAAACAGTTCAACCATCATACAAAATGTAATACAGTGATTTATTCCTCTGTCTGAATTTAATTTCCTAACCATAGAGTTTGTAGTCAAAATAAAGACAAAGCAAGCTATCCCTAATTCCAGTTGCATTAGATAAGGTTCCAGCCCTATTGACGTCCCACTGAGAAGAGGATTTATAAAACACTGACTCTCAAAGTTTTTCAATTCTTCACAGGTTTTGCAATTAACATTATAGGTGCAATTATAAAGATTAATTAAAATGTAGGAAACAAAGATTAAGACTGAACAGAAAAAGACCAGTTTAAGACTGAGCTGGTAACAATCGTGATACCACCTCTACTTGACTGCAGTGGTTTTCCCTGAAGGATGCTACCCCCATTCTGCACACAGAATGCATACAGCTCAGTGAGTAACAGAGTAGCATTTAGTCTTTAGGGTCCCCTCTACTTCTTAAAAATAGTTGGAAGATGCACAGATAAGCAAACAAAGGACTATAGGCAAGGAGGGGAGAAAAAAAAAAAAAAAAGAAATCACAATTAAGGCAGTTAAAACCACCTCTTTCTCCTCCCTCCAAGGATTATGTCCCTGCTTCTCTACAAGTTGCATAAAACATTCATAGCATCTCAGTAAACATGTCTACTTTACTTGCAGGTGTCTCTCTTGAGGCACCAGAGAGGACTAATCACAGTTGCAAATCTCAGCGAACCAACTGAAGTCTTCAGTGAAAATACTCAAGTAGCATGAGATTCATGCATAATCAAGAAAAAAAAAAGTCAAATGTTGTATATGTAAGTGATAACATTTTACATGAGAAGATAATGAGTAGTTAAACAGAAAGCCATTTTCTTTCCATTCACTGAAGAAAGTATACATTGATATGGAGAAAAAGAAAAAGGCTATCATATAATGAAAGGTAAGATCATACTACACAAGCCTAAGAGTTGTTGCCCAAGTTAACTTCAGCCCAATTCCAAGCATTCACTCTAGGGCTACAAGACTAAGCAAATGACTAGTCCAATTAGAAGTGTTGTGTCAACTCACAAATATTCTTGCAACAATTTTAAAGAACATGTCTGCTTGTCTGTCATGTAGAAAATCTTTGTGTGTAGACAATATCTAACCACAACACTGTAAAACTGCTTTATCAGCAAAATTTTTAGAAGTTCATTCTACAGTGCCCCTTATCTTCACACCAACAATTTTGACAAGTGACATTTTTAGTAGATGTTTAAGGGCTATCTGCTCCAATTTTGTGATCACTTTTTGCTTCTCAGAAGTCTTCAGAAGATACTTGTGTTTGTATAAACTTCAGGTTTTATGTCAACTTATTTTTCCCTATTAATTCTCAAAAACTACTTTTGCTTAGAGTTTGTACCATCCTTCTGTTTATTACTTAGCTGCCAGAAATATTTGAATTTCAGGTAAGTACAATGTTACAGAAGAAGTTATATCAAATGTTAGAAGTTCAATACAGGGTAGATTATACATTTTACAGATTTTCTAGATCTATAAACATAGATTGAATGCCTTTGCATACAAATATAGAAAAGGAGTCCCATTTATATACCACTTCAACAAGGGGTGACATTTTCTTTTAGTTCTTATGTGAATTACCAGATGTCATCCTATTTTTATGCAAAACAGTGTTAATTTTCATTAATTTTTAGAAGAATCTTTTCCATTTATTTTCCAGAGTTATAAGCTAAACTCCAAATCTTGATTCAGGAAGAAAAACTTAAACAAAATAATTTCTGCTTACAGTAAATAGCATCGCATAGGTACCACACATTCATTCACTAGGTTTTGATTAGATCCATGCTGTGCAAAACAGTTATTGCCCATGCCTAATATACATTTGTCTACCAACATTCACCTAATAGCAACAAGCCCTAGAAGAACAAGACAGAATGAAAGGTCCTTTTTGAGGAACAGGATGAGATGTCCTCCTTTCACTTCCTTCGTGAAGTAAACATATGACTTTTATGCCAGTGTTGACCCGATATCCACTCTTGCATGAAAGAGGTGGCTCCAAATACAGCAAAGCAATTTAAGTTTTTCCAGGAGAGAGCTACTCCAGTTCTAACCCAGCAGACCTCAATGAGATTACTGAAAAATGCTGCATCTGCTGCCTAAACTTAACAAGGTCCACTCAGCACAAAACACATTTCCAGCTCTGGTGGCTACATCAACCTTCCTAATCACAAATGACAGAAAACAATAAAAAACACTGTCCCACAGAGGTGTTCACATGAGATCTGGGCAAAGGGTATTTTGCAGTCCAAGTGCCAAGCACCCAATTAATGTTTTAGTGCAACCTTTACATCAGCCTACAAAAAGTATTCTGCCAGTAAAGTAGTAATTGGGAAAAAAGATATTTAACAGTGACAAGAATAGCTAGATGTCTATTAGTAGAATACTTCAGTTACAATTAGAAATGGCAGAATTCCAGCAACTCAGTAACTTATTTATCTAAACACATTAAAAGCCAGTGTTGCCTATATAAACTTCAAAAGACTGAACAGACTTTTTTATCTATCAATCAATACATTAACAGGTCAAGTTTGATAATTATGTCTTGATGAAATATTGAAGACTTATTCCAAAGTGTTGTTCACTGTCATATATGAAACCATCATAGCCATCCACACTGACATTAACTCAGCTTGAAAGAAAGTATTACTTGTTCAAAAACAGRAAGTAGTAAAAATACTAGCTACTGTTATGTCCTATTACAGAGTCTTCAACTGATACTACATTTTAAGTTCTACCACAGTCTTTAACAAGTTTTGGGGGAAGGTATAAATGACATGGTAAATTTACTTTTGAATTCAAGGAACTTTTAAAAGAAGTCTGTTTCTTATTTAGCTCTCCAACAAGAAACAATATTTTCATTCGTAAACATACTGTTTCATAATCAGACATTTTGAGCTTTTGAGGGTCCCCTGAAATAAAATCTACTGAACTCTAATAACTTATTTTAAAAATAAAGCAGTACCTTTTCAACATAAATCTTTCAATACTTTCTGCACCCCTCCACAATCTAACATATAAGGAAAGATTTTAAGGAAAATTTAATCTAGTGTCCAAATATAACTTTACTTTAAGCATGAGGTCATCTAAACATCTGTCTCCAATATATCCCTAAGGATTTAAATCAAAAGTCTGCTAAACATGTACAATCATTTTGAAAATAAATAACAGAACAAATTTAGTCTTGATTATGATTATCATGCTTTTTAAAATGAAACATTTATTCTAATAAGAAAAGTCTGAACTAATTTAAACTTTATGGACATTAACTTAGAAGAGTTTCATACTCTAAATAAGACATTTCTTTTCATTTAGTCTAGTCTCTAACAATATTCATTGTTTTATATTTGCAGAAAGCCCATATGCTTTTTTTTTCTTTTAGAAATGTCTAATCAATAAAGCTATATTTCTTATGTTAAGAAGTATAATTTGCAGAAAGGAGAAAAGTTTGCTGACAAATCAGCAGAAGAGATTGATTTGTTTCCTTTTTGTCATTTAAGATAGCCATCATCATACTTGACACTAAGGAAGAATATGCCAGACAAAGCATATTGCATCTTGATACTTATTTTCTTTACTGCTTAGAAAAAACACAGTAGAGGCTGTTTTAAGCAAGGACTGTCTCATTACCCAGTCAGCATTACAGTTTCGCTATGTAAAATTTTTACTAACAGGTATAATCAACAAGTGGCAGCCATGACTCCCCTGCTTAATTCAACAGCCCCAATCCCATTCAGAATCCTAATCTCACTTAGGAGAAGAGAATGAAGCTCTCATCCATACAACACAATACTTTCTTAAAAGTCCCATTGCTTTGACTCTGTAACCACAGACTTGGAAATGAGTGAAGAGCAGGACTATGAGGACTCTCAAAGCTCTCAGGTTCTTCCAGAAGTCTTTTCTTCTCAGAATACTACCAATTCCTTTACATAAACACTCTTTTTGATGAGGAACTGTTCCAAAGGTGAACTAGTACAGCAATCTAGAGATAACCGAGGCTACCAAGGATATGATCACAGAAGCACCTAAAAAGGATGCTGGACACAATGTTTAGAATGTGCAGCATGAACAAGGCAAACACTCTTGTTCACACTATTATGCAATTCTGACTAGACTAGGGTGCATATACCCTTACAAGATTGTGCTGCCACTTGCCAGCATCTATAATAAGGCAGTGTTTTAGAAAAAAATTCTTCTAACAACTTATAAGCAGCCTGATGCTTTGTTTTCTACATGTGTTTGTTTTGTTGCCATGAGGTTATGTGAAGCCCATGTGTATACACCATCACACGCAAGGTGGCATTGCAAACCTGCCTGTAGAGAAGAGATATATATAACCAACCTGAAAAAGGCTAGTGTATTATCACCAACCTCAAGCATTCACAACCTCATGGCTCATATCCCCCCCCAAAAAAAAAATTAAAAATCTAAATAATAATAATCTAAAAATCATGAGAACCATCTTTAAAGTTTGTTTAGGTTTTAGGTTCTTAAAGCCTCTACAATTCATCATTACAAGCTTTAATACCACAACACTAAGGATAAGATTTTTTTTTTTTTAAATTAAATTTTAATCAGACTTTCAAGTTTTGAAACTAAATCATGTAGCTCCACAAGCTGCAAGAGACATCAAATATCACAAAACCCATAACAAAGAGTTAAATTTGGTTTCTGTGTCTATGATTATGGCAGTTAGAACCATCATTTGGTTTTTTTTGGTTTGGTTTTTTGTTGTTGTTGTTTTTTGTTACCATGCCCTTCATGTTTTACCAAGTTCAGCATGCTATCTGGAGTCAGCTGAAAAAACAAAGTTGAGCAATATTTACTATACATTCAAAATACATACTAATTTTGAAAATCAAGCCTCTAAATATTCTATTACCAGCACGTATTTCTTATAAGTAAAACTTAACTCTGTTGCAAAAACACTCAGAATTAGCTCTAAGAGGAAGTGAAATAAATACCATAAACAATTTTGTCAAACTGAAAGTACTATTAAGACTCTCCTTTTGCTTTTGGGAGCGTTGCTGTTTGGGGACACCAGCCACACATCAGCACACTTCAGTATAATAAAAACAGCAAAAAGCCTAGGAAACTAGCATAACACCCTGAACTGGGAAATGATCCATTGACTAAAGGCTGAAAGATGACCCATAAACTATGTTTCCTGCCAAATATTGGCAGATTGAAAAGGATCCAGAGGAAAAACAAAAGCAGCTGTTAACAGTGTAGTTCAATGACTGAAAAGCAGATCTAAAGGCCAATTACTCCTGTCTTTCCTTCCCGGCTGTATGGGTGGGACTTCTCAACAACATTCAGACTTTCTCAGATATAACCATATTTTCTCATCAGAAAATCATGACTATAGATGATTGAAGCCTTAAATGATTCAGATGTTGGTAAAATTATATCTAATTGTAATGGGCCCCCAGGACAAGACATGCTGCAGGAAAAATGGCAGGTACTTATCCTGCAGCTATTCAACTTTCAACACAACTAAAGCAGTTGACACATAGTACAGACACTACTATTTTATAATGACTGATATTTAACACTTTATTGCACAAATGATAATTAGGCATCAGAGAATGCGAGCTTCTGATTATAAAAAACAGTATTGATTTATTTTATCCATCAGCAGGACCAGTGATGTTTTCCACAGGCAGCAAATGCCAATTCATCTCCTCAGAGGGGAAAAAAGTTAATTACATATTTTCAACTCCAGTTGAAGCAGAAAAGATTTAAGGCCTTTATGATCAAGATGCAGATACTTGAAAATACTTAGAGGCATCCCTATAATGGAACTATTGTCAGTTCTCTCCATTCATTGCAATATTGATTTTCAAGACTTCCAGGTTCTAGGAGTCGCATCGCTATCTGAAAAGGTAGGTTTTTTCCTGCTTGTCTTTATACTTAGGCCAGTCTGAGGAGTTTAGGTTAACATACCCATTTTTCAGAGACAATTTCAACAGAGTCAATCTTGTAACAGGTAAGTTCTTCCAGTTGCAGTGGTATGATTCTGAGTGTCTCACACCCTGCTAGCTTGAAATAGAAAAGTAATAAGCATCAGAAAGAATGTTTACAAGTATAAGAAGGACATCTAAGGTAATGTCACAGAAATTGAGCTACAGTTAAGGGAAAACTTGTAATATCACCACTTAACAGGCAAAAATCCCAGATATTCTGCACAGAAATAACCAGAATCAGTTTTCATTTTCCTTTCTAGAACACTGCCACAGGAACACATATATTGGCTATCAAAAGGCATGCTTTGTTTCTATACATTAGAATTTTATTCTTATTACATAATTAGTCTTTGTGTTATGACAATTTATTATGGATTTGAACATGAATATCAGTCACTAAGCACAACTGATGAAACAAACACAGTAATGAAAAATTGTTCTTTACCCCAATATAATCTTTGCTCAGAAAAGTTGTAACAACTCCTCAAGAACCGCCTCTGCAGACAAAGCATTTTTTGCCTATAAACTGTACAACAGGCATGCTCCAGTACCAATTATTTTGACTACCTATTTACTTTTACATGTATAATACTTACTATTCTATAATATTCTTTAACCTGGAAATCTGACAAGAAAATATTTAGAGTTGCAACAAAATATTTAGAGTTTGTTCTGAAGTACACATCTTTAAGCTTTTATGCTTTGCTGTAGGTCTCATTCCTGCCAATACTTGAAAGAAGTTAATATAGGCTTACAGCAGCCTATAACACAGCAGTCTTCACTTTGTTTATAGATGGGCATTGAGAGTTTGAAGAGATTTCTGCAATATCACATAAAATTTATGGTAAAATTAAAATAATCAAGAAGCAAATTCTTCACTCTGTGGGAATCAGTAGCTAGTTGCACATTGATTCCACTAGGCCAGAAGTTTATCCCAAGTTCTCCGATTTATGTGTGGTATCTTAGCCTTAGCACCATCTTTTGACTTTTACCAGTGATATATCAGCATTTACAATTTTTGCAGGTGATTCAAGGAAAGTCAAATTCAGTGTCATTGGTTTTGCAGTACACATACAAAATCAGCATTTATTGATCATTATTTGTTTTATATCTTTAAGCTTTGCTTTCACATATTATCATCCAAAATTACATATGCTAATCTTCTCACCTGCAACAGCTTCAACATACATCTTTATTCATCTTCCACGCATAAGAAATACACATTTAGCATCTTATTCTAGTATTACACTGCCATCTTGTGGGTAGTAGACCAAATGAGTCTAAACAAATTCATTACTCCTTAGTTTGAGGTTTGGGGTTGGTCATTTTGTCAGGGTTTTTTGGGGATTTTGTTTGTTTGAGAAAAAAAACTTGTTACACTRAAAACAACAGAAAATGTATAACCTTTCTCAAAACCCTCAGGCTTACCATATGTACGAAATCTTAAGGATAAGTGTCTTATTGCACACCCATAGAGGATTCTGTGCGTAAGAAGTTTTGTCCCCATTGGCTAACATGCCAGACTAAATAAAGCTCAGCCAACTACTTGCTTTCCTCAGTGTTTCTCTTGGAACAAAGACAGAATGGGACTGATGAGTTTGCTGCAGGATACTCAAACCAACAGTGAGTATCAGAGCAAGGCAACACTAGCTTAGTTTGAAATTTAACCCCCAGGTTCAACAAGCAGTTTGTTATGAGCAATTTCTGAGGCCACAGACCAAAGAAGTCTTCTTTTCAAGGTCCCAGTTTCTACAGAAAGTACTAAGCATACCACAGGTGTCATGACATGTTAAAAGTTATGAGAAATCTTAGTTTGTTAGTTTGTTTTTGTTGCTGTTATATAAACATATAAGAATTACTTCTTCATATCTTAACCCCCAGATAAAAGCTATTACATTTAAAAAACACATAGCTAGAAACACATTTAACAGTTCCAAATGTGTGTTCATAACTTGTTAGTACACTGCAATGACCTTATCAAACAACATAAGTTAACCCTAAACACTACATACAGAGGTTTTTATTTGTTCCATTTAAACTAAAACTATATAGGAAGGATACTGTTTCTTCAAATTACTTAACTGTCTGAAAGTTTATAGGAATTTTGCTAGCTGCCAGCTTTGCATACTCAGCACAGTGTATGAAAGCCCATGAGGATTTCATTAGTTTCCACAAAAATTAAACAAGGTTTTCTGAGGCAACCCCACAACACTTAATTAAGGAAGATGGATAGGAAGCAAATAGTCCAATCTGTCTTTCATATTCAGGGGTGAATTTTTAGTATTATCAGCTCGTAGAAAATGGGAGGCTTGGAGACTGAAAAATGTTACTTAGAGAATTAAAGTTTGAAATGCTGTAGCAGGTGGGGAGATACTCTTAAAAGTTTCTACTGGGGAAGGAAGGTTCACAAGGTAACTGCAACCAGTTCATTACATGGCATTCTGCATACTCCCAGCTAGCTGGTCATTGCACTGGTCTGCAGCATGGAAGTACATTCTCATGGGATAAAAACCAGGTAAAATGATATTTTTCAAGTGCCCAGGAGACCAAAGGCAGCAATTCAACCATACTGACTTCAAAACTAGCATCAGTTTCTGTGACCTTCCCCAGTGGCTGTTCCTTATTCCCAGGGACCCACTGAAGTCACAAACTGTCCTGAATACTATATTCCCTCTCTGAACTGTATAATGGTGAAAGCAATAGGGGTTGCATAGACTTTGCAAAGGTATTTTACATTTTCTTTTTGGCATGTTTTGTAAAACACAGCATGGGGGGATGGTTGAACAGAAACAGATAGAAATCTTTCCAAGTCTTAACTTCCTGGCTGTTATGTCCTTCAGATTCCTAGGAATGTACTTGCGGATGTTCAGGGCATCTGATATCTCAGCTTACAAACACTTAACCTTCTTTTGGCCTTCTCTTCACCTAAAGTTCTCCTTACCATATTGCCAACCAGGTAACTCCCCTCCAAAGCTTTAAGTCCAACACCAGGTAGCACACTATCAATTTCTCAGCCTAGCAGAGAAAATTGGCTTAACTAGTAGGAACAAGTGCTTTCCTTTGGAATACTTTAACTTATAGGACATTTCCTTGAAGCTAGTATTATTTGACTACTTCCCACCCCTAGCTTTTTAATATAAACAGTCTTTGTTAACATCCAAAATGCCAAATACAGGCAGCGAAAGATAATGAGCACGTACTGTGGTCTTAGATAATATTTCAGCCTTAAGAGACTTCAGAAAGAGGAAGGTTTAAACACTTTAAAATATTATGGTTTCAAGTCAAGATAGTTTAGCTAAGTACTTAGCTAGTTGAAATTACCTCTGAGCATTAAGTGATTATTGTATTAACATGTGAATGCCAACTGCATGGCTTAAAAGCAAGAAAAAAGCAGCTAAGAAAACATAGAACACTCATCCTAACTTTAATTCCCAGAAAAATGTCAGCAAAATAATCAAAACAAAAAAGGGGAGAATTAGCCAATTTTCCTGCTGTTTAAAGTGCATCCTGCTGTTTAAAGTGCTTCCTGCACATTTATCTCACTCCCTCTCCCATTCATACTACCCAAATAACCTAAGGTGTTTCACAGAGTATGCTGCCTAGCATACCTTGTAATGATGTTTGTCTGCCTAATGCCTCTAGTGTTAGGAAGACCAAACACTGTTTTTAATACTATATTTGCATCTGACAGTCTTACTCTGACGATTGGCTTTCCTGCTTATAGATCTGGTTCAAAGGAGTTGATGCTATCCAGGATAATCAACTTTGTCTACTCCTGAAATAAAACACCTCAAAAGAAAAGGTTTGGACTTTCAAAGGAGCTTAAGAGAATTAGACCCCCAAATCCTATTACATTTCAATGCAGCTGGAAACCTAACTCTTTCCAAAAAAATCGAAGCCAAGAGGTCCAGACAGGCAGAAACCCTGCTGCTTCATGAAAATAGGAAGAATGGGGAAAAGAGACCAGCTCCAGTTATTCTTACGAAGTAATTTTAAAAAAAAAAAAAGCTCATTTTGTTCTGATGTTCCCATATTCATTTTGCAATAAGAGAAAGCCAATAGTTCATGTTCATTTATTAAATGAAACTAGGAAAAGAAACACACTGAATTACAGCAGAAAAGTACTTAAAGATCAGTTCAATATTACAGATTTTAAAAGCATGTCATCTTTGCATTTATCACCTACTACACATATTAAATAAATTCTTCAAAATTTTAACTTCAAAATTAAAAATGTTTATATGTTATTTATTTCCAAGTGTCTGGAAGCAAGAGAGGTGAACACACAAACTAAATATAAATGAAATTATGTTACCTGTGGGTTTAGCTAATTGTCTCCATCTGCAGCCTTTTGTTATTAAAAAACAAAACCACACCTATACCAAGTAGCAGCATCCTAAAACCTGCAGGGTAACTATATTCAGCTGCTTCCCTTCACTCAGCCAAGGGTCATCTGTGCAATTGTTTATGATGACATTTGTGCTTCATCATTCAAACTGACTCAAGACTCTGTTACAAGGATGTCTTGGCAAATCGATCTGGGTATCACACAACATACTTCGCAGTATTCAATTCCTCTCTATGAGGAAGGAAATCTCCATCAACTTTGTATGCAACACTATTTATTACTTTAATTTCTGCCTTTTCCATACAGGCAGACAAAACAAGGATTTTTTGATCCCTGTGAATTAGAGAAACAATTCTTCCTGTGACTTGAACCCTGCATTGACTGGACTTCTCAAATAGCCTTTTGAAGAATTGCTATAAATCTAAGGAAATCAATTAGAGATTCCCAAGTTGTTCTTTTCATAGCAATTGCTACAGTTTAGAGAGTTTATTTTCTGTTTAATTTTTTTTCTCTAAATTCCACACATGCCTTAGTTTACTAATTAACCACTAGAGAAAAGGAGTATGCCTGCAGTTAACTGTATTAAAAGGGACAAAACTTACTAATGAATGTCCCAATTACATTTCAATCAAAGTCCTGTTCCTCACTATCGTCATACACCCAGGCAAGCAAACAAAACCAAGTATTTTCAATTATGCTATTAACCTCCATTCAGGAATCTGAAAGATGGGAGCAAACTGAATGCCAGCAGAAGGAACATAAGCCAAGACTGAGTAATACTTTGTTCATATTTAAGATTGAGTTCACCATCAGGAAACAGAGCTTTCAATTTAATATGAAGTCAAATTATGAGCCACACAGAAGCAGATGCACTCCTTGCCACAGACACGAAGTACGCATGAGATCCTGTCACGCTTGAGTTTTACAGTTCAATTACAGCAGAGAGCCATTCGAGTTTATCTTTAACTTAGAAATGCTTCAGACAGCCAATGGTGTGTTTAAATCTTTTCCTTTACAACACTGAATACTTTCATTTCTCCTTCCTTCAGCATGCCCGTATCTTCCATTTTATCAGTCCTGGAGACTAGRGGTCATGCTTGATTTCTTTCTTTCCCCTTCCCCTGTCATTATTAAGCCTGTGAACAAGTCCTGTCATCTTCCATAAATCTTCAAAAATCCCTTTCTTCCTGTTCTGACAGCTTAGGCTTATCTCTAATCATTTTCCACTTGACCTAGCAGAATCACTTCTTATCAGATCCTTTTGCATCAGACATGCAGATGCTAAATAACCTCTCATTTTACTTATGCAGACAATATTTCTGATCCTTCAATTACACCTATTCTGCTGTGCAGTTCATTCCCCAACTACCTTGCTACTTTCCTATCATTGTTTTGACAAAGACATAAACTTACAGCATCTTTCTTACAAAGAGCTTCATACATTCCTTGTGCTTAACTGTATGAGTTAAGGTGATCAGAACTTCTTAAAAATCTAAACATTAGTTCACCACAATGATTTTTTTTCCAGCTTCCTTCCAAATACCAGGCTGTGGTACAGGTAGCAAAGACACACTCAGATATCTGTAACATTCACATGAGGCCAGTAAATATGACAAAAAGCATGTACAAAAGCCCCATGTCCTTCTGCGGAGGCAGCCAAAAGCAATATAGGGTGTCTAAAGTGATACTGGGAAACTAAAGTTAGGCAACCAAATCCCTCACTAGGATGAAATACTAAGTACACTCAGTAACTCATGCCCTCCATCCTTTCGTTCCTGCTTCCACCTTTTCCATGTTGGATCCACACTTGCCTGAGAAATTTAACCTTTAGACTGAAGACCTCAAAGCTACAGCCTTCTTCTATCTTCTCTATAAATCACCAAGAAAAACACCACTGAGTTTTAAGCATCTGTCAAGCAAGTTTTCAAGTTTAAGCCATTTCCCTCTAATACCTTAGAACTCCCACTTTGAGCCATATGCTTACCAATCCCTCTGGTACAATTTTAGTGTCGTTCAGGCCTAGAGAACAGTCCTTACTGGTTTATTTCAAAACCAATGAGTAGAAATCTCTGTACAGATTTAAGGCTAGTGACGGAGCTAAGGAACCTGCCTGCCTGACAGGAGACTAAGCCAAAGGATGCAAGCATCTGTGCTGGTTTTGGCTGGGACAGAGTTAATTTTCTTCATAGAAGCTAGTATGGGGCTATGTCTTGGATTTGTGCTGGAAACAGCGTTGGTAATACAGGGATGTTTTCATTATTGCTGAGCAGTGCTTACACAGAGTCAAGGCCTTTTCTGCTCCTCACCCCACCCCACCAGCGAGTAGGCTGGGGGTGCACAAGACGCTGGGAGGGGACACAGCTGGGACAGCTGACCCCAACTGGCCAAAGGGATATTCCACACCATATGGCGACATGCTCAGCATATAAAGCTGGGGGAAGAAGCAGGAAGGGGGGGAAGTTCGGAGTGATGGGGTTTGTCTTCCCAAGTAACCGTTACGCCTGATGGAGCCCTGCTCTCCTGGAGATGGCTGAACACCTGCCTGCCAATGGGAAGCAGTGAAGGAATTCCTTGTTTTGCTTTGCTTGTGTGCGCATGGCTTTTGCTTTACCTATTAAACTGTCTTTATCTCAACCCACGAGTTTTCTCACTTTTACTCTTCTGATTCTCTCCCCCATCCCACTGTGGGGGAGTGAGTGAGGGCTTAGTTGCCAGCTGGGGTTAAGCCATGACAGCATATTTTAACAGTATGCCTCTAGACTAGATTCAACAGACTTCCCATATTATACCTTAAAAAAGTGTTAGGTGCAGATCAGTTGTCTCCTTGAATTGAGAATTCTCTCACCTTAACATTTATGCCTACCAGATCAGGAAATAGTTTTCATGCTGTCTTTTCCCTACACCACCCTCAAACATGCTCGTTCTCCAGTTCCAGTCCTTCTGTAAAACTCTGCCTTTATCTAAATGACAATTTTCTTTCCTGTGTGTTAGCCAAACTGTCTGTACTTCTGTGAACAGAGAGAGCCTGCAAAGAAAACAGACTACTACCAGAGGATGGGAAGATACTGAGTTAGATCAATCTGAATCACTAAGGCACAGGCCCACTGCTGTGGGCAGATAAATCTGTCATCTTGCAAAACATCTGGTGGCAAAACACCTCAGTATCCCTTCAGGTATGAAGGGCCTTCAACAGGCTAGTGCAGATTAAACCTTTCCTTTCTCTCCTAAGGGAAGAGGGGGATGATACCAAGCAGAAGCTAAAAAAAGGTTTAAGATTTCCAAGGCTGCAGAAGAGCTACATAAACACAGTCATACAATACACTGGAAGGGCCAGGACAGCAGACCTCTCCACTTCTGCTGTGACATCTCTCTGTGTCAAAGCAGAAGGCTGAAAACAAAGGACATGCAGAGTCACAATCATGAAAAGGAAGCGCTCAAATTTGTGTTGGTGACAGGAATGCATAAAAGTGGATTTTGGGGCAGCTGGAGAATTAGAGTGAACAGAGCACCAGCTCACATGCAGTGTCATGGCCACACAGTACTCACCCGTGGAAGAATTTTGCTTGTGCCAAAGCGTTAACGTGAGACACAGCAGTATTACCATGTAGCTTTCCTCTTTCAATTACAACATAACATGGCAAACAGCATTTTGACCCCAAAAGAGACACTAAAGAACACTTAAAAACACATTACATAGTTGAAATGCTAACAGGATTTACATGTATACACTGAAAAAGCAGGACATTGTGTAAACGCTCCCTACACTGCAGGCTGACTTAAGTATTTCAGATTGATCTTGATTTAGGGAAAACAAACTGAAGAAATTAACTAGCAATGCTTTCATTGCTACGCAGATGTATACAGTTTTGACATTTGTAGTTTGCAGTACAAATAATGTGATGAATTAGTAACCTCGACATTCCTAACAGTATTAAAACCACAGAAACACATTTCCACTATAGCCCTGCATCGGTTTCTCTATAAGGCAGTGACAGAGAGTGCCACAGGGAATGCGTTTGAGAAGGGGAACAACATTTTCTGTCCCGCATGAACGCGCCGCTAGCAGATTACGCAGGCTCGCAGTAAGCACATTTGTAACAGTTACTGAGTCAGTCCACCTCAAGCAAGGAAAGACCACCTGCCATCCACCAGAGAAGCTCACGAGGGGACAGCGATGGCTGTCACCGTTGAAGGGGGCCCGCCTGCCACCCTTATCATCCGAGGGGCTGTAGGGTGTGTTTAACGGTGATACACCGCAGATACGGAGAAATGCCCCCTCACCCCCCCCCCTCCGTCGGGCCGAGCACCGTTACAGAAGTTACCGCCGCGGCCCGGCCGCGCCGCTCCCGCCCCCGGGACCCCCGGGCCGCCTCAGGGGCCCGCCCGCGTCGCCCGGCGGGGGAGGAGCCGCCGCCGAGCCAGGCCGTTCCCTGCCGCCGCTCCTGCGCCTGAGGAGAGCGGCGAGAGGGCGGCGGCGCGGCTGCCTTCAGCTCAGCTTGGCGGAGCGCCGGYGGGGAACGGGCAGACCCTCCCCGCACAGGGGGAACGCGCCCACTTACCCGCCGAGCCTCCGGCGACGACTTGGTGAGAGGCCTCCTGCAGAAAGCCCCCAGGCTTCCGAGCCATCCTCGCCCGCACCGCGGCGGCGAGAGGCAGCCGGTGCCTGGAGAGCAGCTGCCGAGCCGGGGCCGACTCCGCGCTGGGCGGGTGGGGAAGAGCCGAGGGGAGGCGGGAGCCGCGGTTATCTGCGGGGGGAGGGGGGGGGGGGCCCCCGGGGCAAGGCCGGGCGGGGCGGGGGCGCGCGGGCCGGGTCCCCCGCGCTGGCGGAGGGCGCGTGGCCGCGGGGCGGCCTTTAGTAGCCGGCGGGGCCCGGGCTCGCAGCTGCTGGCGATCACGGCGGGGAAAGGGCTCTCTGATCGCTTCCAGCCGGGAAACCGGCAGCCTCTCTCTCTCTGGCAGAGCTGGGACGGCCGGCGCTGGGATCGCCCTCGCTGGGGCGGGGAGGCAAGGCTTTGGCGGCCTGTCAGTGAGCTGACGGGGGAAGGCCTGTCACCTCCTCAGGCTTGTGCCGTTTACTCCTTGCTTCGGGGCTGGTGCCATACAGCACGACTTGCAGTCCTGCTCCCACCGCTGCTGAGACCCAGCTAACACCGGCAGATCTGCTGGTGCTTCACTTCCAGGAAGGGTCGGTGGTGCCGTTTGGCTCACCGGCTGTTTGTCGGAAGCATGCTGTTCTTTTAAAACCTTTAGACTTTGGTTCCAGCTCTTTGGTGTTCAAAGGACACGGGTGTTTTGTCACTTCGAGAGTGGCTATTGTGTGTGTTACACGGACCTATTGGCCCATGTTAGTAAACGAAACAGTGCGAGGGCATGGGCTCGAGCACTGGGACACAGTCAGTGCCATTGCTGACTGTCCCCAACATTGTTTTTGCCAAAGCCAAACTGTGCTTTTCCAGAAGATGCCAGGGTACCATGTGGGGGACAGCATGGGCTCATCCCCAGAGGGACCATTGAAGAGGATGACAGTGCAGCCATATGGATGCAGAACACACAAGGATGTTTATTCTCAGGACCAGAGAATGGGCATAGATCCTTTCTGTTTACCAGTACAGACATAGTCTTTTTGACTTAGAGCCAGATTCAAAATGGCACTCAGGTTAATAAACTACAGCTTAGGCACTTAATCAACAACTGAATACCTCAATGTTTCTATGGATTTGGAGCCTGCAAAAGTTGGGAGCAGATGCAGTATTGCAGGTGGTCTTTTACTTTCCCTGCTGTATCACTGACCCTGTTCTACTAGTCAAATCCCTAGGTTACCAACATCTAGCTGTAAAGATTTTTTCTTTGTCTGCACTTCTTCTCTTCCCCCTAACTCTGAATAGCATTGTGGTTTCTCATACTCTTCTCCATTTCCTCCTTTTGCACGTAGCCCACAGCCTCTAGTACTGCTGATTTTTCTTACCCCAAGGGAAGGCTCATCCACTCTGAACTTGACCTTTGCTTCTTTTCTAACAATCAGGGGTACATACAAGCTGAATTACATTGGTTTTGGGGAGAAAACAGAGCTACTGTTGATCTCAAGGGCACGTTTATTAGAGTTAAGATGGATTTAAGGAAATGGCTCTTGAATAAGGTGCTACACTGTTTGTTTAACCAGTCACATGGATAATTTGGGATTTTTTTTTTTTTTTTTTCTTTCTTGCTAACAGGCCTACAGTGTTAACACAGAAGAGGATATTAATTTTGAATCAGAAATCCTTCACCTTATCTTCAAAGCAATTCTGAATACCATGAGTGATCTTGAGCATCTTGAAATAGAACTAGGAGGCTAGATTTGCTGGCACCTCTTCAAAAGAGAAGGAAAAGAAAGGTAGTTTCTACATCCTTACTTTTTAATTTCTCTCCCCTGAAAAAAAGACAGACTGCTGTTGCCTTACAAGGGCATCAGCTTATGTGAAACTCAAAGCATAGCTAATTTGTAACTAGGTGCATTTATGTATTCCTGCAGCACAGCTACCAAAGGCAAATGTTGGTACCCAGTTCTTTCTCTATTCCTTAAACGTATTAAGTTAGATCTGTTTTTTATGTCTGAACAGTATATTTGTGTGCTGTTTTCCATGTCCAAGACAGGTGTTTAACTGCAGTCTGCTGTCTATATACATTTTAGTTTAGTAAGAGAGGGGCTTCCAGATGTTCATTTAAAGTCTTTGAGGTAGTGACTTTAAGGTAAAATCCTAGGCACAGTGAATCCTAGGCATGCCAGAGGCATTGTGCTAAAATCAGGATTTCATGACTGACTAGGAATATATGTAGCACAGCAGAGTTGAAGAGAATACATGCTGGTTTTCCTCACCCTCCAGTCCTGGAAAGGTACCTTTAAGGTACAAGAGAAATCTGCATTTGTTATAATAATACCACATCTTTTCCTCAAGGAAAAGGGAAAAGTTGAGGAAAAAGTCCATTGTGAAGAAAGGCATACTTGACTACTATAAAAGTGAAGATGGAAATACCTAAAGTTGATAGACAGGAAGAAATAGCATTCCAGCATTCTGGTGGCCAGAATTCATGTAATCAAAGAGAAAATAAAGGAAAAAATATATTTTAGATTGGGATTAAAATGCCATTACTTATTTCATAAAGGTGGAAAGCAGTGCCGTCAGAGACAACTTGTTTCAGATAGTGTTGTGAAAGAGAGACTTCTCAGATCACAGCTCTCTGGATTCGATGGATGGAAATATAAAGGTTACTGTTAGACTGAGGGAGAGAATCTGGACATAAATTAAGCAAAATACTGAAAACCTGTTAGAAACAGGATTCATCTCATTTAACTGTCCACCTCATTCACTGGGAAAAAACCTTTTTTCTACCAACAAAAACGCAATGATTTTTATACGAGGAGCATTTTGAAAAGGAAAGATCCTTCAACAGCTTACAAGTGGCGTTTGTGCACAAGGTTCTGAAACTACAGTGTTTTCATCCCCCTCGCAGGCTTTTCTGGGAATCATTTCTCAAATCTTTCCAAACACGTTTTCCTGTTTTGAGAACGGATTGCAGGTGCAATTTGGAAGTCAAAACTTTATAAATAAAGTATCTTTGGGAAAGTATTTCCATGAAGTCACAATACTGTTCTGATATGTTAGTTTACAGAGTTTCTGTGAGTGTTTTTTGATAGTTTAGCAACAAATGTTGCTAACTGAATAGCGGTTCCAAGCTTGAAAGGAAATGTAGCCTTTGGCAATTTAGAACAAAGATTAGAGAAAAACAACGGTTTTATTGCTACTGAAAAGTACGGGAACATAGGAAATATACAGAGAAGTGTTAATAAAGTGTTAAAAGACTGAGACCCTAATTGCAAAAAGGAATAATATTTAGGTATAACATTCATTTATATAATTTGCATGCATCAGCAAATAAACAGTAACTTGAATTCTGTGATCTATGCAAGAGCAGAGTGGGGATTGCTGTGGGAATGCAGAATAACTCCCTTAAATTAATAAACTTCGAATGTGCTGACCTTTAAGTAATTAAAATCTCAACTTCAATGTTTCATTAACATTTGCATTAGTTCCCTTGGTTTGGCTCTTTGAGACTGCTGCTCAATAAATACCGCAGGATCATCAAGTCTCCAGTGTTCTGTATCATCAAAAAGCAGATGCTGAAACATCACTGCTTTTTTGTTCCAGAGATGTAGGTCTCGCTGCGCAATGTTCCCTTGGATACAAATAGCAAATCTAGTATTAAGGTGGACTTGCTGCCGTAGTTCAACAGTGAAGAGAATTTGGAGTTGATCAGAGGGTGCAGAAACTGGTTGGTTAGATTTGTTTTCTGCAGAAGGTGTCACTGCAACAAAAAGAAGGTTTATATGAAAAAAAAAGAAAAATAATGTTCAGAGGGTGTATAATTTACACAGAGATATGTTTACAGAATAGCATTACACCTGCTCCTTAAAAAAATAAACTCTGCTATTGTTGGGATACTATTAAGTATGTCTCACAGTATTCAAAACCCAAATCTATTCACCTCAACACAATTAATTCTCCTGCTGAAAGTCTCTTTTATATACTGCACATCTCCCTTATTCTCCATCCACCCCTCCCTACTCCCCCGCAAAGGGCAACCTTCCCACTGTGCAGGTTTCCTCAAGCACTTCTAGGCTTAATCCCATTTTCATATGGCCTCTTCCCAAACCAGTACGTGTGCGCCACTACATTCTCCTCCCTAATAGCCCTGGCAGGGTTTCTCTCTCCATTTGTGATTACTGTATCCCATAGTAGGGAATGCCGTTCCTAGCCAGCCTGGGCAGCACTCCAGTGCTAACCCCCCGAAAAGGAAACAACTTTTCCCTGTGCGGGGGAAGCGCGGGCAGAGGAGACGCCGGCTCCCATGACCCGTGCCCGGGACGCCCGCAAACCAGCCCGTCAAACTCCCGCACCCCGCCGGCCCCGCTGCCCGCCCGTCCCCGGGGGTCCCGGCCGCCGCCGCCGTTGGCCTTGCGCCGCCTCTCCCGCCCGCAGGGCGGCGCCATCCCCGAGACCGAGCCCGCCCGCGGCCGCGCCGCCGAGCCCCGCCCTCGGGCCGCGGCCCCGCCGCTGCGCGCTCTCGGGGGCGGCGCGCGCCCGTCTCTCCTCCCGCCCCGGCCGCAGGGCCCGCCCGCTCGCGGGCTTTGTTGTGGAGGCGGCGGCGCGGGGCCACCTGCACGCCGGCAGCGGGGGAGGAGCGCGCAGGTAACGGGCTGGCGGGGCGCTTCCCTCGGCGGCTGCGGCCCGGCGAGGCCGTGGCTGTCCCGCGGCGCTCGGGTTTGAACTTGCCCCGTCTCCTGCGGCGGGGCTGGGCGGCGGCGTCGCGTCCCGCCGAGGCGGCGTTGGTAGGGGCCGCTCTGCCCGCAGCGCCTCCCCGCGGGCAAGCGGCCCTGCCCGGCCTCCTCGCCTCCCCCGTCTCTGGGGCCGGGCCGCCGCCGCCCGGCCTGCTTCGCCGCTGGGCCCTTGCTCCAGTTACCGGCTGCGTGGGCCGCGGCAGCCTCCCGGCGCAGCCCCTTGGCTGGGTTACCGTTACTTCCCTCTGACCGGTCGCCCCGGGGCTCGCCCGACCTACCGCCGCTCTGCAGCTGGAGAGACGGGGAAGCAAGTTTCCCGTGCGGGGATGCGCGATTTGGAGTTTCGGAGGCTGTCAGCTCGGAGGGGAGGGGAGGGGCGGACAGGCTGCCGCCTCCCGGGAGGGGGGCAGCGCTGGGAAGGTGCCTTGGAGAATCAGAGGTGAAGCCTGTCCCGAACAAATTCAGGGGGTCGGTGCTGGATCTTTAGTGTCCGGTGAAGATAGGCTGTGGAGGGTACTCACGATAGTAATAAATTAAAAAAAGCAAACCCACACAAAAATCCCCTACCAAAATAAAGTTTGCAGTCTCTGCTTTTTTTTTTTTTCTCTTCTTTTTTCCAAATTTGTGACTTTGAAACCTTAGGAAGTCCCAATGAATTGTATACCTCAGCTTCTAATACAAGTAAGTTTCAATGCTAATCCGTTTTCTTGATGGTGCTGTGAAGGTCTGTTTTCGTTTGAGGAAAAAGGCTATGGTTTCTCAGTGTGAGCAGTTGGGATGAAAAACATTCAGTATGTGTACCCAGAGGCCTGTTTTATCTGAGACAGCACACCCTGCAATGTTTGCCCGCGGAACAACTACAACTGGGTCTAGGTACAACTTCAGGGGGTTGAGTTGGTTGGAGCTGGGTGATGTAGGAGTTTGCTCACCCTGAGTTTGGGAATTCAGAGTGCCCTGCAGCAGCATAGTGTCTTTTTTAATATTTCAGCAAGTTCTAACTACTGTTAGAACAGTCTTGAATTGCAGTGCTTTACTTGTGGAAGAAAAATTGGTTAACCACAGAGATGTGCTTTTGGCTCAGCAGATCTCAGAGCTGCAAATTCTGGAGGTTGTGAGACCTGTGGGTCCTAGGGAAATGCAGTGATGTGCTTGGCTTGTTCTTGTACCTGTCCTTGAGCATCTGTTCTTGGCCAGTTTTGCTCTGGGAATATACAACTTTGGTTCAACCTGAAACCACCTGTTTTGGATTATTTGTTTATTTAAATATATTATGGCACTAACTTAAATATCTTGTGAGGTTTAACAAGAGTTAAAACTAAGTCATAATAGTTAAAGTAAACATGCTGTGTTATGTGGTAGTCCTGTTTTTGTTTTGTTTTGCTTTTAAGTATGTAAAACGTAGTCTTTCATGACTATATCAGCTGTATGAGATGTGTGAGACTGAGCAGTATACACTAGTGAGGTACCATTGGCATGACAGCTATGAGCTCTTCTGCCCGTCACCGGTACAAGGATCAGCACTGATTTCAGACTCTTGAAAGTGATAAACTTGTCTTGCCCATCCAGCTGAGGAGAAGTTGCTGCAGTTCTGGTTGCAGTATGGAAAGTGAAGGGAGGGACTGAGAGGTAAAATTATTTACAGGATTTGAGAAAGTAGGGACAGCTGCGGCTGCAAGTTTTGGGGGAGGAGGTGGAGTTGCGAAGCTATGCAGTCACTGCTGCATCCAATCACTGGGAGTGACAGCATTATCAGGGAGATTATAGCCCTCCTAGGACTTGGTAAATCTGCCTGTGGAGTGGATATACAGTAGCAGAATATCCATTTTCCCTCCTGGCCGTTTCTTCACTAGTATTAGATGTTTTGTCTAGTTTTCTTCTAAATACCTAGACTTGATAAGGCTCAAACCAAACTAGTAGTAGATCTTGTAGTCAGGAAGATTATATACTGTCTTAGATTTAGTAAATGATTCCTTATTGTAGGCATTTGTATATACCCTTTTTGTAGTTATTACAGGTTTTCATATAGTGATATTGCAAGTTCTTTAGAGCCTGCTTCCCATTACAGTTTGTAATGGGGACTACTCTGTCCAATAGTAGTGGGTAGCACTGAAATTTTAAAAATCTGTTCCCCAGTTTTCACGTGATAACTAATTAGACTGCTTGCCTTTTGTTTTGTTTCTAGATTCACTTCATTTCCCTTTTAATTATTAGTTTGCCCCTTGTGGAGAAGCAAATGTTACTTTTGTTCTTTGCATTCTGTTATTCTATGTCCCTGCTTGTTAGAAGTCATTCTAGATGATGCTAAATTAGAAATGCACTATTACGGTGTTACCCTCTTTTCTTGACCAGTAAGAAACAAAACAATTGTCAGGCTTACTATTTCTCTTGCAGCGAGGCAAACCCAATGCATTGTACTACTGGCAGAAGTAGGAGTACGCTGCTGATGCCCTGTGGCCCAGATCTAGCTTTTTGCAATTTGTGGGGTTTTTAGTTTTTGAGGGTGCCTAGGTTAGTAAAAATATAAGAAAGTTTTCAGAGCTTGCTGGAAGGTGTTAGGGGAGGAGGGAAAATATGGTTTGGTCATTCTCTGTGGAAAGAATCATTAAATTATTCACTAGAATTGAAAGCAAGAAGGTACACGTGAGCTGAGGGTGAAGGGGGAGAGGGTCCTGCCTATTGATCACAGTTTTGTGTAAAATCAGTCATGTGAACTTGAGAGATATCCTAGTGAATCTTTTTGCTACCTCCTTTTAAAATTTTTAGGCTGTCAAACATATGGCAGAGTAGATGCTGCATGTTAATGGTTTTTAAGCTATGAATTGCTGATCTGACTTGATGTTCACTTTATTGCAGATCTCCCAAATCTATGCAGAGGCTTCTTTTCACTTTTACATCTGTTATCCTATATGGGCAATAGATGTTTTGAAACTTACTTTTAAAACAACCAACCAACCCTTCTGAGCTGCAGTCTATTAACAGATTTAACTACAGGTTAATGTTGCAACTGGCAGATATTCCTGAAAGTACAATTGCTGGCTTTTGCCTTTTCCTTTTAAAGGAAAGCGGTTTTGAAGGGGTAATAGAAACAGTATTGAACCCTTATTTGCAGAACAGATACAGCTATGGAAAGAACCAGTGTGTATGCTCATTTGTTAAGATTAATCTCTGCTGCTTTGAGCCACCAGTTTTTTACGTGATAGGGTGGTTGGCGTGTTCCCTGCTAGCTTCATGAGCCATGGTACAGAAACCATAACAGCAGGCTTCTGTTTTCCATGGTGATTCTTCATGTGGACTTCTGTCTGTTAAGGACAGGTTAAAATGCAAACTGGCAGTTTCTGCAGAGTGGTGGCCTTTGATATATTAAAGAATATTATGTATTAGAATTTTGAAAATATTTTATATGAAATATTGCTGGGATTTTTGGTTTTCATAGTATCAGTGAATCAAATCATATTTTTTTTAAATGTTCATGTGTGTTAGTTACAATTCTCTCAAATAACTGGAATTTCTTGAGCCTTCTTGTATGAAGTGTGAAACAGGCACTGCTTATCTGTCCCAAATACAAGTAACGGAGACATGATCACTTAAATTGAATGCCAGTGGATAGCTATCATAATGCAATATGTGTTGTTTATGGGTTTCCTCTGTACGTTACTGAACATCAACTACACGTGAAAACAGCTTGTTGTATTTACTGTGCACCATCGCACTTGGCTGAACCTTGTCAAAGACATTATCAGATTTATTTCATGCTTTTCAGGGGAATTAAAACTCAGTGGTTCAGTTAATTATTTTGAAAGTGTTTTTTATTTTGAAAGCTAGAGTTGTGGCACCTGTGACCTATGGTCAACTTCATGTTGGCCACCAGAATATGTGTACAACTTGTTTTCTTTTCTTTTTTTTGTTTACCAATCCTTCTATGTCACAGGCACGTAAAAGGAGTTTATTGGGTCAGGGAGGCTATTTGTACGTGTGCTGTGAGTTTGGTGTGGTACACGTGCGCCAGGTGACTTGCAGGGATGCTTCTGTGGGTTCTGGAGTAGGGAAGGGAATGAATGGCTGAGTAGGGTCCATGAGTGACTCTACAGGCTGTTTGCCATTATCGTTACTGAAATGTATTCTGGAAATTCATATTGAAAAAGGCATATAATTCTGTTGGTGACTTTATGTGTAGTTAAAATCATCAATATGTTGCACTCAGTTTTAGCAGGGAATAAAATACATGAGACTGGTTCATAGTATCTTTTCCTTATTAGAAAGAAGTCAAGACAGCATGTATGGTATCATTTTGCTCAGTATCACTTGCTAGAGTAGCAAACCAATGAACAGATCCAACTTCCCTTTAAGTGAATAGCAAAACTTCCATCGGTCACAGCAGCGTGGGATTACACCGCGGGTTTGGAAGAAATAATTGGTAATGAGTTCAGCTCCTGGAGGGCGTTAATTTTTGCACCATGAAATCCATAGTAAATAGAGTTAAGGAGATCCACATAACATGCTGGTAGACAAATGTTATCCTTTCTGTCCTTTTATGTAAATCTGGTGAAGACAGAATTTGATCTTTAAGTTACATGTTCATTTAAATAGTAATATTCCAGCTAGCTATGCACTAATTTAAATGTTAAGTGTGAAATAAATTAGAAAAATCTAATCTGCTTCAGTAATGTAGTATTAGGACAAAGAAGGATAAAAATGCTTGGTTATTGATTAGCTCTTTGGAGGGAGGGGGTGGCAGTTCCTGTCAGGATTTGTGGAATGAGAGCAGGGTTGTGTCTGAATCGAAACTGTTCTGAAAATGCTGTATGATGCTCCGCTGTGAGAGAATTTAACATAGGATGAAAGATTGCTGTACTTGAAGCAGACTGACTGAATTTTTAATGGTGTTTTTAAAATGTACGAGTCTAGTAACTTATGTTGCCTTGTCCTTTAGCTTATAAATAAAAATGTCCACTATGTAAAGAGAGTATTTAGTGCTGAAGAATTGCTTCATGGTTGTGTGCCTGTATGAATTACACTTGGTGGGACCAGAACTAGAAATTGTCATTAGTTGCCAATTTAACAAATGAATGGTACTAAGCTTAGATTGCCTTGGGGAAAGGGAATAGGCCTTTCCGAGGCATGGCAGTTGATATGTATGGAAATGAAAAGCATTGAAATATTTCTTTTTTGCAGAGCGTTTACACAATTAAAAATATTATTGTGTGTTGTTTCAGTTTTTAATGCACAAAGTTAAATATGTATAAATCTTTATATTGTGAACATTGATTCTTTTTTTTGGATGTCCTTGGCTTGTTTCCTTTAGGAGTAATCAACTCTGCTTTAGTTTTCTTTCAATACACTATTTCCAAATGTATGTATTTGACCCCCTCTCTTTGTTAATTCCAGTGTATCAACAGGTGATGAAGTGGAACCATTCTTAGTGCTTACATATGACATCTGATAGGAAATAAAATATCCGTTAGTACTATGTTTTTGTTGTTTTTTTCCTATGTATTATAGATTTAACTTCATTTTAGAAGCCTAATTGACTGCCAAAAAGATAAGCCTAGTTACCAAGAAAAATGATAACTCAGCTTGTAGCTGAGTGTAGTTAGAGAACTGAGAATACTAACTGAACATAATTAGAAAATTATTCTAAGACATTCTAGTGGCCACTTCAATGCTATTGAAAGAAGTTATGCAAAAATAAGTGTGTTGTTTTTAAGCATTCATTTCTCTCAATATTGGTATGATACAGTTATATATTTCTTTAAAACAGCTAGTCCTGTTTGAGAGAGATTAGATGGTGAAATGTGAAGAACATACATATCTAATGCAGTGTCCTGTCTGGATATTGTAATTTATGCTTGTTGTAGTTGCCTAAATTATACCCACCCTATAATAAAGTTATTCGTATTGATATAATAAAGCTATTAGTATCAGTATAATAGTTTAATAAAGTTATTAGTATTACTGTTAGAAAGGCACAATTCAGTTTTCTGAAGTACAGTTCTTAATTTCAAATTTCTTTGTTTACAGTTAGACTTGCTTTAAGATTCTGTTTCTCAATGTGTTGTCCGTGTGGTTCACATTCAAGTAAATAAAATTTCAGGTTCTATAGGATTTTGCAACATTAGGTGCTCGGTAGGTGAGAATGTGTTAACTTGGTTATGTAAATTTTTGGATAGAAGCATGAGAAACAAAGCAGTATTCTTCCACCATGTTTTTCTAGAGTGTGCTTGTATGTGTGCACAGATACAGGCAGTTTTTCCATTTTCTGTTGTAGCAGAGTATTAGGATGTGGTTTTCCTTGTCTGAAGTTTGACATAAGCACTGTATGACCAATCTGCTCCTTGGTGCCTTCCTTGTAATGAGGAAAATGGCACTGTGAAACATCCACCACAATTTTAAGATTTGTTGATGTTTTGTAGCTCTTTTTGTAGAGCTACAAAAATGTGTTCTGATTTTGAATTTCTTTATTACAAATATTACTAGATGAGTGGTACAGGTAGTATTATAGACATTTAATTGCTCAGTGTAATCAAAGTAGGACAATCAAATACTCAGATACCAATTTAAATCTGTTTTCACAGATGCTAGTTGACTTTTTTCCACTTTTTTTTTTCTTTTTCTTTTTTCCTCTGCTAGTTGTCAGGATACCATGAGCTTGCTGACAGTGTAAACAGTTTAAGATAGAATAAAAATTAGTCTTGAAGTAGTTAAATATCTCAGTTCCCATGCTCTATATCTGAAGAAAAACAAACAGTATTTAATAAGTCTGTATTCTTGGATCTGTTTGTAATGGTATTTACTTTCATTAGACCACAGGAATCTTGAAGTTAAACTTTTCTCTTTGCACCTGACAATGTATGATGAAAAAGGATGTAGTTCCACACCTATATCCTTCTCAAGTGTAGCCTGCATTGATGTCATTGTTCCTTAAAGAGACATCAGCAACCCCATAGTTCTGCTCAGTTGTATTTTAAAATGCATTTTGATTAAAATTTGAATTTAGCAAGTGAAAAGCCACCTTCAAGGTTTAAATTTTGCTTTTCCTTCAAGTTAAAATAAAAAAGAGAAAAGGCAGCATTCTGCTCTCATTCTGTGGTGTTACGCAAGTACGAGATTTTGTCCGTTAGTCTCTTCAACTGTCATTTTAGGGGGACAAGCTAAATTGGGAAAACTGGGCCACAGGAGGAACTGCGTGAATTCCTTGGTGTCCTTGTTCACCGGTTCTCCCTGCCTTATAGGATATCCCGTAGTGCCTGGGTTTTATTACTCCTTGCTCCATTCCTGCCTTCTTGCTGTGACCATCTGTTGGTTGTTTCCAGGTCTTCCTGGCTAAGTTATTCTCATCTTTTCCTACATACAGGTACAGTATGGGATGTGGATATTTCCGTGATTCCCTTACCCTGACCCCATTGCTCTTGTGCCTCTGACAGAACTGAGCCCCACTTAGCTGCCTTCAACTTGGTGTTGAGTGTGGGACAGGGTGTTTAAAGAAAAGATGTGGAGACGAGTTGTGGAGCTCACTGTCCTTTTCCTGCACTGTCTCTTTTCTTGCACCAGGTCTTAAGTTAGCTGCTGATCTTGCTGGACATGCCTTGGAGAACAGAACTGGGGTGACTGGTCAGCCATTTATTGGCCCTCGCCACCTAGATGTGATTGCTGGTTGGGCAGGTGCTATCTAATTTCTCAGCTGTTGCTCCACACTGGCCACAGTAAGCTTGGTCAAAACAAGCTCAGGTAGCTACCTGAACTGCTGCATGGAAGTGATAGCACTGCTGCTGCTTTCTGTTCCAGCTTCTCTTCTGCAGCCTGAGCTCAACAGGGTTGGCTGATGGGCACAGAGAGTCCTGGGGAGGAAAAGATACTGCTCTTTTGCACTGCCAAACATGAATTGAAGGCAGAGTGGGGTTAGTAAGGTGAGAAATGCTGCATATGACAGCAGTAGCCAAATTAATCTTTAAAGTTAGACATACTATAGCTGCATGAGCTGCAGTTGCTCCAGTGCAGAAATACCCTTGATGAAAGCTGATGGCAGTCACCTAGTGAAACCTTTTTCTTCTGTATGTTTGAGGAACAAATATTTCCTTATCTTAAGGAAAAATAAGACCATCTGTAATGCCTTAAATTGTGCACATATTATGCAATTAACTTTCAGTAATTTTTCTGAGTTATCTGTGTTTGCTTATTGCTTGCTTTAAGAAGAAACAATAAAGCTTTACATCTGGATCAGGAGCGTATAGTCGTGTATGTTGCATCTTGTAGAAAAATGGTGGTTCTCTAGAACAGTTTTTGAGATACACTTTACCAATATTAAGGGATAATAAAAGATTTCATATACGTACAACTGTTTCCACCTAACATGTGTGAGTGCATGTACTTGGTTGACTGTTTTCTTCTGAACCAGTAGTGTTTTGTGAATATCCTGATCTCATTAGGAAGCGGAGATGTGAAATAGCTGTTGAGATTTTAAGTTTTTTCCCACCAGCTCTTTCCGTGGGTGTGCAGGTTCGCAAACCGGTAGATGGAGCCCTGTGGCAACAGCCAGCCTTAAACAGGCTGGTGAGAGTACCTGCAGCCTCTCTACCCAGAGACCCAGGCAGGAGAGGCTTCTTGAGCATGTATCTGTAATGTGTTTTATTCATATGTAATAAATGAACATGGTTTTAAAATTAGATGTCTAGTATTAGCTGTGCAAGTCAAGGCAGTGACCATGTGCTGAGAAGCTTAGGGACAGTTTTGCGGTGTTCGTGGGGGGCAGGCGATCAGGTGAAATACCCTGATCTGTTCTAGAGCGCTGCAAGTATGAGAGCTCGTCTGGTACGCCACGCATTTCCGCTTTTCAGTTAATTTCTGAGTCAACTGCTTGTCATTAGGCAAATCTTGATTGAGAACATTGAAAATGGGGCCTGTGGGAAGCTCTTAAACTTACAAAGCAGAAGAATTTGCTTTTAAAATTTAAGTTTTAGGATTTGGTTTTGTATTTTTGTTTATTGCTAATGCTAACTACTAATCCTTTTGAAACTATATTTTTGAGTATTGAAATTTGTTGAATAGTGCAGTTCATAAATTCAAAATCAGCAGTAGCTAATCTTGCATATTCCCCATTTTATACGGTGTGTGTCCACACTTTCAGCCCAGCGCTGTGATATTCAGTTCAAGTAACTGATATAGTGGACTTGGTTTGTTGACATCTGTGCAGGCCGCTTGTAAAACTATAAAGAACATGCGAGTTTCAAACAACTACCTTTAGAAATAAATTTACCTGATGTGGCTTTGTATGTAGACTAGTTACTCTAGTGTGAGAACAGTTGCTAAATAGCAAGGTGCTAATTTTATTTGAAAATGTAAGATACAGTTCTTAATTTCAAAGGGAGAAAGGAGGATAATGTTTTAGAGGTAATAAGAGGTAGTAAGCTTTTATTCTGTTGTGGGTTTTTTTTTTGTCGTGTTTGTGCCAATGAGTACATACTTACTTGAAAAGTCTTCCATCTGTGATTGTAACAGGTACACAATTTGTATAACACATACCCTGCATTTCTTATTTGAAATTCTAGATGACTTAATCATAGAATCATAGAATCATTAAGGTTGGAAAAGACCTCTAAGGTCATTGAGTCCAACCATCAACCCAACACCACCATGCCCACTAAACCATTTCCCTAAGCACCTCATCTACACGTCTTTTAAATACTTCCAGGCCTGGGCAGCCTGTTCCAATGTTTAACCACTCTTTCAGTAAAGAAATTTTTCCTAACGTCCAATCTAAACCTCCCCTGGTGCAACTTGAGGCCATTTCCTCTCGTCCTATTGCTAGTTGCTTGGCAGAAGAGACCAACACCCACCTCGCTGCAACCTCCTTTCAGGTAGTTGTAGAGAGCAATAAGGTCTCCCCTGAGCCTCCTCTTCTCCAGGCTAAACAGTCCCATGTTTAATGTTTACATTTCAAAACAATGGGAAGGGTGTGTGTCCCCCGTGTTCGTGCTCTAATTTCTGTGCTGCTGCAGAACAGACTACACTCCTGTATAGTACTTTATATCCCAAAAGAAAAATGAAGTAATTCTCAAAGCCTGCAGATTTGTCTGATGACTATATGAATACTAAGCTAAGTTGCAGTCTGAAATAATCTTTGGCAATGTGTTTCTGCCTGCTGTTCATTATGCACATGAAACCTGCATTCAGGTATTAGGGAGTGGGGTTAAAAGTGAGATTGTGAAAGCATTTGTCAAAAATAAATTATTGAGTTAGAATTCTGCTGGAATGGTATTATTTTATTTGCTTTATTTGTTTTGATGTTTAGTAGTCACTTTTGCTTATGGTTTGCAAAAATGAAATTATGGGTTTTCTTTAACATGGCACCTAGCAAACTGTAGTACACCACTCCAGTCCTTCAAACCCAAGTATTTGTTGCACTTTCAAGAGGGAGCTCTAGACAGTATTCCAGTTTGTTACTGTTTCAGTGCATTTAAAAAACCAAACACAAACCACAACTATGAACATCCTTGTGCTTTGGAGGGAGAAAAGAAAAACCATGGCATGGTGGGTTGACCATGGCCAGCAGTTAAGCACCCGCACAGCTGCTCGCTCACCACCACCCCYGGCGGGATGGGGGAGAGAATAGGGAGAGCGGAAGTGAGAAAACTAATGGTTCAAGGTAAGGACAGTTTAATAAGCAAAGGAAAAAGAAGAAGGGGGGGGAGGGGAACCAACCCAAAACACAAGTGATGCAAATAGAGTCACTCACCACCTCCCAGCCACAAGAATACCAATGCCCAGCCACTCTCTGAGCAACAGCTACCTCGGAAGACAAACTGCACACCCCCTTCTTGCTTTACCCCAGTTTTTATTGCTGAGCATGACATTATATGATATGGAATATCCCTTTGGCCAGTTTGGGTCAGCTCTGTCCCTTCCCAACTTCTTGCCCACCTCCTAGGCTACTCTCTGGAGTGACTGAGTGGGAGGGGAAGAAGAGAAAGCCTTGATGCTGTGCAAGCACTGTTAGCAACAGCCAGACATTGATGTATTATCAGCACTGTTTTAGCCACAAATCCAAAACACAGCACCATGCAGGCTGTTATGAAGAAAGTTCCCTCCATCCAAACCAGACCCAGTACAAGTAGTAACTTATTTTTCAATAGTAAAAATAGTCTATTCTAGAAACTGTTATGAAAAGCATTTTGTAATTTCATAGAAGCATGTATTGATGTTAGAAACTTAGCTGGATATACATCTTTAATTTTTCCGGGAGGAACACATAAATTTATATTTATATCATCTACTTCTGATATTGTCAATTTTTAATTTTTTTAATAATTTTTTTGGAAGAAATTTGACTTCTATGCGGCAATTGGTCACTGCAGTGACTTTTCACATACGATTGAAGTTTCAGCATGTAGACTTGGCATTAACGATGTATCTTAAACCATCTTTGGATTGTTAGAGCACAATAGAGTGGTCATTTTTTTGTGTACTTTGAATTTTTATTTAGTTACTATCAGAGGCAGTGATATTAGCACAAAAAGGAAGCTGTAGAAGAATATAAATATTTGACTTGAGTATTTATAAAAATAAGCCTTTTCCCCCTCAAGGGAATGGTTACAAAGTTTTAGCTCATGTTCTTGTTAAAGGAGCATTTTCTTTGGTGAGGGAGGGGGCTTTTTCAGGAAAAGTTTGACAGTAAAGCTTTCAATGAAATACAAGGTAGAGCTGAAAAGACAAAATGTCCAGAAAATGACATTCCAATGAATGTTTGCCGTTACAAGCAAAAGAAGAGCTTAATAATCTTGTATGAAACATGAAATGAGTGGTAGAATCAACAGGGTGGGTTTACTGGTCATTAAAAGGTGGGAGGAAAAAAGACAAGCCTTCATTAAACTTGGCCTTAAAATGTTTTTAAAAAACAAAACACAGAAACACCAAGTCTTGCACCTGCCAGTGCATGGAGATCATCATGAAAAGATGACTGATAACAAATATTTTTCTGTGCTTGATGCATCAGTTGAATTTGGCAGTTGCCCTGAAGAAAATGGAGACCACCTCTGTGTGATTTCAGCATTCCTTATGTATCAGCACCTGATTCTTTTGAGAGCCGTTTAGATTTTATGTAGTGCCTGAAGCATTTAGCAGGGAAATGCAACACATGTTAAATAGCAGAGGTTGTAGGGAGATCTGATGTTTTGATCTGGGGAAGATGATAGAAATGTAGAGCTAGCAATTGTGAAAAGCTCTGGGAAGCTAGAAGCTACAAAAGCTTCCAGGCTCTGGTTCCGTCTCTCTTGATCCGAAACACCTCAGGTGGTAACTGAAGCAGGTTAATTTCTTATTCTGATACAAGCAGAAGTAATAGATTTTTCTCCAGATGATATAGGGTACCTCCAAGACCTCATGCCTGTAGCATGAGATTTCATCACTACTATAGTTGTTGTTTTTAACAGGTTACACTGAGTGGGGAAGGAGATTATGGGAGTGGAGTCCTTTAACGAACTGCAAAACACAGAACAAATCATCAGGTTGTGCAGAGGCTTGCGATCCTCTGTATTGATCAGCATAACACAGCAACTGATTGAAAAAAGTCTGTTGGTCTTCTGAGGTCTGAGTGGTTTCCAAGTGCAAATGGGGGGAGATGGGACACCTAGACAACTGCAGTCTTACATACAAAACTATTTTGACTGAGGTCTTTGAACTTTTTGTGGCTTAAATTTGCACCTTAGCAGCAGGACTGGGCAAAGCCTTAATATTCTGAGTTTAACATTCATTCAGACACATAAGCTCACTAGCTCTAATGCAAAGCTGCTTTCAAAATCCTAATTCTCTGGTCTGGCAGTAAAATACATGTGGTATATGCTTGCAATCTGGCCCATGCCTAGAAACAGGTTTCCTGCTGGGCTAATTACCCCTAATTGTGGTACTCTTGTATAGTAGTAAGGGAAACTAGCAAGATAAATTGGTCTAATATTGACATTTATGAGCTAAACAATATGAACTGTTCTTAGAAATATGTGTGATATGAAATTTCAGTTGAACATAAATCAACCAACTAAGAGGGAAATTCACCTGATAGCTAAATTATCTTAAATGGTGTGCATCTGTGACACGTAGCCTTTTCTGAAAGTTGAATGACTTTGGTGATTTGATTCTTATTCCCCTTTGGAAGCGAATTGTACAAGCTGGAGAGTTGTGCTGGCTTCCCTGTTCAGCTTTGTAAATGCAGTGTGGTTCAAACTGAGGTTGCTGCTCTTTATCCACCAATGAGCAGTTTTGCCCATTCCCTATATCTAAGACACAGATTCCAGGTGGATGTCACAAAATCCCTTTTTCCTTATTTTTTGTTTGTAGGACAGATTTGAGTCATTATCTCTAGGATAAGGAGATGGTAAAGCACCTCAGTAATTCCTACAGGAACTATTTACAGTCTGATACAGGAAGGACGTTCCCATTTGAGCCTAGATCTTGCCGAAGTTTTTGATGCTTGTATGGTTTTTAAGATAGCATAAATTGCCTTCCAAAGATTTTTATCTTATTTTACATTGTTTATATAAGTGTGCCTATGTATATATTTAAAATAAGTAAATACCTGCATGTATTAGGATTTTTAACTGTTTTCTAGGATCTGGCCAGATTAAAACTAGAGTTTGTGTTTTTTAATCTATCCCTAGCTATCTGTTGCAGTACCATTTCACTGCAGGACTTTTATTGATCAGTTTTTCTCGATTTTAAAAAGCTGTTGCAGAACCTCTGTACCTATTTTTTAATAAAATCTGCTGATAATATGAAAAAGATACTACTAGAATGTTTTCCTGACTCAAATAAGAACATATTTAATTGCTTTCATAACAGATAAACAATTTGTTATTTCTATATATGAAACTCTATATATGAATAGGGCTTAGATAAGCTGCTTTAATCACTTATTTCCTCGTATCTTATAATTTTATGGTTAATTTGGGAAGTAAGAGTAATCGGTTTTGTTGTATGCTTTTGTGGACTGGATGTAAATTAATCACAGAAGTACAGTGTCAGCGTGAATTAATTATGCAAGTAAGCTGAATGGCTATTTCATTATTTTATTGAAATAGCAAGAGTTTGAGAAGATCTTTTGTCTTAATAGATTAGGCAGAATTCATTGGAAAAAGTCTTAGTATGTTTAAGGTAATGGAAAAAAATTGCTTTCGGTACATCCTACAGAGATCCTGTTTAAAACAGATGACAGTCTGTCACGTTCAGTAGCACATCAGTCATCAGATTTATTCTAATTCCTTAAGCTGAACATTTCATTCAGGCTTGTAGATTGTCTTGTCAAGCTACCAAAAGCTTCATAGCTTTTCTGTCAAGCATAGAGTTGCACCAGCAGTTCACAAATAAATGCTAAGCTGCAAAAATATTGTTTATTTTCTTTAACCTTTTATTCAGTTAACTACAGTGTTCTTTCATGTTATTTTCTCTGCATGCGTTTACCACAAGGTATTCGAGGGACTACTTCCTAAACATGCCTCATCCTGACCACAGCCACTTCAGACCAAGGGCCACTTATTTTGGGATGTGTTGTTTTTACTCGTAGCAGTCTAGACCACCATGGTTATGACATTCCTCCTCTAATCACAAAGGCCCAGCGAGCAGCTTCATTTGCTGCAGACGTGAAGGAATCCCACTGCCAGTGCACACGACACACTGGTGTGACCAGTCTGACTTTGTGCTTAGTGGCTGTGGTCATGGACTTCTGCTCGCCCTGTATGGAAAGTTGCAATTTTGCTATTAGCCCATATAGCTGTGCCATTCTTTATATTTATTCATCAAAATCTCTTTGGGATTTTTTTCATGCTTTACCATGTATGTTTGTTTACATATGGTGTGGCTGAATTGGGCTCCTTGCTTTTGTTGCAGATCTGCCACCCTGGAGAAAAGAAATTTTTCTTGTGTCTTTTTTTGTCTCCACCCCCCCACCCCCCCCGACCATCTCTAATTCTGAGCCTTTTGCTTTCCTTGAAAGAAAGCTTCTGTGTAAACCATGGCACTTGCATACAAGGTACACTGGAGCCTGCATGGTAGTGAGAACTAGACTTGAGACACAGCTGACTTTCTTTGAAGTCAACAAAGATATGTCTGAGGTAGTAAAACACTGGGGATCGTTAGTTGAAGTGATGTTAATTAATTGCACTTAAAAAAGAAAGTAAACTATTAGGTTGGTGCATTTGTATAATTTATATTTAAGCCCAAAAAATTGCTTGGTAAAGTGATATTTCATGAACCACTGAAAGGCTTATGTCCAGGTTAGACTAATCTCTATATTGAACTGTTAATGCTATGGCATTCAATATAAAGTTGTGACTGCCCTTTAATAGGAAAAATACTTCCTTGGTTATCTTTTACAGCTATTAAAAATAAAAAAAAAATTAAGCTGTGCATTAATAATTTTCCAGAACCACCAACTTCAGAACTCTGCTTTCTATTTCTAATTCTTCACTGTAACTTGTGATTTCTTCTAATATGTGTTTTTTCTGTCATTTACAAGTAGTGCTACATTTTCTGTCCTAATCTGGTGCTTTTATTTGTTACAAAATCCTTTTATTTCTTTATACTGTTTTTTTGGTCTGCTAAATGGCCAATATGTTCTTTTAGCAGGCTTATTCCTTGAACAGATATTCTGAAAGACACATTGTACGTGTCTAAAAAGGAACTGTGGGGTTAAAGCCCTAGATAAAATTAAAGCCTGAGTATATAAAAAAAAAAAAAGATTGTTAAGATATCAAGATAATGAAAAGTCAGAAAATAAATTATACCTATTATTAATTTTGAATTGTATTCAAACATAGAAATATGTAGCATAGACAAAAGCTGGTTTCAGAGATAAAATTCAATTTTACACTAGGATAATTGTTTTATGTATTTTACATTTATTTATAAGATCAGATAAAGGCTTGGAATTCTCAATATAAATCACAATATGGTCTTGATGAATGCCAAAGTCAGTAGATGGAAACCCCTTCACTTGCAAAACACATTACTACTGCAGAAAATACCAAGTGAATAAAATGAAACTGATAAGCACCATCTTTCCTACTGTGCATTCTTTACTTGCGTTATAATGTTAGAGCTTTGAGTATTTTTGGTTTTCAAAGGAGTGAATAGGTATTAACACTCTCAGCATCCTCCCATATATTACCTGTAGCCAAATTAACATGTCTTTGTTAAGAAGAGACTAATGCAAAACTTGCGTGAGGTCTGTGGGTGAGAATGGAACTGTTGCTGCAATAACATTGAGAAATTAGATTGGCCCTGTTCAAATAGCCTTGCGTGTGCCTGGAGGTGTAGTTGATGGGATCCAAATGCTATGTAGATGATGGAGCCCATGATTTAAGAATCCATTTCTGTAATAGATTGCTTCCTATCAGGAGCATCTTCTATCAGGAAGGCTTATTTTATCCAGAATCGGATCTCTGGTATGTCTTGAAGAGAAGGAAATTTAACTATTTTTCAGATTTGACGGGACAATAAAATGGATTCTAGGTCCTCACAGAGAACGTATGCTGTTGATGATTTTATCCTGTAAGGAGGTGGCTCAGTCTCAGGTACCTCAGCTGACCGTCTATGCCACTCTGAACAAAAGGAGGAGACAACCTCTGAGTAACTAAATTGCAAGCTGAAATTTGAAACATGTGGGTAGCTAATTGAAATGTCTGCCACTCATCTTACAGCTTATTTATTAAATATTTGTGGTAACATTCAGTGACAGGTTTTTCCATACGTGTGTATTGGAGCTTTTAAGTCCCAGGGCAATAAGAAATAGACTTCTCGACGTGGCAGCCACTTCACAAAAAATGTTACTAGACCTGACAGGTATTTTGTCAAGCTGGAAATTTTTCAAAGTGTTGGCTTCCAAAACATGTCTTGATCAGCTGCCCTTATTATACAGAAACAGTGATTTCTACATCTGTTACTTGTTACAGGCTCCAGGTTTTCTGGGCTCCTGTCAAAGTACCAGTGTCACTGAGGTCAGTAATTTGCCAGTGTTACCTGAGTTAGATCATGTCAGAGAGTAGTGGCAATGAGTAGTGACTCAACAGCCCTAGGGTGCTGATCTGGTGTCACTGAACAGCTCTTCTATGTAAGTGCTGGGATAACAAATGGTCTTTTGTTTTCTTCAGAAGTTGTAGTTTGTTTGTAAGCTTGTAACTTGTTCCGCTTCAGCAAAGGAAGGGCCACTGCGGCGGGGTCAGGATCTGATCTTTGGTTTGTCAGGTAGGCTTCAAGGTAAAGGGTTTTGCGTACCAAATGGTTTAACAAGTACGAAGTTCTAGTATAGCACTTGGTAAGCTTCTGCACAGGCCGTAGCTCAGCAGCTTTCATTTGCTGGGCTGGTGATCAGATCGCTGAGGTCTGCCTCTCGTGTGATCAGGCTTTCTTTCCAAATGGTAAAGATGGATGAGACTGCAGAAGGACAGGTATGGAAATGCAGCTCCCTGTGGGAATAGACTCGCCTTACAATTTTTGATACAACGGGATTTCTTTCAGGATCATAATGAGGCCGTTTCTGATGTGATACAACTGTGAAAGGGCACTAGTGGACCTGGTCCATTAGTTCATTCATGGTACCCCGACAGTATAAAAGAATGGAGCACCCACAAGGAATTCGTTTGTCATAAACGTTACAGATTAGGGTGCAATGGATGTATCAAGAGACTCTGTTATCCTGGGATGTATAGTCAGCCAGTTAAGGGTGTTTAAGTTAGTTTTCTGCACTACAGTGGCATAAATGTAGGGTGATACATATATGCCTGGGAGCAAACCTCAGCTTCTTGCTTTATGGACTCAGAATTTGATGGTAGAAAGAATAAACACAGTTGTGGGGTGTAACACTTTTTCTCACACTGTACTGAAGGTGACTGCTGTGCAGGTGTACAAGGTAACTCTAATTAAAACAGTTTCCCCTTGAAATGTAATTTTGTTCCTCCTCTTCACTATCCAGTCGTAGACTAATATTTGTCTCCAGAATGTTTTTGCAGGATCTGAAGTGGAATTACAGTATCTGAAGGTTACTAAATATTAGGCAAAAATTATAATTCTCTTCATAGTTTAAAAGTATCTTTCATATTTCAAAAACTCTCCTGGATGTAAAATTCTTTTGGCAAACATGCACTGTCTTGCACTTATGAGAGAAAAATTACTAAAAATAGCATATGCTGCTACCATACTGAGGTTCCCCTCCAGTTGTATCTGCCCAGTAGCTTGTTTTCTACTTGGTGTAATATACACTTCCAAATTTATCTTAAAAGTTACCAAAAAAAAAAAAAAACCCCAAATCAAACCAGATGCTTTATTGAGAACCCATTTAGTATTACATATTACACTTTCTTTCCAATAATACAGCCATTCAGCTCATTAGCGAGATCAGGGAAATTAAGAATTGTCTGTATGTCTGCAGCTCTTAAAAATCTCACATGTAATACAAATAACCCAGTGATGGACCTTTTTTTTTTTTTTTTTACTGTAATCCTGTGTAATACAATTCTGTGTAAAAATGTCACTGTTTACTAATACAGGAATGTGATACTGTAAATAAAAGCAAAATTTTGTTCCAGTTGCTATAGAAATTCATTCAGACTAATGTTAAACCCCAGTTATAAACAAGTTCATAAAAATTATCTGATGTTATCCAAAATGTTTTGAAACAAAACTGTATCTCATTTGATTTAAACAAAAATTGTGATTGGAGCATGAGTTTGCTATTTGTAGGGTCTCTGGACTTCTCAAATGTCTTGAGAAACAGGTTTTTAGGGAGGTGTCTGTTAATGGCTGTCTGAGAGTACGTATGTTTTTTCAACCTGGCCTGAAAGCATTGTGGAAAACCTTTTAAGTACTAAACTACCTTTTCCTTAGGTTTAGCTTTTTTTAGTATCTTCGATGAAAACAAAAATAGTCTTACACCTCAGTGAAGTTCAGCGTGATGGGTAAATTAAACTCACTTAACTCCTTTCAGGCAGGAGCAACATATTGTAATAAGCTAAGTTATGGCAAAAACTGCAACCTTTCCATCATACCTCCTTTCACAAACCAGTCTGCCTAGCAGATGCACAAGTCAGCTGAAGAGCTGAGTACAGTGAAATACTTAGTGGGCATGGTGGTGGTGGTGTTGGGCAGACGGTTGGACTTGATGATCTTAGAGGTCTTTTCCAACCTTAATGATTCTATGATTCTACTTCCTTTAGATAAGAAAAAAACACAAGAGGCCTGTGACTTACTGGCATAAGTTTTTACAAATGGAAATAATTGATTAGATGTTGTGGCTTTAAAGTCTTGAAGACATTAGAAGAAGAATATTGAAGACCGCTTTGAAAGTGGCATAACTTCATCAGAAAAATTATGCCTTTTTTTACATTGAAGTCTGAACATGTTAAGATTTGCCTTTGACAGCAAGGAGTCATGAAAGCACAACATTAAAACAAAGTTGCCTTCATTCATAATGTGTTTTAAGAAATATTCCAGAAGACTTTCTCCCTTCTTTCCTCCTAGTTTGACTGTGAAATAGGAAGCTATTTAGGAGTTTTTCTAGTGCTATGATTAGGCACAGAAGGCATCCTAATGCACATACCCAACTTTGTCAGGTACTCCTTCAACATGAAAGGGGAGGTAAAACTCTGGAGTCTACAAGTCTTGCAGCTTCACAATGTCCGAGAATGTCTTCAGAGTTGTTCTGAGTATTTGAACTGTTGGCCAGATTTTCGCTTTTTTAATCTTGTGTTTTATCTATACTTCTGTATCTATGAAGTCTTGATGATTTTTTTTTTTTTAGTGATGCCAAGCAGTGCAACTTGTAATGCCTAGAACATCTGACAAACAAGCCTCAAACTGTTCAGCACAATTATGTGCAAGAGAAAGCAGTCATCAAAATAAGCCTGGGTTTCAGAAGTGCTAAGGAAGGCTTTTTCCTCCTTCGTCTAGTAAGTGGATTTAGAGCTCCTTTGCTCTGCCCAGGAATAACTGGTATGAGGCCAAGATTCAGCTGCTGTCTCAGCTCTCTGCAACCTCACGTAATTTCTTCTTTTCACCTCTGGTGTCAAGTGTTTTGGCAATGAAAACATTAAGGTAGCTTGATGAATCAAGGAATAATGAATGCAAGATACCTGAATTTATGATGAGGTTGCAAGAAAGATGAGAACAGCCATCTGTTCTTTTTACAAAAAACTGAAGAGAATTATCTTGCTGAAACTGGCTAGATAATGCTGGGTCTTGAATTTTTCCAGGAATTTTTTTTTTTTCCATTTGTCTGTATGGAAAGAATCTGATTTTAAGGCTCAGAACCCCTAATAAGAACTTTTTCTGTCAGTTGTGTAACCCTCAACGTATATGAACCTCTTTGTAGTTTTATGTTCTCAGAGGAATTCTTTAAGACTTCTTTACTGTAAATTACTTTCGTGTTTTTGGCTAAATAATGTGCTTACTAAGGGTTTAAAATGACCTTTCTTCAAAACCCAGTAAAGAAATGTTTTTTAAAAGGTAAGTCTGTCCAGCTTCTTTATTCCCTGTGTTGAATATTATTATAAATGATGACAAGATTGAGGAATGAGAATGATCTATTTATTCAAACGCATATTTCAAAAAAAAAAAAAAAGCTGAACTATTTCATTCGTTGAGCAAGAACAGAAATGACAGAGCTTTCGTTATGGACTATCTGACAGTTCTGCCTGTGCTTAAAGTTGTCCTGCACTTCTCTTTGGAAGACCTTTTTTCTTTGAGTTTTCCACTGTTTGTAACTTTAACATTTTAGATAGAGATTTTTTTTTTTCACAGTAGGCATTTCCTTCACCTTCCTACTAGGTGAAGATGACTTTTTTTTTTTTTGGTAAGTTTCAGCTGAGAGAAGGTTTTGGATGTTTTTCCAAACTAGGGTTAAAGGATAAATATATTGTTTTCTACGATGTAAACAAAAATATTGCAGCAGTTTGATTGGGAAGCTGGTATGTGGTCGTGTTTTGCATTGCTTTCTTAAAATTTGGCAGGGAGATCGATCAGCTGTCAGAAATGTCTGTGATAACATGACTGATGATCTAAACTTTAACTTTAGCTAATGCCTCTTTTTTTCCCTTTTTTTTGTTTGTTTGTTTGTAGTTCTCATTGAGTTATGGCCCACCTCAGAATATCTGATTCTTCTCTGATGGTCCGAGACCATTTCTGGATGTGTAGCTTGCTATTTTAAATTGTACTGGCCTTCAGGTTTTTTTAATTTGCAATAAATTTGAGGGAAGCATCTGGATTAAGTTTCTAAAAATACTAGCCTGCTAATCATACCTAAATAAGCAACAGCACATGATAGGGCATGTTATACATATTAAGCATGTTGTAAAGCACACAGCCAATGCATAGGTGCTGAAAACGCTCAGAAATGTTGTTGTTAGAGTGTAGCAAACATAGAATCATAGAATCATTTAGGTTGGAAAAGACCTTTAAGATCATCGAGTCCAACCATAAACCTAACACTGCCAAGTCCACCACTAAACCATGTCCCTAAGCACCACATCTACACGTCTTTTAAATACTTCCAGGGATGGTGACTCAATCACTACCCTGGGCAGCCTGTTCCAGTGCTTGATAACCATTTTGGTGAAGAAATTTTTCCTAATATCCAATCTAAACCTCTCCTGGCACAACTTGAGGCCATTTCCTCTCGTCCTGTCGCTAGTTACCTGGGAGAAGAGACTGACACCCACCTTGCTACAACCTCCTTTCAGGTAGTTGTAGAGAGCGATAAGGTCTCCCCTCAGCCTCCTCTTCTCCAGGCTGAAAAACCCAAGTTCCCGCAACTGCTCCTCATAAGACTTGTGCTTGACTTCACCAGCTTCGTTGCTCTTCTTTGGACACATGTCCTGAAGTGTGCCATTCCTCTGCAACTCCCTCCACTTCCTACTTACAAGGGTGAAGTTACTGCTTGTAGTCAATGAAGGCACTATGTACTGGATCTAGCTGCTAGATTTAAAAAAAAAAATCAGAAGTTGAGGAGAGGCTATATGTTTATTGAGTCAAAAAGTATGTCTGTGTTCACACCTGAGCAACACTGCATGTTCCAATGCTCTTACTGCTGTGGAAGCGTAGTTTAGGGAGCAATTATGCTTTTAGTTAAAGGATAGCTTTCTCTTCAGATAGTCATCTGAGAAAATGGCGGCTTAGTTAATTCTCTTAAAAAGAACAAAACTGGCTGATCTGGAGTCAGTGTTGGTTTATTTCTCTGCTCTTTTTAGCTTGTGAAATTTCAGGTGACGTGATTCTCTTCAGCAGCTGAAGTGTATGCTGTTGAATTTGAGTGGATAAATAATTTGGGTTAGGTCCAGTGCACTGGATATATTGGTTTACGACAGCAGAGGAGGTGCATTTGTGTTTTCATGCTGTTCAAAACAGTCTGACAGATATGTAATTGGTGTGGCTGTATTTCCCTGCGAGAGACTGACGGGCCCCTCTCAGTCCCCACGCACAGGACTGGGTCTTGAAAGGTTGGCACATTTCTGACAGGCCTCTACACGTTCAGCGCTCGTGATAGTTCTTGGTCGGGCTCCAGTATCCACACTGTTTGTAGCCTTTATGCTTTTTATTTTTAGTGCATTTGCTGTCAGGAAAAAACTGAGTTTCTCTGCTTCAGTGTGGTTTGTTGCCTCCTTTTCTTCACTAAGTTCCTGTTCGATCTTCCTTCTTTCTGAGAAGGCAGATGAACAATTAAATTGGAATGCTTTTGGCAGGAGAAGTATAATTTCTGCTTAATGCTATTACTTATATGAGTGGTCGATGAATCTGGCACTAAGTTAACTACTTCTCATTTTTATGGGCATATAATGTTCTGTGACTTTATTTGTGCTTTTATGGTAAAATCTAGGCTAGATTTGTGGTAAAAGAAATAATGATTTGGAAATTTGGGAATTTCAATACATTGAACATACTATACAGTGAATTTTACAAACGTAATCACTGTAGACTCAAATGTTTCTTGAATCATTTCCATAGTTAGGTTTGGAGCTCTTCAGTCACAGTGACTTTTTCTTAAGTTTGGGGCGGGCGGGGGAGGGATTTTGTGGGGCTTGAGGTAAATGCTTTCAGAAAGGCAGGTGAAATATCTGTATCAGTGGTCCAGTTTTGGTTTACTGAAGGATGGTGTGCAAACCAGCATTTGACATTTGGCCTAATGCCACATCATCCAGTCATGTAGCAAACTGGAAAAAAATGGGGTGCTGGAGACAATTAGCGCTCAAAACGCTGCGCTGATGCTGCTGTTGCACCGATTCTTCCGTGTCGGCATTCTGCCTGTCTGCCACGTCTTTATGTCTCTGGTTGTGCCTCACTGCTAGGTTGTTTTGGTTCCCCGCCCCCCGCCCCCCCCCCCCCCGCTCTACTGTCTTACCCTGTAAAGCAGAAAGCAACCCAGAATTTAGCGTATTGTAGGAATGCTAGTTCTGTTTTATTGCAATCCTTAAAATAATAAAAAAGGTAGGCAGGAAGTGACCTGTGAATATCATCCAGTTCACACCTCTGCTCAGAACGGGGCCATCTCCAAAGTTAGATCAGGTTGCTATATCCAGATGAGTTTTGCACATCTCCAGCAATGGAGATTCTGTAACCTCTCTGAGCAACTTGTTCCGGTGACCTTCCTCACTGTGAAAAATCTCTTACCCATAACTCTGAGTTTTCTGTTACAACTTGTCTCCGAGAGAAGAATCTGTCTCTGTCTTCTCTATATTCGCTCACAAGGCAGCTAAAACCCAATAAAATCCCCCTTTAGTCTTCTCTCCTTAAAACCAACTAACTCAATGCTTTCAAATTCCTTGTAAGTCATGTGCTGCAGATCCCTAATCGTCTTGATGGCTCTCTGCTGGACTTGCTTCAGGATATCCATGAGAGGGTCAGACTGGATACAGCACTTCAGACGTGGACTCACAAGTGCCAAATAGAGAGGATTAATCACTTCCCTTTGTCTGCTGGCTATGATCCTGTCAACAGAGTGTAGTATGCAAGTAGCCCTCACCACCATGAGGTTGTAGTGCTGATTCTGCTAAAATATTCTATTAAATATTCTTTTGGCTCCAGATAAGACAACAGCTAGTTTAAAATATACGTATTTATCCTTCTCCTTAAAGACTATGGAAATCACAATCTGGTTGTAAACTGTTTAGAAATGGAGATCTGGTTGCCAGATCATATATAATAATTGAGTTACAAGACCAGTGAAGTCTTTACAACAAAACTGAAGGATGGCTAAATGAATTGGCTGTTCCACACTTGACCAAAGCATATCATAGTGTCATTATTGGAGTGAAAATAATGTTAATGGAGGTGTCACAGAAGAAAGGTGCTTCACAGAACACACCCCAAGATGAGAAAAGCTGGAAGAAAAGGAGAGACAGTCTTTGACAAGATCCTCTGCAGTTTTCTTTACATTTCGAAGAGGTGGTGGGCAGGGGGAGAAGGAAGAGGCATGTATTGTCAAAGAGAAGACAAAACTAAGGAAAAAGAAAAAAAAAGTAGGACAAAGGACAGCTAAAAACTGGGAAGGAAGAGGACAGAGCAGGCTGAAGATTGTTTAATAAACAAAATACAAACGAAGATTGTTATTTTGGTTGTTAATGGGGGAGAGAGAATATAACAGAGGGGAGAAGAGGTACGGGGCTGTCGGTGATCTAATATGCACATAAAACACTTCCTGGTATGCGTAAAGGGAAAATTGAGCCTTGAAGACACTGAACTTATAGCAGAAATAAGGGAGAAAAAATAAAGAGAAAAGTACATGTCCTTTATCCAATTAAATTTAATTCAGGAATAGGTATAACCTATTGTAAACCAGTTGAAACTGCGTTTTTATGCCTTCTTTCTTGCCTTTGTCAAAAGCATGACATAGAGAATGAGCTCTTTGACTTAGTGTATGCTATCATTAAAAGCATCAGATGCAAATTCTTTAATGAGAATGTGAAGAAGCTGCTGTAGCAATAGAGTAAAAATACCTGAGCCCTGGTTCTCCGTGTCTTTTCTGATTTATGCAGGTTAGTTGGAACCAACTGCAAATGTCTCATCTCCTTTTGGGCCAAGAATCAGTAGTGGAGAAAAGCCGGGGATTATTATGAGACTCTGCCCTCTGGGAGAATGTTTTTATCAAGCTTCCAGATAATGCAGTTACTTCTATAAACCAAAATCTTGAAGTCTTTGTAGCAGTGCTGGAGTTCTAAATTTCAAGTACTACTCATGCTGCATTCATCCACTTACGGGGTTAATCCACTTGCCTATGTTTTATATTCTTTTTAAAAGAAACAGAATATTTTGCATGAACTGCTTGTGTTTAAAAGCATATAAAAGTAATAGAATAAAATAAAATAAGTAACTCTGTAATCAAATATCAAAGTATGTTTCATTTCACAGCTTTCAAGTGTCTAACAGATGGCTGTTATTCCACATTTGACAAATATTTGAAGGGGCTATTTCAGTTATTCTTTGACTAGTATTTTTATAACTGCCCAAAGCTAATTTTAACTTATTTTGTGTTGTCTTAGATTTCTGATTTGCCATAAAGTTTCTTAAGGTAGAGAGGAAATGTGACTCTCTTGTGGAGGAGTGTATCATTGCATCAAAACTTGGCATCCACCTGGGCTAAGAAAACTATCTGTTTGTTCCCTAGGGAAATGCTGCTAAAAGGTAACTGTTTTTTATGTAGTGTACCCTCCTAAATTAAGTTTTTTAGTTTAGCTTGGCCTGAGGCAAAACATTTCGGGATATTTTAGGAGATCCTGGTAATCTAATTAATCTTACGAAAATAATACTAAAATTCGTTCTTTATTTCCCTATCCATACAGTATATGGTCTTCCCTCCCTTACATAGCTCCATCCCTGCACTGGCAGTGGCAACTGTCAACTGCATCATTGAAGGGGACAAAGACTGGCTCGGTGGCATTCCAAGGGGTGGTGGGAACTGGTGTCTTGTTCCACCAGAGGCAGAGCAGGTGGGGTAGCCCTCCTTGTGGAAAAACTCTCCCAAGATCTGAGGACTTTTTGTGAAGAGGTGAATTCGGTCAACACCAGCAAGCGTTTGCTTCCTGTCACAGCGGCTAAGGCCATGATTCAGTAGTTGTCTTCAAAACCTGTCAAGGCAAGACCAAGGAACGGGGGTTTGCACTCATCGGGGCTCCATATGGAAGGGTCTCAACAGCCTTTGGGTTCCTGGGGAGGGGGAGTCAGTAACTGAACTCCAGCTTAGAAGATGGCCTTCTCGATCTCCTGCCTAGGGAAGGAAAGCACTGGCAGCTACAGCAGACTATCACTAATCTAAATACCTCGGGTCAACATCACTGGTTAGATGGTTGAAAGGTGGTGTTATTGTGGGGTGCTCCCTTGGGTAATATATATTCTGCAGACACTCCAGAGGTTTTTTTTTGTCTGAAAGTAGAAATACTGCCACAGCTGTAATAAAAGCTGTTCAGAACTGGACAAGTAAAGCATTGTATGCTTCCTACCTTGCAGATGTATGTTATTTTTAGATACCTCTTGTTTTTATTTAATTCCTATTAAGTGTTTGTGTTGATGAGTAATTAGAACCAGGACTGGAATGCCATCCTTTTGAATAAGCCATTATTTTGTTTAGATTTTTTTCTCCTAAAATCCATTCATATTTCAAGGTACTGGAAGGCAAAATATTTTGATGGCCATCTTTGCAGAATATATCCCTGAATGAATGAGGAATTAGTAATTTTAGTTAGCACTATATAAAAAAAAAAAGTGATGGCAGTGCAGTGAGCTTAGTTTTCCATTTTTATCTGTCATGGATGTAAATAATTCAAACATAAGCATGGGAAGAAGTTGGCAGTTTGAAACTGTGACTGCATGAGTCTTGTAGGATAATGTTAAAATTTCCTGTGTGCTTCGATTTGGCATTCTTTAGAAAAAGGTGGTTTTTGCTGAAGTATAACCAATTATAAGTTAATGCTGTTTTTCACTGGGCACCCATGCTAAACTAGAATGTTCATGTATTTCATGTGTATGCTTATGTAATTAAGCATCCACTAATTTCTTTCTCTTTGGGAAATACTTCTGCAAATCAACACTCCATATATGAAGAGTTAAGATCATATCATCTGTTGTTTAAGGTAAGGATAAGGACAGACATTATTATTATTTCATAATAGATTCTTAATCCTTTGTTCTGTGAAGTGTTGATGTTTTCATTAGAGTTAAAATATGTTGCATGTTTACAGAAAACCTGAAATCTCAATGTGTGGTCCTATCAATTTTAATTATTTGAATCATTAGAACATCTAATTTTTTGCTTAAGCGCACACAAATGTACCATTGAATCTGTTTTTAAGGTTTTTTCCAGTTTAATGTCTGAATCCAAATTCATAAAGAGTTGGAAAAATGAGATGTCTGAGCTATAGGATTCACAGGGATTTTATATGAAGCCTATTTAATCAGGATAACACTGTTATTAATATTCATAAAGTCAGCTGGAACACAAATGACAGACTATGGAGCCTAAAATTTTTTACTTGCGAATTTATTAAAAGCAGCTTAAAAAATTAATGGAATTTAAGTAAAGTTGACGAAAATGAAAATCTTATGTTAGCAGAAAAAATCTTTATTAGAACTTTCTCTAAGACCATCTTGCATTGATATCTTTGACAGATTTCATTGGTACTTAAAGAAGAAAGATGCATGAATGGTCATTTAAAAGGATTTAAACACATTGGCACATTAATTTTTACATGAATAATAAGTAGTTTCCAAAAGCAATTAACTTACAGTGTACAAGATTTGAATAGAAAAATAGGACTGTGACATCAAAGGGCAAAGCAAATGTGCTGTACATTTTAAACTTTTAATAATACGACTTCTTAAAATAATTTATTTCATTTCCACAATAGGTAAAGTAACAGTGAAGGTATTTGTGTACAGCTTGAGTTTGTTTTGAAATACACAGAGATCTGGAACAAAGAAATATTTTGATGCCAAAGTGCTATTGGTAAAGAACAATTTCAGGCTTTTACAGTGATCAGGTGCTTTTGAATTGAGCTTTCTTACAGTCAATTCCTGTGTGTGGAAAATAGTCATATACTGACCACAGCATATGGTTTTTCTCCCATGCTGCTATATGCAGCACTGGGAAGCATTTGTTATTTATGTAGAGGGCAAAATAGGTAGATCTGGGATTTCTTTCATTAGTAGGAAGATGCTGGTTAATTTATATTCATTTTTGTAGGTAGTTTTGTTCTTAAATATTTAGTGTGAATTTTATGTGACTATTGCATGTTATATTCAACAGATAAGGACAATTTTTTTTTTTTTTTTTGTTTTTTTTGCATGATGTTCAAGTAGTAGTCTTAACATGCAGGTTGAATAAATAGGTAGTGAATAAGGAAATCAGTATATAAAATTAACTCCAGACTTTGGGTTACAGTTTCATTTTGCATTTTCACTTTTGTCTTGGTCCACCAGTATACTTTATTTTAGTCTCCAGCTTTAATTTCTTTTGATTATTAGACAGATTGATTATTAACAGATTGTCTTCAAATGAAAGTAAAGTTAAGCTTTAAAATAATTGTATTTAATTTTTCTGATGATTCCTCTTGGGAAAATCTTCATGACCAGCTTCTGATTGTTGTTGATGCAGCGAAGTTTAACACTGTCTGAATAATGATCGTTCAATAAGTTTTGGTTCTAAAAATACCTTATGTTCAAAGTACCTACTGTAAAGGTACATGTTGAATGATATGTAAGTGTTGTGCATAAGTTAGATACCTATTGCAGCCTTTGTGTTCAGAACAACCGATTTACATACTTAGTGTATGGAATATTTTGTTGTTCTATTTACTAACATCTTTGTTTCTAGTAATAGGGAAAGTATACTGCAAACCCCAGGGAGCCCCAAAAGGTCTTTCTGTTTGACTTCGATAGGTTGCCTTAATCTGATATCAACAATATTTTTATTTTCTGTATGTGTAAACCAGAAAATTCCTATTAATTGGCAGAACATATTTCACCTATGAAGAYGAAGTCTGTAAAATGAGCCTCTTGACTTCTGTTTCCCATTATTCCCGTGCCATAGTCTATTATTTCCAGGAGAGGGCAGCATTTTCCTGTATCAGGTACATGAAGGGACATGCCCTGCTTAGACTGTCAATGTTTCTTGTAATTACTCCCAGTATATTTGTTGCTTGCTTATGAATTAACTTGCATTTATGGAACTAAATCATTCCAATCATTTAATTACACCTGAGGAGCTGAACTATAATTGCTTGCTTCCAACTAGGATCTGATATGGCTTGAGCAGTATTAATTTGGTGTTTACTTTTCTGAGTGCTAAAAGCATTAAAATGATTGTGCAATGGGATTACATTTTACTAATTGCTGGCATTCATTAGCTGGGTAAATGGCGAGGAAGAATGACTGTATATTGTGGAGGGATAAAATTATGGTTTTAAATAGTATATTACTAGGCACATTAAGGCCCTAAGACATGTTTTAAAATACTCCAGAGGTTATTAAATACCGTATTTTCTTCATGTCTTGCTATATGAATATCTTATTAAAATACTGGAATTATTATGAACCTTTTTGTGCAATATGTAGGGAAATGGCTTCATTGACAGAAACCTATTTCTTGATATTAATAACCTTCTATATTTTCAGCTAATCCAAAAGTAAATGAGGAACTTAGGAAAAGATTGCCAACTCCAAATCAACACAATTACACAGAATTGAAAAAGAAGCGTACAGCTTCATTTGAGAGACTCTTGTAAGGAACTCAGTGTTCTGCGATATGAGGTGAAGTTGTTATTTTTTGTTAAGGCCTAAGCACATCAAATCATACACAATTTTTTTTTCTCACACACATAGTTAACAACAAATATGAGCTAAATAGGTATTTCTTGAATGCTTACTGTAAATGTTAGTGTTGAATCTTAAGTGCACAATTATTTTACCTTTCTATAATCTCAAAGATAAAAATGAAAACATCTGCCTTTTTGGTGTTGTATAGGAAAAGAATTTCTTCTGCTGCTTTATTAGTTAGAACATATGTCTTAGTATAATATGCTTGAATTTTAAAATGTGTACTTAATTTTTTTTTTTTTTTTTTTTTAAACTCTTAAATTTATCAGCACAATGACAACTCTCTGGGTATTTTCATGATCCAGCCACTGCCTCTTCAAGGCATATGTTGTATCTTTTTAATAAATGTAGAAAAAATGTAGCAGGGAAAACATACAAAATAAGCACAACTATGTAGTTAAAGATGAAAAATTGTCCTTTGTACAATACATTTTAAAAGAGATGCTTGAGTAAATAATAGAATTTGTGGTAAGCTTACTATATTAGCAAGATTACTAATTTATTTAGATTTCCTTGAGATACAGAATATAGTTGAATTTTTAACATATAAGAGAGCATATATTTTAACACTCAAAATGTTACCTGATAAGCATAACATTTTACTGTAGGTCTTATTTTTGAGTATTGAGGTCTGTTTCTTGAAGATCTTTGATTGTATGAAATATTGCAACTGTGTAATTAACTGTATAGTCTGAAGCAATATGTATGCAAATATTAGTATGGGTTATTTAGCTGTTTAGAAAAGCCTGCAAATTCAGAGTTGGAGTGGTCATGGGCCACTTTACCTGTATTTTATCCAGGAAATTAAAGCAGGAGAAAGAATGTTGTAAAGTGAAGCGCATACCACCATCTGTAATAATTAGCAAAATGAGCAGTCTCATTGCCTCTAGCAGGACCACTCAGTGTGATTTGGGCTGTGCTCAGTAGCGTGTACTTCCAAGACCAGACTCTAGAACAAGAAGACAAACTAGTAAATTTTTCAGCTAAGGTGTTACATGCAACAGAAAGCTGAACCAAACCATTATAAAAATTAGATGTGTGAAGAAAAAATATTTTACTGAGAAATATAATTTAGCACTGACTGTTAAAGTACACAGACTTTATTGTCCTGTTATAAATATTTTTAAGTCATTTGTCTTGTAAATTTTCTGCAAAATGAAGGCAAAGTATAGGTGTGTTATATTGTTTCAAGTTTATTTATCTAAAGTTTGCTTTATTTTAGCTCTGAAATCGTCAAGCAAAAACTGGACTCAGTGCCAGATCAAACAAGTTCAGAAGAACAAATGGAGAACTGGTCAAAAGGTAAGGACTTTTAAGATATTAATAAGGAACCTCAGGTGTTGTACCAGTGCTAGGCAGTGACTGGAATGTATTTGTTCTTGCCGATTATATGACTGAATTTGGAAGAAAAGAAAAAAAAAAAAACCAACCCACAACCACACACTGCCTCTTAAAAGTATTTGGAGTAACAGGAGAGTAGCTACAGGAATATAAATCATCAGCTTTATTTTTATTTTCTGCGTTACTGAAAATGTTTTTGTATAACTTTGAGAAGTCTTATTTAAATTCTTAGACTGGACATTGCACTTTACTTTCCAACCTCTATTCCTTAATGGATTAACAACAAATCTGCGGTCTATCTTAAAGTAACTTTCTTGGCTATTCACGCCTGGCTAGAGTATGATTAAGCCATCTACTAATATTAATGAGTTTCTCATTATTACCTCAACYGAATATAGACAGTAAGGTAGGCTTGGAGGTAGAGTGGGGCCTTGGTTAATTTGGAACTTCCATGGTTCATGGAGTTTTCATCTCCAGTAGGATGGAAGGATCTTTTTGTATTTGGATGACCAAAATTTTGCTCTCAGGTACATTCTTCTATGTTTCATGGCAGAAACTAAAAAAGAAAGAAAAAAAAAGAAAAGAAAGGAAAAAAAGAAGCCCTGAGTTTGAGAGCACGTTGTGACTGACTGACTTTACAGAAGGGAATTGTCAGAAAGTGGCTTGTGGCTAGATAATAATGTGTAGATTGAAGAAAGGGAAAGACACAGGAAGCAGACCTTCAGTACATCATAAAAGGGTGGATTTTTTCCAGTGGCTATGTGTAGGTTAAAAAAAAAAAATAATGGAATAGGTGTGTCAACATCAAAGATGCCTCCCATATCAGAGCCTAATAGCATCTTGTGTATTTCCTTTTTTTGAATTTCATACTATGTATTCTTTCTCAAAAGATAATAATTGTCAAGTTTCTCATGAAGAGTCTGTTGTTTAGAAGAAAGAAAAAATACTCCGTCTTGGAGATGATGCATTTCTTACATATGTAAAGAAATTTCTATCTATATTATTGTGTAAAATAAACTACTTGTAGACCCCTTTTAATTCAGGGAATTTTGAGCTGTTACTGAGTGAAGTTAAAAATGTTTTTGAATCATACACTCTGAAAACAAAAATAGTCATGGTGGGGTAACTTACTGGAGAATTGTATTCTGACAACTTATATTTTAAATGTGCAATGGCTTAATCAGATTTAGTATTTTTAGACCTTTAGGGGTCAGCATACCCTAAGAATGGTTCAAAAGGTTAACTTTTCCAAAGTAGGCATGTGAATACCATAAACATATTTTCTGTGAAATATTTTCTAATTGCAAGAAATGGCATTCTGCATCTTCATACTTTAAAAACTGGGTAGTTACCAAGTTTCATGTGTATTATTTTTCTCATGCATTAAGTTAATATTTTGTGCTGTTTAGAAAGCTGTTTCTTCCAGGCTAACACTTAGGTATTTGTATATCCAATAGAAGTTGTTATATAGACAAAAGCAAAATTGATATACTTTTTTTAGATCTGTCATTAATAAGTCACATAATTCTTTATGCTTTTACTCGTAGGGAAGTTAAAAAAAGGGATTATGGATAAATCTTATGTCATCATACTGGTCTGGATGAGGAATTCTTTTTTTTTTCTTAGAATTTTATTTGGGTATTAGCAATTAAATTACATTTTCTTATCATAAAGAAAATAGATAAATTACAGCGACATAATGTTCAATATGTACCCTTGGTAGACATTCTGGTACATTTTCTCATTGAACTACTAAATCAAAGCAACTTTAATCTTCTGTTTAAATGTCTATGTTGAGGTGTGTACCATTTTGTGTTACGCTTGCTTTGTCATCTGTGGTATCCTTCTTTTTTGTGGCTGGTACTGTACTGTATCTAGTTGTTCCTTGCTTGTAACTTGGAAGTTTAAAAGCTGTTTTTGGAATAACCCTGTAATGATTTATTAATTTTTTTTTTTTTTAATAACATACTGAAATGTTGGAGATTAAATTATTTGTCAAAACATAAGGATGGTAAAACACGTCTGAGATTAAATTCAGCTGACTAGATGAAAATTCAGTCAAGCAATGAGAATTTTAAAAAAACAGCAAAAATGTTAGATACAGAGAAGTGGTAGGTTTATGGCGGTTATGTGGGATAATATGTAACCTGTCAATAGATGTTATAAAATAAAATACTTGAAAGAAAGGTAGTGTTTAAGAAGAGTATATCTGAAGTGTTTGGTAGTTGAGATTTTCTTTTTAACTTTCCATGTTGTTTGGAATATAATATGCCTGTCTGGATGGAATACATTTGTCTCTCTCTGTTCTGGTATATTAGGAAGAGTTAAAGAACAGCCTATGTGCAAGGCTTATTATTTTGTGTTTGTATTTAATTTAAATGTACTGTTTATCTCCACAGCACCTAGTTTTTGGTAGGAGGATAGTGACTGTTTTCATTTCTCTCTAAGAATACTTGAGAGAATGTATCAGGAACATTGGCAGCAGGCCAGTGAAGACTGTGTAATTTCCAAATGAAAAATATTCAAGATCCAAGCTAGAAAGCCTAGGATGGTAGTCCATTATAAAAATAAACTTATATTGGCAAATAGGTGCATATCTTTGCATTGCAGTGGGGGGGCGAGGAGGGGAGCACAGTGCACCTGGGTGGAGTTGTTACTTTAGCGGGGTTTACATGCATGACGAAAACTGCACAAACGTTAAACTGCGAAAACACAAGACGGAACCTGAAGTTGGGTGCTTTTCATACTTACATATACATTCAGGACTTGATATGTCAATTTTCCAAAAGCGTTAGCAGGATAGGAAAGTGGTGAGTGTGCAAATACTGGAGCTGAATTTGTGTCTCATTTGATTCATATAATGTACTGTGTTTGAATGGGTGCAGCTATATTTGTTCTGTATATATAGTCTTTCACTATTGTAATGTTTTTGCTTGTGTCATATTTCTGAGCATCTACGATTTTTAAGGGCAGGGCAGAAATTAGGTGTAGTCTTAGAATATCAAGTACTGTTTGGTCTGTTTTGACAACAAAATTATAATTTTGCTGACTCCAAAATGAAAAGCATTGTAGAATTATTATTTGGAATTTCCTAAAGCAAGGTAATAGATAGATTATTTTTAATGGCAAAGTGGTTTGCTTCCTTAAAAGGTGATTATTACATTTTTCAAGCATAGAAATAAATATATTTCTAAACCACTACTTAAAGCACATATTGAAATGTAAGTCAATGAACCAATTTCACCTGTAAGAATTTTATGTCAACTCTTAGTTATGATCCATATAGACACTTTTACTGTAACTTGTTATCCTTCAAAAGAATGTTTGTGTGGCTTGTAAAAATACTTTTAAATTGCATGTCTGGAAACTGTAGTTCAGAGGAGACTCTAGATTTAAAGAGATGTGATAATGTAGATTGGAACAGCACTGCAGAATCAGCTTGTGCAGGGAAATTTGAGAAGTAAGTGTTTTATCTGGTGGTGAGCTGTTGTTTTCCAGACTTGCTCCCTTCAGGAAAAATAGAAGAGGAAAACAGATATGCAAACCTAATGAACAAGTTATGTATATACAACTGCTCAGACACGTGTGCATGTGATAAGCTTACACGTAGACAATTGTCCTAATTGCATTGTGTGTTTGTGCATTCATTGGTCTTGTATAAATGCATGGTGCTTACTGTTAAGAATCTGGCCATAGCTTTCCTTGTATTGTCATGGTCATGACATGTATATGCAAGTGTATTGCTTACAAAAATATTTTTTAGTTCTTTTGCTCTGTAATGAATAATATTCAGGAAATAAAACCTCTCTAGAAATATTTTTGCATTTATTTACTCCTATTTATAAATTCCATTAATTGTCAGCCATCCCTTTTGCATTCATGGTAATTGAGGCAATGTACAGTCATATGCGTAGGTTAAGTAAAATGAATCATGTTTTTTTGCTAACTTCCTAGAAGTGAAACTCCTGTTCCTCACCATGTATTTGTAGACTATCTTATTAGAAGTAGTAAGTATTTCTAGTTGTGTTATGATTTTAATGTACTTTTTTGTGGGTTTGGTTTTGTAATAGTAATTACAAGGAGTTTTTGTCTGGAATTACCATTGTGTGACTTTAACACACGTACACACACACAAAGGTGAAGGGGTAAAGAAAGCTTTGAGAGTAATGTGGTGGTGTAAAGATTTTTCATCTGATGCTCTAGTTGGGTCAAAAAGCAACTAATTGTAAAGGTGCTGCTTCCCCTTTCTCCAGAATACACCCATTACAGCTGTAAACACTCTAAAGTAAATCTGAAGCCCTTCTTCCAAGGCTGTAGTAGAGGCAGAATAAACCATACTTGTCATATTGAAATCTGTTGCTTCTTTTACATGCCTCAACAGGAGATACTGTGAGACTGTTCTTCCTCTCCTTCCCTCTTTTAGCAATAAGGAATGCTGTTTACCTGGGAAAGAAAGAAGACCTGGATATTGCATGGGTGTGTATGCAGAAGAATCTACGCAATATGCAGAGAGGCAGAGTCCTTTACGCGCATGTGGCTCCATTGATTAGTGTCTTCTATGTATGCTGTGCTTTCAGCATCAAACTCACTCTGTGCTAGCTGTCAGAGATCTCCTTGCAAAGTGGCAGGGGTAGTTGCAGGTTTCTCTGCATGGTGTAGGAGGCAAACATAGGAAGAGTGGCTAGTAACTGTTGAGCAACACTAAGTATGGAAGATGAAGAAAACATCTTGCATGGAAAAAGAGGGAGTAGTGTGCCGTGACTTAGAAGATAAAAAGGAGCTAATGATAGCTGAAAAATCATCAAATACTGTCTGGTCTTTCCTGTAAATATAATCACCCTTTCATGTGTATAAATTCTCGTGTCTCCTTTTTCCATCCCATTTCTTCCCTTGTGCATTTTGAATGGTTAAATACAGTGCATTTCTGGCCAGGCTGTATGCAGAAAGACTCCTCATCAGAAGCACAATCAAGTATCCAGTATCTGCCTGACTCATTGGAGTGTTGTGAATATGATTGTTAGACCCTTCACAGCATACTGAAAATGTGTAGTGCCTTATCTGCACCGAGTATTGCAAGCACTAAAAATGGGGACAATGCACACCTTGAAGTATTGCACTTTAAACACTTAAGCGATTCAAAGTATGAGCACAGCTAACTTCAGAATGTCTTGAAATGTGCTTCAGGGAAAGTAGCACTTATTACCACAGTAATTTTTATGCAGTGCTTTGGAAGGAGCTTTAGAAGACCTAGCACAAGTGCAAGAGGAATTTGGTTATTTTCTTCTTTAGAAACCTTCATTGCTTCTATTTTAATAACAACTAGAATGGAGCTTAAGTTCAGAGCAAAGACATAACAAAAAATTTTATTAAAAAAAGGTTCTCTAGGGAGTGCATTGGAGACTGTTATCTGAGAGTTCACCTGCATCTTTAGTAGACCATTTACTCGGAGTAAAGGGTACATGGGCAAGGTGTCTTACTGGCACTTTATGCAGAGTGACGTTTCTTTTATGTCGGACACTTAAAACTACAATATTTTTCTTCACTTCTAAAGCTGTAGTTTTCTGGGTTTTTGTTTAGAACCCCAGTTCAGCAAAGCCTTAGTTGTTTGTTTGCGGTAGGGGAGGTTGAGTACATTTGGATAAGAGAATTTTCACTATAATTAATGGGCATCAGGAAACATGACCCTGCCTAGATAAAAGGGAGTTCTGGATCATTAAGATTTAGATAATGGAAGGGGTTATATGTGAGAAGCAATTGTCTGGTGTGACAATAGCAAAAGAAAAATGGGATGGGAGGGTTTACTTTGTTTTTAGCTGGTTTAGAAAACATAAACACAGCATGCTTAGTAAAACTCTAGCAGACACTATGTTTGGAAATTATGTAATAACTCCATATAGGCTGTAATGATATCCTGAAACCCTGTATTTAAACTAACCTGAATTACAATGAGAGATAAACAGAATATTTACCCATCCCTTATGAGCTGCTGCTGATATGTAAATTTATTCTTCTACTTTGCACAAATATACTTTTGAGCTACTGCTTAAACACTTCAAGGTCCTTAGCCAAACAGTTTTAATGATGCCTCCAATATTATGAAAGTGTGACATTTGATGAATGCCTTGTATAGTTGTGATATTGGGGAAAGTGTAAACAAAAAACGCACATCAAGTCATCGTGCAACACCTAGATAATTTATAATTTTACTGTTTATATCCATCTTGACATTTTTTATCTGCCAAAGGCAGGTTTCATTTGGAATCTTAATCTGAGATTTATTTGGTGGATCTGGAAATCATAGCTAGAGTTCCCACAGGAAATGGTCCATCTACCAACAGATTAAATGGCAGTCCTGCAGTTGTTAAGGGAGCTCTGCATTTAACACACATGCATACTCATTCAGTCAGCACTGTGGAGAAAAATTAAAGTAGTAACCCAGGTTTAGGAACAATGTAGCTAAAAAGTCCCATATTTGCTGAATGACAAAGGGTTATATAGCAGCATTTCATTTTATTATTCGTGCTTGAATTTCTTGTTTGCTTTGTTGAGTCTGCTGACGAATACTAATAAATGCCTGCAACAATCCAGACGAGAGATGCCTGGCAACAAAGCTATGCGGTGGACCTCCCTGATCTTCTCCAGTTCACAACCTGACCTTTTGAAAAATTGGCTGGGCTAAGCTGCAGAATTTGGGTGTAATGGTTATTGTTAACTCCAGCTTTAGGATTTATTAATTTGTGTGATCAAGACTTACCTATACTTCAAAGTTTCAAAAGACCAAACACAATCATCCATCCATTAGAACTAACATTGTGTTTCAGTGAATCCCACTTAGTATCTGCCTAGAGATTCTGCTGTTTTGATGCATTCGGAATATAAAAATGCTTTTTCAAGTGTGTGACCAATCCAACAAAAATCTGGTGTCTTCTCAGAGACTAATATTTTAAAATAACAATATGTTAATTATTTGCAAACGGAGAGTGGAATGCCAAAGGAAATGTCTGATATTTACACATTAATAAATGCATCACGATTAACTGCAGTGAATACCAAAATAATGATTGGCTGCGTATTTTAAAGACTTAGAAGCGTTTTTCTATTTTAAATATTCACCAGTTTGTACACAATTGCTGTTTAGATGCAAAATAGGAGGGCAAAAGACTTAGTGAGAGAGACAGGAGAGGGAAACATCATTACTAAAATAATCAGAATTGGAGAATTGTAAAAAAAATTGCCTTTGCCAGAATAACTCCAACTGTTCTTAATCTCCTTCTCAATTTATTTCTTTATGAAGGGTGTTGCTAGGGTTCCACACAAGTACAGGTGAATAAAGAAGCATTCAAAGTAACACAGATGTCCCCCCACTTAAATTGCTAACACAGAATGAATTCACTGTTCTCTTTAGATTCCTTTAAGGAATAAAAAAATGAACCATTAAACTTCTGAGTTTTGTCTGTATTTTAGCAGACACAATATTTTGAAGCCTCTTTTTTTGTGTGTGTGTATGTGTCATGGGATATAGAGCAAACTAAGACATTAATGCAAAATATAACTTAGGTTATTCTTACTTCATTTGCAGAGAACTTTCTCAATAAAGTCCCAATAAGAATACGTTGTTCTCTTTGGTCATGATTTTGGACAACTTAAATGCTTAGCTGTAGCCAGAGATTGAGCATTTGAATTGTATTGTTCTGTTAACCTGACTGACTTCTAAAACAGTCTTAATTGTTTGGACTTTTTCTGTATTAGAACGATAGTCAATGTAAAAAAAAAAAAAAAAAAAATTATTTCATTTCTTCTGCCTACTATTGAAATTACAGGAAGTTTGTATATACTGTACACTGCACGTCTGTCTTCTAATATAGAAATACTGTAGTCTGTCATGTGAATGAAAATTATCATCATAAAGGAGCGTGGAAGGATACCAATCTAGTTATTTGAAATTTCTCTTAATTTTTTGATTGTGTAAATGTTACTTTATCATTCATAAGTAAAAATTTTTTTTTTTTCTTGAATTCCAATTACAAGGAGTTGCTTCTCTGACAGGAGAGAGAAGAATTTGAGGTCTCTGAGGAGGAAACAGGAGTAGGGCGGGCTGCCAGTGAGGTAGCACAGGCTCAAAGATACAGCACGGATACAGCGCCTTGAACTTCCGTAGTTTTACTTCTGCCATGGCTTGCTCAATGACCTCGATCCAGCTACTTCATTACTGTGTGCCTCAATCTTGATGGCTTTAAAATGACTATCACAGTGCTTATGCATCCCTTATAAAATATCTGTGAGAGTTTCCAGAAAACGTTGTTTTCAAGGCTTATTTCAGTGAACCTCTGTCGTTTGTTTCTTAAAATAAGAGCAGATTCCTATCTCAGTGTAAAATCCGGGACCTTTCTGAGTAAGAGTTACTTAAAAGTAACTTGATAGTCCTCGTTCTTCTGACTTGACCCATGGTGCTCTCAGCAGGGCCCACAGTTATGTATCATTGGGGCACTAGGCATACAATGCATCTATGTGGTGATTTCCTCTTCATTACTGCCAAGGGCTTGGCTGGATATATACGGCATTTTGGCTGGGAGGAGCACTGAGAAATAAAAGGAATTAGCTTTGTATTACAAAACTACTCTGAGCTCAGCCCTCATTTGTTATCAGGTTCCTGTGACTGCCATTCTGCCATGCTATGGAAGTGGTTTAGTGAGATCTTAGAGTCCTACTGAATAATCATCTTAAAGTTTGCTCGGTTTTCTTTAAATGTTAGAAAAAGCGTGTCATGAAGGGACAACCATTTGCTGTTAGTTGCAGATTATTGGTTCTCAGTATATTACACTGCACTGAAGGGACCTAAATAATTGCTAATGTAAGTAATCTGTAGTAAGTCCAAAGATGAGTAAAGCTGCACTTCTTGTTTGTTTGTTTTGGAGAAAATGTGTATTGACCTTGCACTTTTTGTACTGAGCTTTTGTAATTGTTTTCCAGAAACAGGAATTACTTTCTTCTTGAAAATTAAGTACAGCATCTTTTCTTGGGATTAACTCTGAAAATTTGTTTGCAGATTGTGGGAAAGATAAAATAGTGAGGAAAAAGTCAAAAATAATGAATACCCTTTGAGATATGCATGTAAATCATGTATATCGCATCTGTGTCAACTCAAATATGAATGAAAAAGGAAATAACAGGCGTTCTGAAAATGCATAAAACCTAAACCAACTCTTTTCTTTCCACTTATGCCAGGCAATAGGATCAGATTTCTTCCACCAGCCTCATTTTCTTTCTTTGCATATTTATGCCTATAAAATCCTTTAATTTTGGTTTCCCATTCATTTTCAGGATTTATGCCTTTTAATCATTCAGTAAGGGGTGAACTGTTGAGCAGTCTTTCACAGTCATTCTGTTTGGTAGAAGTTCCAGTAGTTCTACAGCTGAGTGAATGAATGTTTGTCTTTGACAAAAAGGCTGACTCATCATTTTCAGCTCATGAAGGAATATTCGGCCGTAGTACTAATTTCATTTGCATAGCTTGAAAAGTTAGTGGCTCTCAGGTTCAAGTTTTCCATTAAACTTAAATATTTAATTTCTATTTATTTATTATATATATCTAAGAATTCAAGTCCAGTGGCATGAGTTGTTATGAACTTAAGACAATTCCATAATCCATTTTTCACATGAAGCTATTAGAAATTGCTTTTTATTAGTGCAGTAACTGTCTTGTCCTAACAGCTTGTTAGAACACTTGCAGGTGTGCATGCATTGTCGTACACACATGCCCAAAAATTATCTTTTCAGAAATGTTTGTAATATTATTAACGTACAAAAAATCTAGATCATTTGAAAGTCAATAATAAAGAATAGCAGTTAGTCTAGTGAAAATAAAAAGAAGGTGAAGTTCTTGAGTACTGTTCTTACACACTTGACAGTTATTGCAGCAAGTTGAGGTAGATGTGTGGTTTGCAGGTAGGGGCAAGAGCAAGTATTTTTAAACTGTAGTAAGTGTGTCCTTTTATTCCAGTGGGAATAGGTTAGTTTGGTGTAGGAGTGGGGTGGCTCTTTGCTTTGATAGTTTTGTTGGATAGTGAATATTCCCTCTTGGTGTTTGAAATTCAAAGTTTTTGGTATGGTACAAATGAAAAAAAAAAAAACTGACACAAATTGAAGCTGCGTTGCTGTTTAGACTGAGAAAAAAAATACATGATTAACAGTAAATTAGAGTTTGTCAGTCACTGAATTTTTGGGGCCTTTTAGTAATTGAGGTTGCAGTTAGTTCCTCAAATGTAGCACAATGTTTTGTTCTGCGTTTTTTTTCAAATGTTTTTAATCTGACAGTCTCATGTAGGAAGAGTAAGCTACTGAGTTTGCAGTCAGCTTTGCTTACGCTCTCAGAGTGTGTGTGGCTCATTCTCTTCCTTCCTGGTTTTGCTCTTTATCCTGTTCTGCCTCTTACTGCCATCCCTCTAGGGGTTCATTCATGCAGTCTTTTGCAGGCAGATGAGGACATGCTTTGTCTGTACTACAGACCAGCTCAAAACAAATACTAGGAAGCTATAGGTAGCAAGTGGTAAGTACTATTACACTTGAAGCTGGTTTGGAGCACCAATGTCCCCGTAATCATCTGCAGGCAGATCTGTAGCCAGCCGTGTATTTTGCAGTGCTGTGTGCATGTTCCATTGGTTTTTGTTTGTTTTTCCTTTATTGTTATTCCTTAGAGATCCCCTGCAAACCTCTGAGCTGATCAGCGCAGTTTGGCATGCAGGGTGCCGAAAGACTGCAAACAGGGGAAAGGAGGTGCCCACCCAGCTTCTGCTGGATGACGGGACTGCTGAATATGCTGAGTGGTGCACAAGGGAAGTTACTGCCTCCTTAGCCTTCCAGGTGAATCTGTACCTTCTGTGCACTTACATCTTCAACACTTCTTTCCATATTATCAGCGTCGGTACAGGATTCTCTAATGCTGTGCTTTCCCTGATCTTGGTGCCAATCCCCCACTTCTAAGAAGCTATAAGAAATAGTGGCTGCCTGCAAAATGTGTTAGGTTCAATGTTTTTGCTTGACTTTTTAACCACTCCCAGCTTAACAACATTGTATTCTGTTCTGCCTTTACTATTTCAAGCCATGACAGCATTATCTTCCCCTTACGTCCCTCACAATCAATTCCCGGCTTTGATTCTAATGTCTTTATATTCCTTCTTCCTAACATTTGCCTGCCTTTCCCTTAATGTGAATGAGCTATTCATTCAAGATAAATACATACAGAAGATCAGCTGTTCAGCTTCTCCCTATAGTGAAATATTAATCTGGGCTACTGAATTTGTTCTATTTTATATGGAAAATAAGTTGTTTAGTATACTCAAGAACTAGAATCAATGGTGGTGATACCACTTAATGAAAACTACAGCATTTTTTCCAAAGCTTGCAAGGCTGTTTTACCCTTTCTCTGATGTTCATCGTGCAGCCTGTTTATTGCAAATGCTACTTACTCCCTAGTGTGTCTCCGCAGCATTGGTAATTACTGCACAATACAATTTGCAGGAGGCATGAGGAGAAGCACTGAAGTGCATTGATTAATATTGCTACTTAGTTCAACAGCAAGACAGGAAGCTACCATGTACCAAGGCCTAAATTACGTGGGGTGGGGGTCATGGGCTATATGGAGAATAAAGTGGTTTTAAAAATAAAAAATCGCTATGCCTGTTGATCTGACAGTGTTCAAAATGTCTTCCCCAAAGCATTCTACTCACGGATTTAGCATGTTAACCAAAAAAATGCATTACAGCTTTATTAAACAAGTAAAAACCTCTAACCTTAATGCCCTTGGGCAGAGTACTTCCAATTCTGAGTGGAGGAGGCTGCCATCATCTTCCCTCTTACAAAGCCAGTAGGGGAAAAAAACCCAGATCCTCTGTGTTTGGGCTGACGTTTCCAGGAATGCCACTTACAGGCTTGCTGTGATGCTGCTTAGTCTTACCCATGTGCTTGAGGGGATTGAATCTGGATGAAAAGTTGTGCTGCAAATGTAGGTTGCTTAAAGAAGCAGCATTAGCATTAATAAATGCCAACACAGGTCTAGTTCCATTCTAAATTCTTTTTTTTCCAGCTGCTGTAACTTACAGTTGAAGGCATAAAAATCCATATCTTGACGTGGCCTAAGGATTTACCCTGAAGTTCAGCTGCTAATGCAGATGTTTACCTCATCATGCAGACATGTTTACTTCATTCTGTTTTTTAAAAAAAAATTAAAAATCTATCTGCTGACTTGACCTGTCATCTAAGAGAGCTTTGCTGCTTGTTGGGAGCTCATATTCAGGATGTTATAGAGAGGCTGCTGAGGCTCTTCTGACCCTCTGTTACCACTTGCTCCTCTTCCACGTAGACACCAGTGATACTCTTGGGGTGACCTGGGAAGTATTACATGTGACCGTATGCTCTGGGAGTGATGGTCAAGGGTGCGGGGACCCAGGTGGTGTTATCCTTGATCCTGCCGGTAAGAGGGAAGGGCATAGAGGAGAATTGGGTGAAGTAGATGAGGCCTTCTTCAGACAACTGGAAGAAGCCTCATGTTCACAGGTCCTGGTCCTCATGGGGGACTACAATGATGCTGATAATCTGCTGGAAGGACAACAGCAGGGCACAAGTGATCTAGCAGATTTCTGGAGTCCATTGATGACAACTTCCTGACACAAATGATTGAGGTCCCAACAAGGAGAGGTGCTCTGCTGGACCTGATACTTACAAACAAGGAAGAACTGGTTGTGGATGTCGAAGTCGGGGGCAGCCTTGGCTGCAGTTACTACGAGGTGGTGGAGTTCAGGATCCTGAGAGGAGGGAACAGGACAAAAAGCAGGACCTCAGCTGTGGACTTCAGGAGAATAGACTTTGGCCTCCTCAGAGACCTGCTTGGAAGAATCCCATGGGATACAGTACTGGAGAGAAGAGGGATCCAAGAGAGCTGGTTGATATTCAAGGATCATCTCATCCAAGCTCAAAAATGGTCTATCCTGACAAGCAGGAAGTCAAGCATGGATCAAGCAGGATGTTGTTTCCTTGACTTTGGTAAGGCTTTGGACTCTGTGTCCCATAACATCCTAATAGAGAAGCAAAGTATGGGTTAAATAAGTAAACAGTGAGGTTGACTGAAAACTGGCTGAATGTCTGTGCCCAGAGGGTGGTGATCAGTTACACAAAGTCCAGTAGGAGGCAAGTCACTAGTGGTGTACTCCCAGAGTCACTAAGTGGATCCAGTCCTGTTCAATGGCTTCATTAATGATCTGGATGATGGAGCAGAGTATACCCTCAGCGAGTTTGCTGATGATACAAAACTGTGAGGAGTAGTTGATACACCAGAGGGTAATGCTGCCATTCAGAGGGACCTCACCAGGCTGGAGAATTGGGCAGAGAGGAACCTCATGAAGTTCAGCAAGGGGAAATGTGAAGTCCTGCACCTGGGCAGAAATAGTCCCATGTAACTGTACATGCTGGGTGCCAACTGGCTAGAAAGCAGCTCTGCAGAAAGGGATTCGGATCCTAGTGGACAGCAGGTTCAGCATAAGGCAGCAATGCACCCTCATGGCAAGGATGGCCAACAGCATCCTGAGCTGCATTAGGAAGAGCGTTGCCAGCAGATGGAGGGAGGTGATCCATCTTCCCTGAGCAGCACTGGTGAGGTCACATCCAGGGTGTTAAGTCCAGTTCTGAGCTCCCTCGTACAAGAAAGAGATGGACTTACTGGAGCAAGTCCAGCAAAGAGCCACAAAGGGACTGGAGCATCTTGTGTATGGGGAGAGGCTGAGAGCTGAGACTGAGCCTCGAGAAGGGAAGGCTTGGGGGAGTGGATCTTATCAATATGAATAATACCTGATGGGAGGGAATGAAGAAGAAGCAGCCAGACTCTTTTCGGTAGTACCCATTGACAGGACAAGAGTCAATGAGCACAAATTAAAACACATGAAATTCCGACTGAATACAAGGAAACAATTTTTTACTATGAGGGTGATGAAACACTGGCACAGGCTGCCCAGAGAGGTTGTCAAGTCTCTGTTTGTGGAGCTATTCAAAAGCCATCTGGACATAGTCCTGGGCAGCCTGCTCTGGGTGACCCTGCTTGAGCAGGGGGGCTGGACTAGATGATCTCCAGTGGTCCCTTCCAACTGCAACGATTCTGTGAACTCTTTTTAAAGTCCTGGTACTAAAAGCAGCAAATTTCAAAAACAGGAACTGTGAAAAAGAAGAAAAGCTTATTCAATTGATTACTCTTGTGCTTAAGGGGTAGAATCCCTTTTCTAATTTGTCACAGTATAACTGTGGTGGCTAATGTCATTTAATCTTCTTAGCATTCTGGAGTGAGAAGGTTTTTTTTCTCCGACTCTTTCATATAGTGTGGGCCACTAGGAGAGCGCAATAATGCTAAAAAAGGAATAAAGTTTCATGCAATACAGTCACTGGTTATTGCAGCAGATATGTTGTGCTTGAATTCTTCCACAGAATGCAACACACTTCACCTGAGGCACTTCAAATATATATGGCTTATAGAAAATGTTGATGCCCTAGAGAAGAAGGGGAGGAAAAGTTGTTATGGCAAGTGAAGCGTTGCACTTCCCCTTCAGTGTGTGAGAGCATAATTTGCAACTACATATATATATATATATATACACACACAGATCACTGCATCTGAAATGGGAGAAGTGGACAGGATGATGTTTGATAGGCAGTTCTTTATAATGTAAGTCAAATGGGAAACACATCTCAGCCAAGTGTATGCCTCCCTATAAAAGCTTTGCAAGTACTGAAATTCAGACTAGGTTAGTTTTCAGATAGTACTAACTGGAGAGGATTCAGGATTTTGCCCTTATATGTTGCCACTCCTAAGTTGGGGCAGGTTCTTAGAGTATACGTAGTGAATTGTTTAATGCCTGTTTCTTTAGAGATCCTTGCTACTTACTGTAAGGAAAAGCAAGAGGTTGAATCCAGTTTTAAAATGTAGCAGCACTTAAACAGAAATCTCTGCTCAAAAACCTGCAGGATTTTGAGCCAGTGAACAACAGCATACGTTTGCTCAAAGAATCCAGGTGGCTGTGGGCTGTGTTCAATTTCTGCATTAGCTGTGAAATGATCCGAGGAACACATTTCAATCGCGGTACTGAAAGTAGTGTAGGTTATACTTGTTAACAAATGTTTTATCAAGTTATGGTCCCCACATGTTTATTACTGCTCAGACACAAAGATTCTGGTAYGCTGTTGACTGTTGTTCCTCTAGTACAGAAGTCAGTGGTTATAGTTTAGAGGAATGGTGAGAGTGGATTCAAGTGGATTTGTGCTGAAGTAGATAAGGAGAATACAGATGAGCAGCGGGTACAATAACTTTTTCTTCAAGGTAGTAACACATAGCTTTGTATGGGAACTTGTTGAACTGACTCCAGCCAATCCCCAGGTCATCTCTCTGTGCCCTCGGGATGTTTCCTGTGCCATTGGCTCTGTCTCTTCTTCAAGGAAAGAGGAATCTATTGCAACAGATTTTAGAGACAGTCTTCAGTATTTTTGACTGTGCTTTTATGTCTTACATGCAGCATGACACCTTGATACTGATCGATGTGTATTTTCGGGCTATTTGTAGATGATTGCAACTGTATAGACAGTTTCTTATTATTTTTGAGGAGGAAGTAATAAGTTGGATCAAAGTATGTATACTGTGTAATTTATCCAAAATGTTTGGAAACACTAACTTTATTAAATGAGCAAAAGCTCCAGTTTTTGTTCTCTACTAATCTAAATGAAAGAATGAAGAATATATGCACTTTTTTCCATTTGCAGCTTTTTTAGGCTTCTTCCTCCTCATTTTTTAATATAGTTCTATAACTAAAACTTACTTGTTCTTATTTTATGAAAGAACATTCATGGTACGTAGATCTTTCTTTCATTTAAATACCTTGATATCAGAAATATGTCCTAAAAATATCTAGTAGCCAAGCTTAATAGAACTATCACACTCAATATTTTAATCAGGTAATTTTTCCCTTTGGCACAATTTGTGCTTTGCATTCTTCAAGTTCTTTAGTTGTATGAGCCTGTACCTTACACTCTCCAGGAGTGAATAATGGGGCCTTAAATTTGTTGTTGCTATTTACAGCTTGCTGATACTCCTTTTGTAGCCAAAATGGATTTGAAAAACCTGTCTACAGCACGAATTCATCACGTCTCACTAGGGTAGAGCTGATTTTTACAAAAGATAGGTAGATAATTTCCTAGGGTCAGCATTATTTTAAGCAGTCATTTAAGGGGAAGAGGGATTAGGAAATGGTGATGAATTTTTCAGGTTTCCATGAGAAAAATCCAGTAAATAGGTTGTAACTCCTACATCTGTGCTCTAGGTAACACAGCTTTTGTTCCTTAGTGGGATGAGGAGGCTGTGAATCTGAAGCTAGAGTACTTTCTACTTTCTGCTACAAATAAGAATATAGCAAGCCATTTTCAAATGAGAAATCTCAAGTCTGTTCTTCTTTCTCCAAATGAAAAAATGTGTTTGCTTCTATTTCCAATTAGATACACACATCCTGGAACAGAAAAAAGAAGACTTTTGTGTTGAGTTTCAGTTTCATCAGAATTCTCAAAAAAACCCAGAATTTTTCATCCAGGCAGAAGCTGAAGCACTGAAACTTTCAGATTTGTCAGTAACCAGTCAAAGAAGAGGAGCCCCAAATAACTGTAATTCCAGTCCTGAAGAATCAAGGTAAAAACAAACATCCCTATATACAGTTTTTCTAGGTTCAAATTATRGATGATATACATACGGATTTTTGGATAAAGATAGGGAAGTTTACTTCCTGATTGAGAATCATTGTCAGTCTTTTTACTTAGATTCACCATATCTGCCCTTCTTTCCTTGTGGAATGCAGCATTTCACCACTGTATTCTCTAGCACTGACAGAAAATACTATCATGGCAATGGCTTATGTGACACACTGCGGGTATTTCAATGATTGTGATCTCTCCATAGAATTTTAAAAATGCATGCTGAACAGAATTAGAAAAGATGATCTAAAAATCGAGTAGTATCTGTGGCTTTACACAACAAGCACAGTGTACCCTAAATACGATGAGTGAGTAGGAGGCAGGAATAAAGCAGGGTGAAGTCCAGATGAAGTTGGAAGAGTAAAGATGAGGAGCTGTAGTACCTTGTAGGCAGTCTGTGACAGGAATCTGGAGAGGGGCAAATATGGTTGAAAAGTGTAATACAAACTGAAGATTTTATTCTGTCATTAATTTTGGTCATTTATTGTCATTAATTTCCGTACTGAGCTATGGCTCTCTACTGCAATCTTAAGAAACATATACACTCATGCTATATGTGACACAATATATGAAGGTATACCCACCTGACTAGGGAACATGCTACCAGTTTTGAGCGACTTAGGCATTCTGAAGCCCAAGTCTTAACTGAGAGTGACAGAGTTGCTTTTGAAAATGGGATCAAGGCTGCAGAGCCCTATGAACTACGTTTGAAAACTATACTCTTAATTCTTCACCTGTCTGGCAGATTCTACACCTGGTTTTGTTATCTTTAGCATGATCTAGTGGTGGCCCATTGGGTCAAAACCAGTCCATAGTACTTTTCCGTCTGGCTTGTTGCCTTTTTTTGCATTAGGGCCTGAGATATGCTGTTAGGGCAATGCATCCTGCACTAAAAGATAAATATAATCCTGAGTGCTTAAGTACAGCCCACCACAGAGTCAACCAAAGATTGTTGCTCCTACCCTTCACCAGTGCCACTTGCGCTGGGATTCAGGCTGGTCTTGAACACTGAGATTAACCTTCCACAGCAGTCAGCATGTTGAACCATCTCATCTGCAAATATATTGCATGTAGGATCCTAAAGCTATAGGCCAAAACCTCATTGTGGTAGATACTATATAAACTGCACAAAATCTGTCCTTCCCCAAATAGATTGCAATTAGAATATAAGATGAGAAAATATCTTGATACAGAACAACCCAGGAAATGTTGAGTCAGTGTTGATTTGCATTGTAGATGATGGCCTTCATGTACCATCAATGTGACTTGTCAAGTTTTCTTTTTAGACATCAGAAAGAAAACATTTGAGGGATTGAAAGATGATGATGAGGTATATTCAAACTTGTTCATAGGAAGCATCTCCTGAACATCGAAAATGCACAAAAAAAGCTTGAGGTTTGTAATGTCTGGGCAATAGTATCCAGAGGTGCACAAAAAAAGCTTGAGGTTTGTAATGTCTGGGCAATAGTATCCAGAGGCATCTATCACTTGCAGTCCAAAACAATACTAAATGAAATTTGCTAGACAGAGCAAAGATGAAATAGGCTTTGAAGGATCTTGAAAGTGAAGACAAGCAGTTTAAGCACTCTTCCACCCCATATATACACTATGTATGCTATATTACACTAAGTAAGTACTTTTTTGATGTGAGTCGCCCTGCTGTCTACATTTGATGTGCCTTAGGTTGCACCATAGTTTGCCTGCAGAGTACAGATCTTAACTTCCTTCTTAAAGAATGATAGAGAAAATAAATCCAATGGAAGCAGGTGAAGAAAGGGGTAGCTGAGTACAAACAACTGTCTACCTAAGAGAATGACTCTTTGGAGCAACAGATAGCTTTCCTTTTCTTTCTAGGATGTGAATTACACATAATGAAAGTAATGTATACAGTAGAAATAGGAGTTCAGAAGGTATAGCTTTTCTGTGGCTACTTCTTATGACTCATTGGCCATGAAGCCTATAAACAGAAAATGCTTAAGGGAAGTGAATGTTAAAAATATTTGCTAATACCCTTTCTAATCCATTCATCTACTGATTTTGTTGCCGTCTTACAAGTGAGATCTGACTTATCTGTGAGTATCAACGGATAGCCGAGGAGTTTTATAAAAGTCTTACCTTGAGACAGAATTTTTGTGGCCATTGAATTTTGTCTTATTTTTCCCTGTCTATGGCTAAATAAGTTATCTTAAAAATCTGTGAGGGCTATACAGTATGGAATTCCTGTTGTCAGTTATAATATTTAGAATAACACCATCATTTTACAGATTTCTGCAAGATGAGCTCCTAGATCTTGTCTTCTCGATATTTTCATTTTGCTTCATGTGGAATTGTCCATCCTACCGAAGAATTTGGTTTCTTCTAACCTGAGCATCAATTTGATCCCCAAATGTTTCATTACTTTGTCGCTCTGTGTTAAGCACAGGTTTTTAATATTTGCTTCCCATAAGCGTTTTCTGTTTATAGGCTTCATAACCGATTTATATTCATCTGTTTTATGCCTTAGCACTGTAATATCTTTATTTAATATTCCAGATTTACAGATTTTTTTCAGAATTACAGATTTAAGAAGTGATAGAAGGACATCCCTTTTACTGGCTATTTAATATATGTGCAATGGTTAACAAATTTTGATAGATTATTTCTGTGTATTTTGTTTTAGGGGGAGAGGGGGAGAAACTGGTTTTGCATTATTTTTCTTTCTCTTTTTTTTTTCCCCTCCTAAACACAGAACCATAGAAAGGAAGGCTAACAGGATGCTCCCTGAATTTATATCCTCATGGAAGGATGCTGCAGATTTAGGTAGAAAAACAGAAACTGCATTCCTTTTAAAAGAACTGGACACTCTGAGGGCCAAAAATAAAAAGGTACAATTGAGATATTCAGATCACAGTATTTGCCCTTTTATGATTGTCTTACAAAACATACTTTTTAAACTGTTCCTAATTTCATTTTGTTATTTATTTTAGTGCACCAATCAATAGCTTTCTTGTCATTTTGGATTCTTAGTATCTGTTTAACAACTGCTTCTCTGGAATTAAAAAAAATCTTTCAACCTACCCTTTGACCTTTTTAATCAGTGACATAGGTTCTTGCATCATGGATGAAAACCAAGGAGGACCAAAACCAAGGCCAGGATTTCATTAATAGAATCTGGAGCTCATGCTTCTGTATGTGTGGTCCAGATAATGAATGTGCCCTGATAGCTCCTCTTTGTTGAGGGGAAGAAAATTCCATCCTACTTGCACACTGCATTGCTTCTAACGTTAATAGCGGTTGCATGCGCCTAAACAACAGAAAAGTCTATAGTCTTTCCATGAAGTGTCATTGAATATGCAATGGCAAGCTCAGATATCTGTCCAAGAACAGATTTAGTGAATTCCCACTTAAAAGAAAGGCCTCAACATGTGAAAGAGTATCAGTTTTCTATCTGGCGACACACATGGAAAATTATGCATTTACACCACAGTTGCTTCAGGCTGTGATGTCAGTACTCGTGGTAGGAAATAGGCTATTCATGCAGACACCACCTGCATTATAATTCCATGTAATTCTGAACTTCCTTAGCGAGAAGGACCACAGCTGGTGATACCTGAAGAAGAGAATCCCAAATAAAAATAATGGCACACACATTGCTGCTTGTCTCGCAGAGCAAGATAGGGCAGATGATAAAAAAGATATTTTTAACATTTGTCCTTTAAATAAATAAATATAATTAATTGAACTTCTGTTGTATTGCTTAGTGTTTGTATTTTGGGATAAGAAACTATTATTTAAAATTTTGTTGTGGTTAAAAGAGCTGGTTGAATGTTTCAGCTAGATAAGAATCTTACTGTCCATTTGTTCAATTCAGCTTCAAGATAAGCTGTCTGAAAAGGACAAGGAGCTGAAGACAATAAAACTGGACTTAGAACTGCAAGAGAAAGCAACAGAAGCTAAGATTGCAGAAAAGATTGCAGGTACAGTAGGCAAGCGTTTAACAGATGGCTGWATGGCTCATACAGTACCTGCGGTTGCTATATGACGTGGCCTAGTGAATGTTAGCTTTATTTGCTAAAGGAGGGAAGATTTGACTTTTTTTTTTTTATGTGTGGCTGTTTAGAGTTGCTTAGAAAATAGGTGGCTTTAGCATCCTGGTACTGGTATTAGCAGGAGCTTTACCTGTATTCATACTGATTTGGGCATTAAATGCATTGTTAACACCATGTCAATCCAATCACAAAAAGGTTGTTTGTTTTGTTGGAAGGTCCTGAACAAACAAGGGGAAATAATGATTACCAGTGCCTCTACCTTTCAACCAGCAGTTCAAATACCACTTATTGTTTTAGCTTGTTCAGAGCAATACTACCCCCTTCCCGTGTATGGAGATAGTCGCACATTCACCTCAACTAGAGACCTGCACTTTTCTTGAAAAATCTGTTCTTTTGGTAGTTAATGAATTTTCATCTGATGATGGTACATCTCCAGTGAATGAAGTTTATACAAATTCCCAAAATGAAAGGTTTTTAAGTTTATAGTTGAAAGTGAATGCATGCTTATATTTGTTGTTAATTGTTCTTTAGGTAGACATACAAGAATGGAGACAGTTTGTATTCTACGATTTTGGAAATTTCTGAAGTAATGAAGCTGAGTATTTTTATTACTGAAAAGTGACTGTGTACAGTGCACCCAGTGGATGAAAAATACTCTGAGGTTTTTCTCCAAGTGTTTCAAAGAAATTAATGGGAGAACTTTTATAAGTTCATTGTATCATTTGTTCATAAATAAAGTGTAAGCTAGGTAAAATTGTTTCCTCAAAGACCATGCATGCTTCATATAGTATTAATAGTACTAATACCTGTCCCCAAAATATTGGTACTGAAGGGACGAGTAATTCTTTTCAGGAAAATGGAGCAGAAAAACTCTCCAGCTGAAAAAACAGATGGCTGACTTTCCACTTAATGTCAAACTCCTGAGAATACAGTATTCTGTGTATATTATAGATGGAAGAGAGCATTCCTAGATTTTCTGTCATGGAGGAAGGGAAAGGCAAATCTAATCTACATAATAGGAAACAAATTGAAATACAGGCATAATTTTATTCTTATTTCATTTTACATAAACTGCTTGCTTTATTTTCAGAAGAAAAAAAATCCGCACTACGTATCATAGTTATATCCAGCAGCCAAAAGCTAATGCAAATTCTTTGGGTTGAATCCCAAGTTTTGTGTTTGTTCCTGGATATTTGCACAGTATTTTACCTCTGCACCTATAATAGAGAAATATTCTCTTTGATATAGGTGTTCATTGCTCATTGAAACCTGGAAAGAAATGTGTGTTGAAAGGTGTGTCAAAAACATGTTTAGTTTCATTTTTATGGATACAGTTGAAATATTTGTTAGTAAATTTTTTTTCCTACGTTACTGTTTAAACTTTCTAATTATGTCCCAAGCAAAATATTCTCTTCAAAACAGTATGGCATGAATATGGATATAATAATTAACATAGTTATTCCATTTTAAAAGGAAGAATAAGCCAAATTTTAATGAGAGCTACAATGTGTAATAAGGATGACCTTTAAAAAAATACCCTTTTTTCTCCTTTTACAAGTTCAGGAAGTATAAAATCCTTTAAATGCCAAGAGAGAGGGCAAGAGGCTCCTTACTACTTAAGCTGTTTGGAAAAGGGAAGCATCGTTAGTATTTCATGGTTTTTTTGCTTCCTGTCTTACAGTTCTAAGAACATTACCAAGTTTGGATAAATGTTTTGAAATCTGGAATGATGTGAACCAAACTGAATTTGTGGACGTCTATGTGTGTCTCTCTCTTATGAAAGCCTTGGGGAGAATTCTGGACAAGCAGAACCTAATAAAGAAGACTCAGTGTGTTTAAGGAAAAACTTTTTCCCCTTGTGTTAAGTCCTTTGAGGAAAGGAGAACACATGCTGCTGTGATTTCATGTTGCTAGTTAATGTTTAATTACTGCAGTGTATAACACATGGTAGAGTGAAGCTTGTAAATATGGGTGTTTGCATTTTTATTATTACTTAGTACTGACTTTATGATAAGAAAATGACTCGAGAAAATTATATTGTAAAAAACATCAGAAAGGTACACCATAAAAATGTTATCTACTTTGAGGAATATTACAATTCCATTTTAAAAAGTAACCCTGTAATTGATGGGTTTTACCTAAACAAGTCCCATGGAAAGAACAGAGAGGCTGAAGACAAATGCCATTTTAAAATGAAGCTACAACAGTCTTCAGAAACAAATAACCCAAAGCTTGTCACTTTATGATTTTTACTTTGTTCAGAGGAAGAAGTGAAAAGTGTAAATTTGTGAAATGCTTCATGAGAGAATAAGAAAAAGTAGAGTTAAGGCAGAAGATATACATGATGGAAGAGAATGTTTAATATTGTGTGTAGTAAATAACTTATTTTCAGAAGGTGTTTAATTTTAAATTTTACTAGCCTGGAAAATGGATTTTAGAACTTCCTTGGGTCCCTATCTCTGTGTCACATAGCTATGGCTAAGGAAAATTAGGGAATTTGCAGTTTTGGTTGCAGTCTTTTAAGCATTAGAGACTATTGTTTCTGGTGGTCATAGTTGCCACAGGTTCCTGATGTTTCTTCATTATTCTTCTGTTGGATTTCCTCTCATTATAAGCCAGTGTCAGAAGGTACCATTAGTTTCACTCCCCGTCATGAAAAGAAGAACCACAGAGGTGGAGGCAACATCGGGAAAATCAAGGGAAGAGCACATCATAAAAGAACTGAGTCTAGGATAATGTAAGGAAAAAAGGGAACACCCATGTGAACTGGGCATGAAGAATAGACAAATCTTGAAATGTGGAACTGCAGAGCTTTCATATGTTGAACAGAAAAGGGAATGGGTGTACTCTCTGGGAGGGGAAAGGGAGAAGGAGCACACATCTTCTGAGGACAGACTGGAAGATAAGGATGGAGGCATTGCAAAGGAGTAAGTCTTCAAAAGAACTAGCAGAGAGAACAGATCTCACTTTGGATGGACATAGTAAGTCCTGTAAGTCCTAACAGAAGAATTATACAGGGGGTATATAGGAACTTTTAGAGGAAAGAGCTGGTTGAGTGTAAGTGAGAATTGTAGAGCATAGTGGTAGCCTCTCTAAACTGGAAAAAATATCAAAACCCTGATCTTCTCACAGTAACTCCCACCATTACTGCAATAAGATACACCATAGTTGGCATCAGAGCCTCGGCTCTTGGAATATTTTTGTTGCTATCACAGTGCTATATATTGGGACTAAGAATAATTCTGAAGGAAAATATGATAAAAAATATTTCTYGTTAAATCTTTCTGTAGCAAGGGCTATTCTTTGGGGCTTTTTTGCCAATATCTAATAGTAATGTTACCAAAATGTAATACTTTTTAAAATCAAGGTCAACTGATTGAGTCCAGCCCTGCTAGGTCTGTTAGGTGTTGCCCACCATCTTTAATGCCTGAAAACTGTATTAGCATTCTGCAGATGCTCTCTGAAAGACCAGGGTAATGATAGGAAATATAGCATCAAAAAAGGGGAAAGTAGTACTTCTAATACTGTTGTATATGTTATACAGCTTTCAGTCTCTTGGAAACTACGGCAATATACCTACAATGAAGTCCCTTTTTTCAGGTCTGTTTTTACAAAAATGTTGAGAATTAACATTTGTGGTATTTTGGAATTCTTGAATATGGTATGGAAATGTTCATGAACATTATTTGAAGTTTCCTAAATCAACTTGAAAAATAATTACTGAATGCATATGCAATAGTTTTAATAGCAAAAGTGAAAACAAATATCCAAGTGGCCTATTAGTTTAGAGTTAGTTTGATTTAATATCCCATAAAGTAAGAGGAAATAAGTAATCTTGCCAGTAATAAACTTTGGGTGGCAATAACTTCCAGCACAGAAGAAAAGTATTTTCCATTTCTTCAAAGCTCACTTTAGAGTCCTTTTTTAGATGTTATTTTTCTTTCTTGCATGTCATCCATTAAAGATTAGCTGTGGAAGGTTGGAACATGGAGAGATTATGAATGACAGAACAACTCCTGCAGAATAATAATCAGGTTTTGGTATTTAATGCTGTTTGACTTTTGCAGACACATTTCTTATTAACCTTTGGTACAAACAGAAATCCAGGTTCCTGATATCTCATGGAGAAGATGAATTCAAGATCCTCTTCCAATTAAACTGAAATAAGGCCAATATTGGGCTTTAACCAAAAGAACTCAATAGTTCCCAACCCTTGTGTTTATAAGTCTAAATATGAATGATATTTTACAGTTTAAGTAGGTAATGCATATACTTCCCTAACTCAGTTTTCTGTGCATAATTCATTTGTATATATAGGCTGTATAGTTCTTAGGGAGGTTGTCTTATGCTTCATTATGCAAAACTATTTCCTGAATATTTTTTCAAAATATTTCCTGGTAAATAACAGAATTTTGAAAACAGCTGTAGGTTTTGAATCCTCTGTATGGGAAGGTAGACAATCCATCTAAAGGACAGAAAAAAAAAAACAAGGGGGGGGTGTTGTGACTGAGAACATCTTGACTTAATTTTTAACAGCTTAATTTGAAACAATGTAATTTTACCTTCAGATTGTCAGAATTGTTGATTGTCAAAAAGTTGCATGCGGCTTTTTGAAGTGCAATATACGATAAGCTGGCATAGGTTAAAATGTAAATTACTAAGCTATTTATGGTGGATCTTGTATGTAAAAAGCAAGCCAGTATCTTCTGCATATTTTTATGATTAGTCTGGCCCTTCTCTCTTCCCCACTACGGTGCTAGATGAACATAAAGAATTGTGTTTCATTCAGGAATAAAAAGGTCTGCAAATAATCTACTTCTTGGGGTATTACAAAAACTTTTGTTTAACCTGTCATTATAACTTGCAAACTTTAATGCAACATTTATATTTTCCCCTAAAGTAAATATTCAGGCATCAGCAATTATTCACTGAAAAAAAGTTTAACAGCGTTATGGTTTGAATTTTGAAGTCAGCTGTGTTTAGTGTATTAGAAGCAGAGGCTTAAGTATTGTACAGGGATTGGCTTTCACAAGAACTGCCTTGGGGTCTGTGTATAATACTCTCTCCTATTCTTTCCCACTTTATTTTTTTTTTAATTGAATTGGGATCTGAGTACACAAAGAAAACCCTATGCAGAGCTGCCACTAAGCAACTTTAGCCTTTTATGAAGAACACTCTGTTTATAGCATTGGAAATGTAGGAGCAGATGAATGCTATGCACTAAATACATACAACAAACACAAAGCAATAAAGAAGTCACTGTGTTCTATCAGTGTTTGTTCAGATTGCTTTATCTATAAAGTCACATTTAGGTGTAAATGACTTGTAGTCTCTAATTCCTGGTATAGACCGGTGAAAACTCTTTAGTTTTCCTGTGATGATCTTATCACTATTTTGCTTTTATTTTTCAGTTATAGCTCATAACTGAAAGTAAATGAATGGTAGCTTTCAAAAAAAGAGCTAGGAACTTAAGTTGTCTGTTTCATAATAGAACATTTCAGGACTATTTTTAAGTCGACAGTCAGCCCTGGAGCTCATGGTAGTTTGCCATTAACCTGAATGAGAACTGTGCAAGAGCCTTAGGCTTTGAACATTTCTAGGGATTATCTGCATTTTGTAACATGTATGCGCAGAGACCAATTAATGACACATTTTAAAGGCTTTCATAACAATGCAGTAAATCTGTTTTTTTGTTTACTTGGCTATGATAAGATTGACTTGTTATTTAAGAATTGTGAGCACAGTCATTAAATCTAGTAGAAAGAAGTCTCAGAGGATTTTGATTTCTAAAGTGACTGGATAACAAATACATACATGTTTGTATTTCTCTAAGGAGAACAAGCATATATCCATATGGTTAAATAAATTTTAATAATAGTGGTCCATCTGGAAATGGCAAGGATAGTTTCCAAGTCCTTCTGTGATTAGACAGACAGAGATCCAGCAATGGTGGACAGGAATGGGAGGACTGATGAAAATGAAAAGGCAGGTAGTCATTGCACCTCTTTTCCCAGTATGCTTCCCTAATTCCTCACATTCGTGTAGCTGCTACTCAGAAAACCAAAGTGAAAACACAACAAAAATCCCTAAAAAGCTTTGGTTAAACCTCTCTGTAGGATAAATTTCAGCTGACATTTTTTTCATGGAAGCAACTGAGCAGCATAAACAAGAAGCTCATTACAGGAATCTTGAATTCTAAGTATGACCTGGCCAAGCAAGTTCTTTCATGTTTCTATTTTCCCTTTAGAACAATATACATCTCCAGAAGGCAGAGAACAGAAAATATTCTTTGCTTCATTTTTCTCATGAGTTCAACATTCACTCCTATGTTAGAGCYGTATACCTGTATGAAACAGAAGTCGAATCATGCATCAAAAATTTTTTTAAGTCCTTAATTATTATTATTTCAGTAAATTCTTGAATATTTAAGATGTACAGAGCCTTTTTTGTAAAAACATATAATCTCATTTGCATTTCTTCTTACTGTAATGGTGCGAGTAACTAGTAAAATTAATTTGAATGTACCAGAATCAATGCCAAAGAAAATCCCAAGTCACTTATTGTTCAGCAACCGCTGATCTTGAATACTAAATCTTAAACTGCAAAACATGACCTTCTGCAACAATACATTGTTATTAACAGAAAAACTTTCTCACTGTGCCTTTTTTTGGAAGTAACTGATCACTATAACTAGTGCTTGTTACAAAAACAATTAGCAAAATTTTAGTTGTACTATTTCTTGGATCACTTTTTTTTACCCCATAGTCCAAAGCCAAAAGCAGTATTTCATCACATCTGTTAATGTCAAATACCTTGCAAAGTCCAAAATATTGTTATTATTTCTGTAAAACTGAGTTATCTTGAAAGCCACTTGTTGTAGTGTTATAATATTTACTGTATCTTCTGAGATAGTGATGTGCGTAGTGATCTCATCTTTTTCTTATAAGGTCTGGCCTGTATTCTGGATTTTACATCTTCTAATGAGTAACGTGAAGTGATTTCTGCTGCCATAGATGTTTTAAGTCCTAACGATTTCTTCTTTCTTGCCTCTGCTGTTCAGATTTTTTTATTTACACAGATGACCTCTAGGAAATCAGCAAACAGACTTTTTTCCTGGGAACCGTGCTTCCCTTCCTTCCCCCAAAGTTCTGTTTGGAAAATCATGAACCGTTGTTTAAACTAGAATGATTTCCAACACACCTTCTCACTACCGCTGTATTTTAAAGGTAGTTTAAAAAGTGTAGAAGATAGGTTTGCCAAAAGAATCAGGTTCAACTAAGAAAATATGTACACTGCTTTGACTCAGTAAACTCATACTCGGTATGGTTCATCTTCTTCATATTTACTTTTGCCCATATTAGAAAACAATTAGCTTACTAAACAAATTTGAGTATTTGGGAAGAAAGAAATCTACTTCGAGTCTCTCTCATTTGACTAAGAATTACATGATATTTGATAAGCTTGTTTAAAAATGGACATATCCAAATATTATTGTAAACACCCATTGATTTGTTTTACCTGCAATATAAGTATTTTACTTAGTTGGCTTACATAGTAGCTAATAATATTTGTTAATGTAATTTAACTGCTGTGAACCTTTACTGAACAAATATTGAAATTTATACAAGTCAAAGAAAGAGAATCTCTAATGACTTTTGTAAAAGCTTCCATTTAATAGTTAAGGAGAAAAGTTTATATGACATACCAGATGCAATTAACAGTAGATTTTACATTTAATAAAAAGAAAGAAGCATATGTATTTGCTTTATTCATTCCATCATAATTTGCATTAGAGCTGTGGGTGTTTAATGAGCAAATTCCAGCTAAAATGCTATATTGATTTTCTAAGTGAACTTTGTAATAGCTATCTACCTTRCAAAAGCTCTCTGTTTACAATTGTTTTCTTTACTAAAAACTAAAAATGTTTTAGAATTGATGAGTTTAGCATAATGATTCTTTTAAAATGAAGAGCTCTTTTTGAGTATGCAGGGGTTTTAGTTACAAGGAGAAAGACGTTATTAAATTATTCCAAAGCAAATAAAGTTTATGCAACTAAATAGTAATGCAACTAAATAGTAATGTCATATTTGTATATATTACAATGTTTGCAAGCATTGGAAAATAATCCTTTTTTCTTAATTTAGCACTGTGGGATTTAAACATTTTAACTCTTGAATGTCATTATATGTATATGAATTAATAAATGACACAATTCATTTTAGCTTAATACTTGACTATTCATACTTCATTTTTGTGTGTCATTTTCTTGCTTAAAACATGAGTTCTATAAGAATTTGTGTTTCTTGTTGGTCAGGCCTCAAGATAAACAGGATAGGGTTGGTTGGTGCAACATTGGAAGGTCTCCAAGAAAAACGTCGTCGTGTCGACCAGAGCAGTTGGTGACTAAGTAGCTGGATCACTTTTTTCATTGGATCAGGCATCAAGTCAGTGTGCCAGTATAGGGCTAGTATTCTACTGGATATGCCATATCTTGAGTGGGACTTAGGAGCCTGAGTTGTTACTCTCAATTGATTTTCGCCTGGCATTTTTAAGAAGCGTAGGGATGATAATCTGGATATTCTTTACTCTTCTTAATATGGAGGATTTTTACGTCTCTCTCTCTCATAGACTTTTCATTGGACAGCTTATATTTCACATACTTTCCTAAATATGACACAAAATGTTTTGGTTTGCTGCTGCATTGCAACCCAAAGGTGTATGTATTTCAGTGGCTTATTTGAAGAATCTTGGGATCCTTATGGTCCTGAACTTCTACTTGTGACTCAGCCGTAGTTCAATCTGAATGGTGAACATTATTCTTAACAACATCATACTTTGGACTACCTGCAATTGTGTAACTGTTACAGTATTCCGTATAGTATTAAAAAAAGGAATTTGTAAAATATTAGAGTCAGAAATGTATAGGCATTGGATAACAGAAATGTCTAACCTAAATTCAGCAGAAGCTTTGGCTGGTAAAGGAATCAGGTGAATTAGCCTTCTGTAGACCATTAAAGTGAGTTAGATGAGGACTTAAAGTATTGCCATGTAGCTAAGTATCTTTTTTTTTCTTTCTTTTTTTAAACTTAGATTACCATGCAGGCATCTTACATGATTTTCTGCACTCTCCCTAATCTGTTCTAATATGAAAAAATTAACTTGCAATATTACTTTTAAGAAACAGAAACAAAAGCCAAACACTTGTAATTGATATGCAACTACTATACATTTTTTTTAATGTAGTTGGTGGATCTGGTCTTTGGGATATTTACTCCAATGCCTTAATTTAGTGGAAGGATAAGAAAATAACAAGAAAGAGTTGCTCAATTTAATTCACTTTTCCATAGCCAATAGTTAAAAGACAGTATTTTGTAATGGACCTTTGGGTGGAGGAAGGGTTCACTGTTCAAGGCAATTAGCCTCTGGGCTGCTATCAGAGATGGTAAGATTTTAGATAAGCAGGATGTTTAAGTAACTTAAAAATTCTCTTTTTCTGAATGTTTTTATACTGTTATGTATATATTACTTCAGTTTAAGGACAAATAAGCAGTAATCTGGTTTTTAAAAGCCTGTATAGTCATTATTACCACTGGTTATAGTTCCTCAGAGAGGGAATTAGATATACCAAACACAGTCCCTTTAAGTGTAGTTGTTTGCTCAAGATGCATTGTAGCAGTCAGCAAATTGTGGTTTTCCGTGCTGAGTTGGGGACGTTGTAGGGTCTGACAGAAGAAGGGATGCACTCAAAGAAGTTAACTAATCTGGAATCTAATTAACCCCGGAACAGTAATAAGTGCCAAATCTTCAGTTATTTCAGACAGCTTTCTATTCATTCCAGCAATTGTTTTCGTTATTAAATTGCATAATGTTTCCCCTTGCAGCTTTATGGAGAGGGTTCTCTATGCAGTGTCTCTGGCAAGATGCTAGATAAACTGACATAATTTACTGGAAAAACTATAGTAAACAAATATATTAAGGTACAGATAGGTAATAATTACCATACATAATTGAACTGCTTGTGTATTCCAGATCCAACCAGGACATAGAAGTTGTATTGTAGTTTACCCAGGCATCTAGTGCTGAGGCACTAGTTTCTCTGCCATCACAGATCTCAGCAACCTAAGTGGAAGTCTGGTGAGCTGAAACGCACAGCCCACCCCATACAATTTGTTCTTGTTCTTGCTGAGCCACCTACCTTTGCAGATATCAGACTCATCCTCTGCAAGTGCTGCAAACTTATTCCTGACTACCAATCTGTGTGCATGCAGTTTTGCAGCTGCTTTACTCATGCCTTAGTTTCCACATCAAGCAAAGCTTTCTTGTTGCAAACAGGGCAAATAGATCTTCAAGAAAAAGACACTATTCTTGTGGAACAAGCAAATGCTCAAATAGAAGAGAATTAAATCAGTGTTTGTTAAATTTTCTGTACATTTCAAGATTTGTGCTTCTGATGCTGAATTTCTGTTGTTGTTGTTGTTGTTGTTGTTGTTGTTGTTGTGACGCAACTTATTACATCTCTGGCCTGATGACTAGGCTTGCAGCTCCTCTGCAGATTTTTGTGAGAGAAGGGACTGCACTCCCAGAAGTGACATTTAGACTTTCCCTGTCTTCTTTTGTCCAGTCTGCTGTTATCATGCAACCTTTTGGTAGACCTGCAAAAAATGATTCCTTACTCCTCACTAATGCTCTTCTCCCCGGCTTGAGGACAAGAGGATTGCTTTCCTATGTTGAACATCTTCCTAATTCATCTCTCCGCATTCTTTTTCTGTTCATCTTCTCACTCATGTTACATCCTGGTTATCTGAGCTGCTTGTGAACTGTACTGAAACTTACCACTTTTTGTATTTCAGTTGGTTGGGGCGTTTTGGGGTTTTTTTCAGTACTGATAATGTGTATTTTGTGCCAGCGGTATAGCTGCTACCAAAATGTACTACTATGTTCCTATTGTTCCATTCTGTGAAGAACCATAAAGTGTTTTATGTTATATCGCACTGTGAAGTTTTTGTACAATAACGTACAAAGGTGAAGTAAGAGTAGACTGACCTATAGAGGCAACAAAGTTGATGTCAACTGAGGCAAGAATGGAGGGGATAATAGCTCTAGCTTAAAGTGAAGAGGAAGCCTTTCTTTGAGATCTTAACTTAATGACTTGGGCAGTGGTTTAGACAGGAGCAGAGTTCTGAAGGATGTAAGGAAGCCCAGCAGCAATGGCTTAATACAGAAGGTTCTTGAGAAAAAAATTGCCAAAATTTGAAAGAGACTGTAGCATGGTGTTAGGAGACTGGCTAAACACCAGCTTGGCAGACTAGAAGGGGAGCATGGAGAATTCTGGAATCTACAGACCTCAGTTGAGTTTTTGGAGGTGCCTGTGACAATCAGAGAAGATAGTCCTCTGTCTTGGAGTGACAGTGGTCTTACTATGGCATCCTGAAAGTCCCTAGACATTTCGACTGCAGGGTTTTATGATGACTGTGAGGAGAGATTTGCAGTACTGCAGAGGGAAATGATGAAAGTATGAATAAAGATTTTAGTGGAGGCAGGGTCGAGGTGAGGATTCTGGCAGTGTGCCAGAGATGGTGTTAGACATATTGACAGGGGAGAGGCAGGAAGAAAATGTAAGCTCAGGATGAGGAATGACTTGAAGGTGTTAGTTTGCTCCCAAGGATAGACAGTAAATCTTAGTTTATTGGCACCTAATGCTCCAAGGTCCATGTATGCCGTAACAGATAATATAACTATATTACACAATAAAGTAAAGGCTTGGCAGAGAAGGAGAGATGCCAGCTGTGCCAGTCTTGTGATACCAGAGACAGACTATGAAAATATTAGAATTTTTAATATTTAATATCAGTGTGCCACCCTGATAGGAAGCAGTGTGATGGTAGAAGTAGTTTTATGGATCATGACTTTTAACTCTGTCCTAGAAGAAATCTACTAGTGTCTCATAGGATTCTGAGCTTTAAGAATTACTTTTCCATTAACCAAGTATTCAGAATGCAAAGCAAATCAATTCCTTGTCCTGTTTGATTATACAGGGGTGAATTTGAAAACACATAGCTTTATTTCATTCCTTAAAGTATTCATTTTAGCAATCAACAGCAATTTAGTGTTGTGTCTGAAAAGTAATACAGACCTTATCCAGAGTAATCCGAGGTCAGTGGAGAAATGTTTATTTTAGGAGATGCTGGCAAAGGCCCATGTAAGTGCATCTAATAGTGTCTCTCCCTGTCAAACTTGTTTGTTAAACACAGTGGTTACTTTTGCAGCTCTGGTGGAAGAAGTTTATTCTGCTCAACGGGAACGTGACAAGGCTGTCATGGCAAGGCTTAGGTTAGCCAATGAAGAGAGAGATGAAGCATTTTTACGACTCCAGCGTTTAGAAGAGTCTCTCAAAGAGTAAGTATACATTTCCTGCCCTGTGCAAAAAGGTTGTTGTGTCAGTCTGTGACTGTCATAAACTGCTCGACAGTGGTTATATGGGAAAACTTAGCACAAACTTCTCTATGATGAAATACCAGACTAGTGCTATTGGTTAATTTGTTAGCCATCCTGTAAGACCGTATTTTTCTCTGGAGACTGAGAGCAAGGTGAATAATTTTGATCACAAAAATTAAAAATGTAATCAAAAGCTTTGGTATTGATTTATTCAGGGATAAATAAGACAAATGCGACATTTTATAGGGATCTTTTGACACGGAGTACCAGAATGTCAGTCAGAAGTTGCAATGTATAGGAAATCAATCAAGCCTTTAAGCTCACTAGGCATTTCCTTCAGCAAAATTTCTACTAATGATGTGGGTGATGTAGTAAAAATATATGGTTTTTTTCTTATCTTTAGTGTAGGAGCAGTTTGTAAGGCAATAAGGGTATAATTAATACTTCATAGAGTTTTATGTATGCCATGTTAACACAACAGAAATAGGCAATCTCATGTTAAACAAAACTGTTAAGTCAGGAAAGGAAGATCAAGATCAGTTTCTTTTCTCACTTTGGGATATAGGCAGCTTTGAAGCTACAATTTGCCTCTCCATGTAATCCTTCTTCATTCGAGTTGTGATCATCTTGGTTACCGTCCCCCAAAGTCTAGAGTGGCTGAGAAATTTCTCCTATTTTTCTGCCAAGTGAAATACAAAGCAAACAGAGAAGTTTCTCATGGTAGGAAACTGAATAGGTGCAGTTGTTAGTTAACTAAATGGCTGGCAATTATGTTTTAATTAATTGATTCTACTAAGAATACTCTTTCCTCCTTATGGCAGAAAAACAGTCTTTTTCTTTTGGGTATTTTTGTAGGTAAGGCCAGAGAATGTTATCTAAATAAATTTCAATAATCCGCACATAGTTTGTGCACCATTACTCTGTGGAATTTACAAGTTGCTAGAGTTTGTCACAGCCTGTAAGTATGACTCAACAGCAAGGTTAGTAGATTCCATTCCCACAAGAATTAGTGCACAATTTGTTAGAAAATGTCTCTACAGAGCCCATTATAGGTGTATGTGCATCTGAAATCTTGCTTTGAAGCAGCAATCTCTGAGGAAATTACAAATGTGCTTTAAATTCCCATAAGAGGCATCATAACTGTGAGCCTTACTCCAGTCTTTCCAATTTCTTCTGTCACTCTTCTAATTTTGTATGTTCCAAGAGTAAAGAAAGCAAGAAAGTTTTGTATGGCTCCAAACATCAAATGAAACTGTGTATAAGCTGTTAGCATAAACTCAAGATTTTTGGGGTTAAAGTGCTCAAGTCCTGCAGCAAATTAATTATTCTGGTCGACAGACCTAGTCAATGACTTTTGGGTTTCTGGAAGAAATCACAGGTTATTAAGGTGTGAGAGGCGTATTGCTGCTTTTTCTGCAGTGGAATCCATGGACACACGTGTGGCAGGTCTTGGCACACGTGAATCCCTCAGAACACCATCACTTGTTTTCCTTTCAACCCCTTCTGTCTCCTTCAGTCATGTACTGGAAGACCAACTCAGTTCTAAGCAGAAGGATGAGAGAAGAGAAGAAACTCCATTTCTTGGAGAACATGCACACTACGTTCCCCAAAAGAATGTCATGGCAGAAGGCACTGGATACACTGGTAATGACAAAAAAAGTACTTGCTCCAAGGAGAGGGTCAGTAACTCCATTCGCCGATAGCTTGGAGCCGAGCTATTATACCTTATTGCTATCATTTAGAGAATAGCAATTGTTGTTGCTGTCGTCCACTTAGGTGCTCTTTCTGATGCTTTATAGAGAGGCCTGATACCCTGATGCCATTCAGTCTCAGAATTGGCATAGGAGATTACCCTGTGGAGAACACCAACCCAACACAGGTAAAAATTGCGATGGGCTAACCAGCCACTGTTGGTTCAATACCTGATATACATTTCTCTTTGTCTAAACCAGTAAGCCATTGTCTGTAGCCAGTATCTCTTCTTGTATATTCTGCAGGGGTGCAGGTCAGGCTTCTGTGTGATATTTGCTGTCATGACAGCCAACACCAGGACACAAGACTGGGGATGAAACCAATTTAATTCAAAAGAATTGTCCTTGCCAGGCTGCATGTGTACTGTAAGATCATCATTCCAGTATTTTCCAGGGTCTCCCGTTCTGCATTACAGAGACTGACTGTGGCAATGGCAGCTCATTGGGAAGAGTCATACCCAAGTCTTTCATGTCCTGTGTGCTGTGTGACCTGTCACTGAGGGCATCCTGGACATGAACAAAATCCTTAGGCAGATCCCAAGCAGGCTTATGCCTCCCATAGGGCACAAAGATGTTGCTGAAGGGTTCTGAAAAATGTTACATGCTTTTATTTTCATTGATAGTTTTAGTGTCAGTCACTAGAGCAGTAAAAGAAAAATCCTAATTGACAAAAGCCACAAAGGCAGAGAGCTCAAAATCTTCATTTGTTCCCACTGTAAAGTTTGTTAAAGTTTGTTACTCAATCATCCATGCAGCCAGTACTTAATGGTAATGAATTACTGGGCATTAATTGCTGTATGTAATTCCCTGAAAGGGAGAAAAACTCATTCTTTATGTTCAAGTAATGATCATGTTCACTGCATCTGATGTCTTAATATCTGCCTCTTTCCTTATCTTGCTACCCATTCAGCCAAACTGCAAGTTTGATAGGAATGTCTTAAGCCATATCAGACAATGTAAGAAACTTCAAAGATGTCTTGCTCCATTCCACCAATTCATATTCAGTATTATCTCAGCCCACAGTGACTGCATCCATTTGCACAACCTGACCAAGGTCAAGGTGACCACAGCTCTTCCCTGACCCGTATCAGTCCCCTGTGTGACAGCACCTTCTAGATAATGTGATATTTCTTCCAAAAAGAGCAATGGTATGGTACAGGGAAACATTTCCTGTTGTGATTATTGGTTTGGGGGGTTTTGTGTTCTTTTTTTTGAAGAAAGTTCTTTGCTGTTTTTGAAATCTTTGGGCATTACAGAACCAAGAAGGCAGGATTGCCTCCATCAGGCTCAGCTGCTTTTCTTCTGGTCTACTTATTCTAAGCTTACAGGATGCTTATTCATGCAGCTGTACACCTTGCAAACAAGAAATGGTTGAGGGGAGCCAAGATCCCTGCTGGAACACCAGCCTGGCTCCAGCACTCAGGCTTTTCAGAACACTGGGCATCTTTACTAACTGTGGTAACATCTCAGCTGGGGTGACAAGACACGCGTTTCTGTTTCTGCCTGGATGACTGTCATTTTGCAATGGAAGGAGCAAGCCAGGACTGTGACTGAGAAGAGTCAAATTGAGGTGCTGCATTCTCAGAAGCAGCATTAACCCCATGAGGAAATTACTTTTCTCAGCCTCTTTATTCTAAGTAGTTTATTACAGTGGCTGAATGGAAATTTTTTTGGAGTTCACCTCACCACTCCACTAATCCTTTGGAAGGAGAAGAGATGATGGGATGAGCCATGAGGGACTTGGTTTATTTTATTTAATTTTGGAGTTTCTTGTGGAATCTTGGAACTTTTCCAACTACCACCCTTAATATTTTCTTCCTGATGCTGGTTATTCAAAAGGTCAAGTTCTCTGTCTCAGACATGGAGCACATAGAGGTTTGTGGTTTTTTTAAAGAACATTGGCTACTTGTGCCACACTCATCAAGTTTTAGAGCACAGGTCACTTCTTCCATCTGCTTTGGACTTACTCCAATCAGAGATCTTTACAAGAGGGCAATATTGAACAGCCTGCCAACCTTTATCAAACGCTTTAATGCTTTCTTTAAATTAGCAGCTGGAGCAATTCTGTTGTCATTATTTAGCTGTAACAACTAAAATTCTTTCAGTCCTGTTGGCCCTAGGGGTTATGTTAGCAGAATGTGTGTAGAAATGGGGGGGAAAAGGAATCCTTGGTTACTGCTGTTTAAAATCATGATAGATCTAAGGGTCACTTATTGCATGTGCACAGCACAGGGAGAGGCAGCACGGCAAATACACAGCTCTGGATGCTGCTTTTTAAAAAATACTGTCACCGAAGGAGGTGTATGTACACCTACAGACAGATCCCTTGTGGCAGTAGTATGCTGAAGGGCTACACCTATGGTAGAAGTTCTTGTTCTTTTTCCCACCCCCATTTCTCCCTAAGGTGTCTTGCTTACCCAGCCTGTTGGTCGGCTGGGAGATTTTGTTGACCCACACTTTTAGCAGGGTAGAAGTCCTCTGGAGAAGCCGGGTCAGACCTGCCAATTTACTTTGACAAATACCGTTCCTTTCGTTGTGAATACAAACTAGCTGGAGATCCATTTTTAAGTCCCACATGAAGTGGCACTTAGAGCAACGTAAAAACCTAAAGCAGGAACTCTACAAGGAGCCAAGTCAAGGAACCAGTTCTGAGAATTTGGACTTCTAATATGTTTGTTATTTTATGATTTGTGTAACTTTATGAATACAAGTCAAACCCAGCAAAGGTTAGCTTTTACTTTGTTTTGTTTAGTTCTGGTGCTGACTGCATATGTTGGAGTAGTTACTGCTTGTGAATTCCATATAAATATACCAGCTGTTGTACCCTGGTACTACATTCTGAATTATTTCTTTTTTATTTAAAGAATTAATTTCTGTACTGGTTGATTTACTATGCCTTATGTACGTTATCTGGTAAAACTAATGCTTTAATGTAAAAGGTGCTAGTGTGCTGTCAAGTGGTCTATGATGTTTGCTAGCTAAAATCTTGGCTTCAGAGCAGCACCTGTCACAGCACTGTTGAAAATGTGTTGCTGTTTAGTAGATGTTTCATGGTACTGTATCTGTCTTTTAAAATATCATATGCCAGTGGCAGACCTACTTTTAGTAGAAGTCACCATTAAGTAAGTAGCAGTGGAGAGGTAAGGTGACTTCAATATGCTCATTTTTCCAGAAAAGAGGTCTCTTCCATTTTAAAATACACATAAGTATTTTAAATAATATGCTGTCCATGTAACTAACCTTAGGTAAAATAAAATGCATACTATCCCATTTATTAGATTGTTGTGCTATCACTCAGTGCTTTTGCACAGCCAGTGTTCAATGCTGTATGACTAAATTCCTCATATCATCTTTGTATTTGACAGGTCAATATATGTTCTGTTGAAATAGAAAGGGAGGAAAGTGGAGGGGGGGTTGTTCCAGAATTAAAGAAGGGCCTTGCAGAGAATTGGCTTAGCCTGCTATTTTATGCAAGATATAAAATCAAAATATTTTTAAGGAAACTTCAACTAGTTTTTTTTCCTCATTTTGGAAGAGAGTGGTGGAAAAAGAATTACTTTAAAATGAAAAAAAAAAATTCTCCACAGAAGTCGTGTCCTGTTTCATTTGGGGTGCAGTAAAAACAACAAAAATACAACGTCAGGTAAAAGTTGTAAGCCCAGAAATAAATAAAATAAGAGCATCAGTCATTTCTATCACTGGGGAACTTTCTTCATCTAAGCACATATGAACAATTGATCCTTGTAGTCATATATAGCAGTAAACATTAATAACTTAACAGTCTGAAGTCAGTGCTGAAGATATGGAGCATTATTGAAAGATGGAGTCGAGCAGGTGGCACTTTAATATGTTCAGTGTCATGGTTGACTCTAAAGACTAGTAGAATGAAATTACTTGAGGTTCTAAAGATTTAAAAAGCGAACTCATTTTGCTGCACTAAGGAAATGCTACTGATCAGGCTTTCTGTGTCCCTTTTTTCTAGGCTAGAAAATATTAACCCTGAAGAAAATGACATGGTAAGCCATTCTCTGAGGAGATTTCTTGATGTCAGTCTTATATCTTAGAGGCTTAAGTTCAATTGAGTGGGTTTCAAGAACTAAGATGTGGGAAAAAGAAGAATTGACACACTAATAATGTACATCTTTGCTGCAATATGAAAATTCAATAACTTCACTCAGTCAATTTACAATTCACATGTGCCTATTAATTAAAACCCTATATTAAATAAAATATATTAAAACTTCATGTCTGACTAACATATAATGCTGTTGGTAGACATTACAGGAATTACTGAACAGAATAAACAATGCAGACACAGGGATAGATATACTGAAGAATGGAGCTATAATTCTGAATCGAATACACAGGACCAAAGAACGTAGAAAGAAAATAATAGCTGAGGAAATGAATGCAGTAATAGAACAACGGGATGCTGCTTTGTCTCAAGTAAGTCTCTACAAGTGTATAATCACTCAATACCAAGTTTCTTTTTTTCTTTTTTCTTTTTTTTTTCTTTTGGGGAAGAAAATGATTTTGTTTACATTTCTCTGTTGAAAATCTGAGAGAGAGCCCTTGTGTAGTAAATGGCTGACTAATGATCAACTGTTTCTTCATGGTAGTAGTGCCCATTGAAATGGCATCAATGCATTTCATGAGAAAAGTTATTTTTGTATTTTTTGCACCTGATCACTAGCTGTCTGCTTTTTTAAAACAAAATAGTTTTCAGTGTATTGACCAATCTAAAAAGCTGTTAAGGGCTTAGTTTTGCAGTATGCTGTATTGGTATAATGCATTGGATGACAGTTAACTGGGACTCAAGGATTTGTAAAGGGTTATAAGTGACAGAAATATACATTAAAGGAAGATAACGGTACCACATGCAACAATGCAAGCAATTCCTGCCTTTGTTGCTTTACATTCAGGAGATAAAAATCAGCATGTGGTCCTTGACTCTCAAAGTCTTACGCTTCTGCTACATGACTTGAAAGAACCTGAGGTCCTTTTTCTGCTCAGATCACTCATTTCCTTGCAAATTCCTATTTTCACAGAACAATATTGTCTTCATTCTCTTCACCATGAAGAGAGTCTCCCTGCTTTTCCCATCTCATGGACGAGTTTTCCTGTTGTATTTTTTTTTTCCCCCAGTTTTCTTTCCTGGATTTTAACCTAGATTTAGCTCAATAGGAACAGGCTGTAGGGAGGAGCAGTCCAAGTAGGGGATTTATGTCCTGAGAAAACACAAGATTTTAGACTGGATGAAACCCTTATGTATTCATCCCTGGCAAGAAATTTCATCTGACTCTTCCAATATTGAAAATTCAGATTTTTAATGTGAGTTACCAAAGTTAGCCCACATCTAACTAATTTCTATTAGATTTAAAGTCAGGTTTGTGATCTTGAGTGGTATTGATAATGTTGGTTAAATTTATGTTGTATTGAGAAGTCTCCTGGTAAAAGAGTTCCTTCTACACACCCTGTAATTTTCACTTTTTTGCAGTCGTCGTTTTTGCATTCTCCCCTACTTTAACCTTGAAAGCCCCATCTGCGCGGTGCTTAAAATATTTTGTGTGTCTATCCAATATGCACTGCAAAGGATGTTAATGTTGGAAGATGTTAATGGTGGAACTTTGCTTTTTCAGTCTACTTTCTTTTGCTTTTATAATAATGATGAGCAGCATAGCTACTGGGAAACATCCAACAGTCCTGCCACAAGTTTATGTTCTTTCTTCTTTGCACAGGGCATTTGAAAAGTGAGCAGCTTATAAGAGAAAAGCTTTCAGCAAAAGAGAAGGATCTTTTGATATTTTTATTTTTGTTTTGTCAGTTTTTGCTTCTTTGTTGAAGTGGACTTTCAGGCATACTTGGGCCATAAAACGTTTATGAATGTCAGAAGAATGTCGTTGTAGGGCATTTTAATGTACATTTTAATTGAACTGATTTTTAAGCTGCCTGTTGAAGGAGTAGTCTTTTCCAAGTAATCAGCTTGGAAAGTAATAAAGATAGTTATTTTATATAGTAATGGCTCAAGTGCCACTACTAGCAAAGCCACCTTTAGGCCTGTCAGCAAAAAGCACAGGTAATGTTAAGTAGACAATGCAGATGAAAAAAGAAATGAATAAAATAATAAATCCCTGCCAAATGAAAATTTAAATATTTAGTATTAAGCTGTACTATGTGATACGGCTTACAATTTATAATATCATTGTTTTAAATTAATTATTATTAATAGAACTCTATTGATCATGTGTTGTGTTTTCACATATGTGATGCTTTTACGGCTGTAACTTTTGAATCTTGAAAATAGGTCCATGGAATTGAAGCTACCATTTCAACCTGCATTTCTCACTTGATGATTCCTTGGGAATTCGTACCGTGCTTGAATTATTAGTAGTCTTTTGTTAACATTGCAATAGCGGTAGTTATTACAGTGCTAACAGCAAGAACAATAGGAGAGGGATTCCTACATTAGACCACAAAGGGACTAGATATAATTCAGGGGATGTATATGCTTAGCATAACAAATGCAAATTATTGCAAGTTAGATCTGAGGTCGCCTCAGGCATTGATAACATCTGCAAGTTAAAATCTTCTTCTTTTTGGTGGAGGTGACATCAAATGTGAGGGGAGGATTGATAAGAACAGGCTGAGACAAAGCAGAAATAGAGTAAACCATTAGTGTGCTGTGGCTATCCTCTGGAAAAGGCATTTTTAAAGTTCAGAGGTTACTGGGCAATGGAAGCTAAATGCTTCATGACACGTGTGAATGCCGTGTTGCTCTGTTCCTGCTTGCTGTTGTGCGGTGCTGGAGACAGCAATGTCATTTGAGTGACCACCATAACCGTTCCATATGACAGAGAACTGCCTATATGATAATAAGGGTTTGGATGACTGTGTTTAATGAAGCTGCATCTGTTGTCCTCCTTTATGGTTTTCTTCACAATAGCCTGGCATTTGACAATTAGGCACAGTGAATATAAGTAGTATCTAGCTTTTGGGGTTTTACTTGTAAGATTTCTGATTCTTCCCAGTAAAAACAATAACACAAAAGCCTTCACAGCTCGAACACATTGCTTTGATTTCAAGTAAGGAATAAGTTACATTCCTAGAGAATGGACATTCTATAAACTGTGTGTTTCCTATGACCGAGTAAATACAGATTACTTTCAACTAGTCTTTGAAATGCAGTTTTGCAATACTTTTTCTGGTAGTTATATGATTAAGTTGTGTTTAACTGGACTGCTATTGCAGCATGCTTGACAATGGTTAGCTAGTTGTGATTCTTCTATTTGAATTTTACTTGAATAATTTTTTTTATTCTTCAGAAGATGAAGAGGACTGTCCATGTCTTGGAAAGGTCATTAAAATGTTTTTTTGAGCCGTGACGCCCAAGAACCTCTGCATATTTTTTTGAGATTTCAAATGTGAAAGTTATTTCTTACTAGGAAGCAGATAGAGGCACTTCTATCGCTGTATTGAGCTGTGCATGTGTATGTAATCTTAGATCATTCACTAGATTGCTGAGCAAATATGCAAACTACTTTTTGTATGTGTGAAAACAAATAAAATGGTATAAACTCAAATATTTGATACTACTTTTAGTATGTATTTTCAAGTGAATAAAAAACAAACAACTAAAGCGTGGCTAAACATTGACATCCATCTTCTCCTGTACCAACCCCCTTAAAAAAACAAACTCAACTGTTTGGTTGTATTTGCTAAGATATGTTTGTTAGTGAACAGATATTGTGTTATACTGGGGAGCTTGAGTCTGTTTTATGACTGATCCTCTGAAAGGAAAATGGAGAAAGATGCTGACTGTCATAAGAAGTAAAACATCAGTTTCTTGTCTGTAATGTTCGGGTTTGTCTTAACCCGTTCAAGGAGAAAACTTACTTGTCCAGTTGGTTTTACTACAGTTCTGCCTTTCTTCAAAAATTTTTCTTGCTTCAGTAATCCAATTAGTGACAGACATTTAATAAAGATTACATATGGCATAGTCACATCATGTGATTTTCATAAAATACTTTAAAGAAGTGGTTTCCAGCAGGAGGCAATACAGTGTAATGTCTCAAACTAGCAACCACCTATTAACCACATCACACCTTATGGACAGGAATGTTAATATGATTACAGGGTTGGCAGCTGAAGCTGAGGACTTGAGCAAGTCATTACAATTACTTTTCTTCCGGTTTAGAGAAGAAAGGGGACCTTTTAATTGGTACAGCTTGAAGGAAGTGATTTTTTTAAAGCTAAATAAGAGATGGCTTATAGTTCAGGAGATCATGTGTTTGATATGTTTTCAGTGCTAACTTTCATTATGTAAATTTTTTTTTTTTTAATTGGGAACAGTCAGTTCTATACAGAGTTTTAAATATTAAAGGTGTAGAATTCGTTGTTAAGGAAAAACAGTGGTTTCATGGCTGGCAAAGTATTGTCTGTAACACACTGATCTTGAAGCAATAACATAACTGGCAAGCAAACCTGGTTTTACAGCTTTGAATAGTTTGATCACATCCTGCTGTGCAGGAACATGCTTATGACTGTTCATGTAAAAAATTGGCATGCACCCAGTTGCTCATCTGAAGCAAGTTTAAGTACCTTTCTCCATTTTGAGGCACTGTTTGGCAGCAGGCAGCACTTTATCGTCATTGAAAACAAAGATGAGAAGCACTCTGCTTGACTGCCCATCATTATCAGTTTCGACTAATGCCTAATAACTGATAAATGTCTGTACTTACAACAAGCCAGCTTCTTGCTAACTTTTTTTTTTACGTTCTGCTCAAGCAATTTCCCTCCTTTTACACCAAATAAGGTGTAGAGCTCTGTTATCTGTGATTCACAGAGCATTAAGGCATTCTCAGCACACATGAGTGAACAGGTCTTATTGAAGTAATAAACCCAAGAGCTGTATGAAGTGTGAAAACAACAAAAGCATATGTAAATGAAAAAAATTACTTACAGATCTTGGGCCCTTAATTGGGGAATACTCAGGTGACAGGTTACAATGCCTCATGACTCTCTTATCTTAGGATAGAGGTGATCCCTTTGCAACCCAAACCACAGTTTGGGATGTTATTTTTAGTAATTTGAATTAGCAGTTCAGTTTTAAACTCTGTGTTTTGGTACCCTTTGACACTTCCTGCTTAAGGATACAAATCGAGCTCTTGGTTGGCAGGAGCACATTTGACAGTGTCCTCCTAGCTCCTCTCCCAGGGTGGTTCCCCTACTACCTTTTCCCTTTTGCCGCTGATATTTGGGAGCAGGAAAAGAAAAGGTAGGACGCTGTATTCACAGTTGTTTGTGAACCAGGCAGCTGCTGTGGGGTACTGATGATTTTGGTCATGGGCTTATTTGAGGAGGGAAGTGAAGGTAAAGCGGATGTTTATTGTAATTTGAGGATCCAGGGACCATGCTGGTTCACTCTTATGGCTGGTTTCCTTTGGGCAAGCAACAGCAAGTTCCTGTTGCCCTCATTTGCAGTGCTTTTCTCTGAGAGGTAGCAGATGAATGGGCATGGGGAAATTACTTGCCAGCAGCATGGTTAAACAGAGAGAGATGAGCTGTCTGCAAGATGCCCCTTTTGCCCTGCAAATTTAGTCCAAGTCCTGAGAGAAAGCAATAGGGATATGGAATAAAATATAGAATAGGTTTAAAAAAATAATAATTTGAGATTTAACATTAAAAGTTGCACTGTGACTGCAGGGAGAAAAGAAACAGGAGTTAAAGAAAGGGTTTTCAGTTTTGTTGGTATTCACATCAGTGGCCTCAGGTAAACCTCACAGATATCTCTTCTTTGGAGGTAATGCTGAGTAAAAGGGATCCTGAAGAAAGATCACAAAAAGCCAAGTTATACGAGCAATTGTTGTGATTAGCAATATTAGTTTTCCATTTGGTTGTGTTGCACTGGAACGGTGCTTTATAATGTCACATTTCATTTCCTGTGTACCTAAATAAAGATAATCCTTTGAAAGTTTAACTAAATCTATCTTTTAGGAAGTCCATGTTATACTGAACATGGTTAAATCTATGTTTTCTTCACTGCTTCTCAGAATAAACCAAGTGAATCTCGCCGGTTACAGAATTTTCAAAGCACCAAACAGAGCCAGTGACTGCTGTAGTTGGGAGGCATGGAGTAAAACTATTGGGAATGATGCTGAAGAGCATCAGGAATCTTTTGCATCTCACAGAAGGGCAGGTTCTTCCCTATGGGCTGCTTACTACTTCTAAAAACAAACCCAGCTTGAAAAATTATAATAATTCTTTACTTTCTGAGACGATTAGGTATGCTCTGACTCTCTACCTTGGATATATTTGTGCTAGCTGGAGCATGAATATTTTCCAGGGGAATACTCAGTTAAATATTTGGCTACGTTCAGAAGATGTGTGAAGTATTTTTTTCTTCTGAAGTTGGAATTTTAGTCCACTGGAGACTAAAATAGAGAGGAAACCGGCCAAACAGAATCCTCTTGATGTCTTATGTTGGGTTTTCTTATTTGTGTAGAATAACACCTGGTTAATCTTTTGTCATGGTGCTCTGTTTTCGTTGGTCACTGTATGTTACTCTCAGTTCTCAAGGCATTAAGAAAGCTGAGGAGAGGTGAGATGTTCAGACAGGATGGTAGGAGAAGATTTGGGGACGTTACACATCTGTGTCTGTAGTGTCAGTTGGTCTCTTGCATTGGTGTAGCAGAGGCTGTGATTTCTCTGTAGGCAGGTATCTGTTAGTAGGGCATGAAACTCCCTTTGATTTCACTGGAGTCAGAATTTCACTAGTGAAAGTGAGTATTTTGCAGCTTATTCCTTCGTTTGACTTCAGCGAGGCTTTGGTTGCATGAGGTCTTGTAGTTTTTGAGTTAATGCTTCTCACAGCCAGGAGTGCAGGTCAGCTGGTAGGTCATTAGTGGGAGGGAGAGGAGGATCCGAAGGAAATTACCCTAAGGAGCTCTTATACCAAACTTTTGTATTTAGTCCATGAATGCTACGTATGAATGTTAATGCAATGTTTCCTTGAAGAGAGGGATTACAGTTTGTCTTTCAGAACTTCTGAAGCCAGTTTTTAATTGATACTACATTTCTTCTTTTTACTGCCATAAGGTTTTGGCTGAATGATGCCCTGAGACACATCATTGTTTGCATTGTTAAATCACCTGTTGTTCCTCTGCAAACAGTGTGTTGTGCAGAATTCAGAAAATACATGTCTGCATAGTATTTGAGGGCATGATCAAGCTTTGTGTCTTTAATTGTAAACTTTAATGAATTTCCAGTCGAACTTTCGTCTTCTCTTCAGTACCCAGAAACTCTTTACCCCTTTGAAAATGACAGTAAATATGCATGCAAGCTTGTTTGATTAATTGCTATTTGACTCATCTATCATGGTGCTAAGCTCTAGGTTCACACAGCTTAGACTTCCAAACCAATTTCTAGAATTAATTTAAATATTTAATGTCAAAACCCTAGGATGAAAGAGAGGAAAAATGTTTTGTATGCTTATTGATCGCCTGTTTCAGTAGCAGCAACCCATAGAGGAAATCTCCAATGTGACACAAGCAGAATTCAAATAGTATTCCCTCTGAAGAGGAGACTGAATCACTGTGCATGCAGTAAGTCCTATAGGTACCAGAACTATTGTAGAGGTACCTAAATATGTTTTCCACGGTACTTAACACTTCACAGTTTCAAGTTAGGTACTGAGTGTTTAATCAGATTTCAGCTTGCTTACCTGTTGGATAAAATGTCTCTGATTTTCTTAAAAATTTAAAAAAAAAAAAAATCCATCTGTGTGTTTCATATTAAAAGCTGGTTTTCTCAGGCAACTTTCTAAGAAATCTTTCGCAAAAATACTTTTGTTATTTTGGATACCCGGATGAGTTTGCATAAAAATTCTTTCGATAGGTGACAAACAAGATTTTTGTGTTTCATATTTATATTTATTGTGGAGTCTGAAAAGGTTAATACGTCTGACCTGTGTGTTCATTTCTCTCCTTGCTTTCACCCACTTGCCACTTCTTGAATGTTCACAATTGCAACTTTGTGGTTGATTATGTCTGTATTAGCAAGTAGTGTGAACAAATAGGAATGGATCTGGAGTATGAAATAGTTCTCAGCATCTGATCTCCATGTTAACATGTTTCAGGGTGGGTGGGTGTGTGTTGCATTTTTTGGTTTTTTTGGTTGGTTGGTTTTTACTTTGGACTAGCTGGAGTCAAGTCCTATGAACTGAATACTCATTTGTGTCAGAATGCACTAGGTGCATTCCTGGAATGCATCTTTGAGTTTGGTTTAATCAAAAAAGGAATCCAGTTCATGTTCTCAGATAGCACTCCATGGAGCAAAACAAAGCATAAGAAGTAGAGGCAGTTGAGAGAAATTACAAATTGCACCCCCAGTGCAAAGTAGCATGCAAATTGTGTTTCTTTGGTGAAAATGTCTGAGAGTCATTGAGAACTTTAGATAAAAGTTCAAAGCTTCATCACTTATAAGTATAGAAATGGAAAAAAAAAATTTAATCCAAGAAAATATTTTAAAAATTAGTTACATTAAAGCTCTGCTAGGGTATTACATGAAATTAAGGATAAAAATGAGACTTCAACAAGGAGAATCAGATCTATTAAAAAAATAAAAGAAATAGCTAAAGGGAAGTAAAAGCTATCAGTGTTCTTGGAGAAAGTATTCCAGTACGTTTGTATTCAGCCTTTTTACTTTGAAAATTATTAGACTACTTTATATGCAGGCTTTTCTGGTGAAGATTTTGGACCTGTCCACAAGTCATAAATGAACTTGGTTCCTTCAAGGAGAAATAGGTTTCGAACTAGTAGCATAGATCACAAATAAAATGATACAGAGAATGTAAAGTTGGATTTAATTGGGCAGTGGAGGTATCTTCAAAGAATAGCAGCCAAACTATATTGCTGATCGTGCCACTACCATGACATTAGTAGTTGACTAAGAATATTGTGGGACATGGAGCTAAGAAGAATGAATAGCGCTGCTTTTTGTTGATGTAATTTATTTTCTTTTCCCCAGAGTCCCTAAAGTGAAATATTGACCTATCTTCTAGCATTGCAATACCCTCCACAGTCATCCTTATGATTCAACATGTGTGTTAAGCAGTAAAGAGAGGTGGTGAGTAAGGAAGTTTAGGTCTGACAGTAACAGAGGATGTAAGGAAAAATTAGTGTAATGATGATAAGCTGATTACTCATTTTCAACAGAATGGTAGATGATTGTGACTGAAATGTAGGACTTAATAAACATTTTTGTTACTTTCTTTCCAGATTTTTAATTGTTTTTAAATGAATAGGTAACAATTACCACAACAGCAGTTTTCCCTCTTGCTTTGGTCTGGACATTGTGACTTTTTTTTTTTTTGTTTGTGAAGCCATTAATCAATTTCTGGAAGTCCTCAGTCTTGATGAAGTTATTTTACATATTCTGGTCTAAAGTGTGTAGTGGCCCTGGCAAAAAAAGTGGAACAAGAAAATCTATCAGTATTCTCTTTATGAAAGGAAGATTTCACAGTAGCATTAACTTATCTATGTCTCGTTCACCAAGTATGCCTACATTTGTTTGTTGTATGGCTTTACTATTTCGTGCTTCAGATGGTGAGTATCTAGGATTTACCCTCTTTTCCATGTTCTGTTTATTCACTGTTAATTATTTTTCAAGCTGAGTTGCTTGAGAACAAGAAAAATTTAGCTTCCATTACCCTCTATTGCAAGTGAAGGACAGGCTTTCCTGTTGCGTGTGGTCTGCATGTGACTGTAAGATGCTGTTGTCAGGGAACTTGTTACTGCTTTCTGATGCTAATGTTTTGTTGTCATTCTTTTCAGCAGTGTTTTTAAAGTATTTATTGTTGAGTATGCTGTGGGTATACACAAAGTCAGCACAAAATATCATATTCTGATTTATAGTTTACTTTTATATTGAAAATACTTTTTTAAATGACACAATTCAAATATGTAGAAATACTTAAAGGCCCTTAAGAAGATGTGATTGTGTAAAAAAGTATTGCTATAACAAAAAAAAAAAAAACTGTGGATGAAGAACAGTTTTAAATCATAAAGTATGACAACTTTTTGCAATTCTGGAGTTGTTACCAGAAATACAGAATACAACAAATGGCTAACTACAGGATATTTCATTGGTGTAATGTACTGATGCGGGATAATTGGCAGTGACGCTTCTGAATGTATACTTCATATTGTTGATAACATAGAATTGATAACTACCTTTTGAGAGAGAGGGGAGTTTTAACATTACCTCTAGTTAATGAATTAGCAGCTATAAACATGTTAATCTAAGTATATTAACCAAAGTTCTGCTGCAGTTACTGGTCATCTTTCAGTTATGCTGAGTTGCTTATTTCTTAATTAGCTATAACACCTTTCTCTGCTATCTGCAGAAGTATTACCAGAGCTTAGATAAAATGCAAAAAACAGAGTAAAGCTCTGTATCAGAAGAATGGCTATGAACACTTCGCTCCTAGTTGTCTCATGAGATGACTTGTCACCAACAGGTAAGATTTCCTTCCAAGTCATGTTGTAATCATGATGAGGAATTTCATACCTCAGACAGAGATTGTATTACAGATTCCAGCAACGTTAGGAAATGATAGATTTCACTCTTTTTTGCTTGGAAGAGCTCTGCTGGGTTGTGTTCAGGGCAGGAGTGAACACCAGCCCTCTCTGTGAGTTTACCTCCTCCATCTTCTGTAGCTTTGAGACAAAGTATTCTTTCTCAACGTGCAAGCATTTTTTCAGCCTCATTGCTTGAGGGCCCATTCACAATCAAAATGTTAGGACTTTAACTGAATCTCAGTCTGCAAAACTAGTCTTGAAAATCTCACTGTGAAAATGAAAGCATCCGGTGCCAGCCTCCCAGAAGAAACAGCAAAATCCTTGTTAATCCCTTGTGCTAAATAGCCATATCAGCCTGCTTTCTACTGTAGGGGTAGCCAGCAGCTGTGTGTCTCGTTACATGTTCTCTTTATGTTGTGTGTGTTGTCTTCTGTGGTATCCAGACACTTCTCAGCAGTAGTCATGCATTTACCCGTTTTGTTTGTTTTGGCAGGCAGGCCCATCACTTTGGTTTCAGAAGTTGTCACAACATTCTTCTATCTTTGTGTTTTTCTTAATTTTTTTCTGCTTAGGGTGTCCTACCCTCTACACATGAGGGATGGAATAGCCAGGAAGCTTTGAGTTGGATGAGGGCAATGTTGGTAATTGCACGTGTGTCAAAGGCAGCTGGTTTTAAGTTTAAGCATTTCTGCTTTTCAGTAACATATCTGAAAGCTTTTAGGTGGCTGATAATTCAAAGCTGCATGGTCAATCCTATTGAGAAGTGTGCATCTATTTGAGTAGCTAGTCACATCAACCCCTGTAAAACACTTCAGTGAAGCTAAAACTAAATTTTGTTACAGAGGTAAAATCTTCAGATTCAACCACTATTTAATATTTGAAAAGTCTTATTCATGTACCAAAATCATACAGAGTTTCTCAGTATTACTGAAGCTGAGCAATACATAATTTCTAAATGTGTGGTTTTGTTTTAGTTTTGCAGAGCTTTTGTTTACTTTCTTAAACATTTCTTTGTGGGGTGTCTTTGTCTTCTATGTATGATTAATTTTAAGCTTGTGCAAAGTTGATTAATTTCTTGATTTTTTTTAGATATTTTTATTCCACTTTTCAGTGCATATGAGCAAATTTGAAAAGATGTCTGAAATATAAATTTTATATATTTGCTGTTACCTAGATCTCTGTATTGGTGAGAAAGAAACTGATTTCACAATAACATTTGAAGATTTATAATTAGTTACTCCATTTTCACACTTATTCTCAGACTGTTAAAACACTGATACTAATATTGCTTTCAGATAGTTGTGATCTTTAGTATCAAAGTTTCCTAAAAAAGCATGTTCCTTCCATGGAGAAAGAGCAAATACTACTGATTCAGGTCATTTATTCAAAAAGTGTTTCTCGTCCCTGACACATCTGCAGAGCTTTGTGCTTTCACCTACCTAGTTAGCTGTTTTAGTTTGTTATAATCTCTAGTTTAAAGTAGCTTTTATTACACATTAAAGAAGTTTTGGGAGAACACATTACACAACAAAAAATTGAAGAACTGCCACTTAAGCAACTGATGGCTCAAGTGAGAGCATGGTATTTATCACGACAGATAGTGTGTACTATGAGGAACACCTGCAATCCCATGATTACAATATCTGAATAAAGAGATTAGAAAACTTTGGCATCTATACAGTGATCCATGATACTGTTTTCTCGAATAATGTGATGATATTTAAAAATGGACCAGAAGTATTCCTGTCCTTTTGTGCAGTAAATGCCAACTTAATGTTTAGGCAATAGTCTTGTTTGTATATGGATTTTAAGGAAATCCATTGAAGATTATTTGAAAACCAGCTCATTAGAATGACAGATTGTTTACCAAATTTTGTTTTCTTGTCAACTAATATTGGTTATGTTCAATTAAACAAGGTTACACTTTCTAAAAACATACCTCTGTCAGCAGCTGAGTGCCTTGCATATATCTGAGAATCAGATTCCTAATTTCTAGATCTAGCTGGAAGATCAGGCTGTGAATGTTTCTTTCTAAAATTTCTCCTTTTCATACACCTTTCACACCTTCACTGCCTCCATTCTACTATATATATTTTTTGAGTACCAACACTGAGCATTATTAACTGGGGTGGGGGAAAGGCTTTAAACAAAAGCAATTATCAGCTATCTGTCATGGTGTGTTGTGTCAGATGTTTGACAAGCTGTCTCTTGGCCACGGGCCATCTGATTGTAATGGAACTGACTACTCTTCTGAGGAGCCAGCAAAACATGTGGCCATGGGAAGCAATAGCTCCATATCATTTGGTCGAGTCAGTAAAGCAGAGGTTTTGGATCTAGTAATCCGAGTTCTGACATGATCTTGTTGGTTAATTAAGCTTCTTAAACTTTCTGTGCTAATTTCTCATCCCATAAAACAAGAAAGTCCTATTTACTAACTTCATCTAAGTGTTGGAAAAAGTGATTAGTCAATGTTTGTCAAGAGTTATAACATCACCAAACACCTGTATAATTAAAGAAGAGTTACTGAGTAGAATCACATAATAAAGAGAATATTTATGGGAACAAGATGAAGCAAAAATGTAGACAAAAATGAGACAGTGCAGTGGAATGGACCTCACACAGGCCGAGATGAGAATTGAGAATTAGAGTATGTGTACATTTTGCCATGCAAAAAAAAGGAGAAAAGATGCTGCATTTGAAGGAGGGAGAGACTAAAGAAACTGGAGAGTGAAGACTCGTATTTCCTCCTTTCAACAATGGAGGAGGAGAAATAAAACAAAAAAGTAAAATAGCTAGTAAAAAATAAAGTTCATGGCTTTCTGAAATTTGTGTTCCTTCCTTTTATTAGGAATACATAGTCTTTTGTAGTCCTTTTATAGTCTCCCTCATTACAGATATTCAAAAACCATCTAGACATGGTTCTGGGCAACTGGCTTTAAGGTGGCCCTGCTTGAATAGGAGGATTGGGAAAGATAACCTCCAGAGGTCATAGAATCATAGAATCATTAAGGTTGGAAAAGACCTCTAAGATCATCGAGTCCAACCATCAACCCAACACCACCATGCCCACTAAACCATGTCCCTAAGCGCCTCATCTACACGTCTTCTAAATACTTCCAGGGATGGTGACTCTCCTGGGCAGCCTGTTCCAATGCTTAACCACTCTTTCAGTAAAGAAATTTTTCCTAATGTCCAATCTAAACCTCCCCTGGTGCAACTTGAGGCCATTTCCTCTCGTCCTATCGCTAGTTGCTTGGCAGAAGAGACCAACACCCACCTCGCTGCAACCTCCTTTCAGGTAGTTGTAGAGAGCAATAAGGTCTCCCCTCAGCCTCCTCTTCTCCAGGCTAAACAGTCCCAGTTCCCTCAGCCGCTCCTCATAAGACTTATTCTCCAGACCCTTCACCAGCTTCGTTGCCCTCCTCTGGACACGCTCCAGCACCTCAATGTCCTTCTTGTAGTGAGGGGCCCAAAACTGAACACAGTAYTYGAGGTGCGGCCTCACCAGTGCCGAGTACAGGGGCACGATCACTTCCCTACTCCTGCTGGCCACACTATTTCTGATACAGGCCAGGATGCCGTTGGCCTTCTTGGCCACCTGGGCACACTGCTGGCTCATGTTCAGCCGGCTGTCAACCAGCACCCCCAGGTCCTTTTCCGACAGGCAGCTTTCCAGCCACTCTTCCCCCAGCCTGTAGCGTTGCATGGGGTTGTTGTGGCCAAAGTGCAGGACCCGGCACTTGGCCTTGTTGAACCTCATGCAGTTGGCCTCAGCCCATCGATCCAGCCTGTCCAGGTCCCTCTGCAGAGCCTTCCTACCCTCGAGCAGATCGACACTGCTGGCCAGCTTGGTGTCATCTGCAAACTTAACTGAGGGAGCACTCAATCCCCTCATCCAGATCATTGATAAAGATATTGAACAAGACCGGCCCCAAAACGGAGCCCTGGGGGACACYGCTCGTGACCGGCCGCCAACTGGATTTCGCTCCATTCAGCACAACTCTCTGGGCCCGGCCACCCAGCCAGTTTTTTACCCAGCGCAGAGTACACCTGTCTAAGCCGTGAGCCGCCAGCTTCTCTAGGAGAATGCTGTGGGAGACAGTGTCAAAGGCTTTACTGAAGTCCAGGTAGACCACATCCACAGCCTTTCCCTCATCCACTAGGCAGGTCACCTGGTCATAGAAGGAGATCAGGTTGRTCAAGCAGGACCTGCCTTTCATGAACCCATGCTGGCTGGGCCTGATCCCCTGGTTATCCCGCACATGGCTCGTGAGCGCCCCCAAGATGAACCGCTCCATAATCTTCCCCGGCACCAAGGTCAGGCTGACAGGCCTGTAGTTCCCCGGGTCCTCCTTCCGGCCCTTCTTGTAGATGGGTGTCACATTGGCAAGCCTCCAGTCGTTTGGGACCTCCCCCGTTAACCAGGACTGCTGATAAATGATGGAGAGTGGCTTGGCAAGCTCCTCTGCCAGCTCCCTCAGTACTCTCCGGTGGATCCCATCCAGCCCCATAGACTTGTGAGTGTCCAGGTGGCATAGCAGGTCGTTCACTGCCTCAACCCAATGGTTGAGGTCCCTTCCAACCTCAACCATTCTGTGATTCTGTGATTGTATTTCCATGCTGGAAAGAACGTGTGTAGGATCTACAAATCTGCAGGAATAAAATGTGATTGTTTTCTGAGCCCATGTGATGAAGAGGTTGCTGGCTATTGAGGAGTCTGTCCCTATCTAACTGAAGACAAAAGATCAGTGGTATATTAGGTTATCTGCATTTACTAAGTATTGTCACTGCAGTAGCCTGTTTCATAATATTACAGCTCAGTGTGCTAACGAATCGCACAGTAGTTAGCACTGGAGTTTAGAATGACCAAAGCTGCCTTGCAAAATAGTGTGTAAATGAGTATGTGGGAGTTGCATTGACTTGGAAAATGGATACCAAGACCATAAGTAAAAGAAGATCAGAATAGTGTTTTAATATTCAGCTGCTCTGACTGGCTTCTTTGGGACCTTTCTTGCAGTACTACTTACTACTCAACCAGGGTAGAAATTATTTCAGGTAGTCAGTAGGGTATTTCAGTCCTGGTTCCCTTGTAAGTAGTATACTAATACATGCCTTGCTTTAATGGCAAATTTACTCCAAGACTTCTTTGGTGTTGTGTAATTTTATTCTTTAAATGTTTTTAAAGATACTGAGGTTAGTTACGCTGAATTATTTTCTATGCAGAAGTTTCTACTCTGAAATCATCTCTTGAATCTGTATGCTGGAATTGCTGCCATGCATTGAAAGTAAAACTGATCCTAGTCTAAGTATTATTGTACTTATAGACCTTTATTCAGTGATTTAGAATTTAGCTAATAAAAATTTACTGTTTTAAATTTTTTTGTCATTGCTTTTAAAAGAGAATCTTGACTCTTGAATGATCTTTCCGTCTTATGATAAAATTTTAATTAGTATTTTCCATTTGCTGAATTATTTGGGAGTATTGGTAATTTCCTTTGCTTTTGAATATAACACACTGACGTGTGAACTATATGAAGTTCATTGTACTGTGCCTGTTTCTAGTGTTTCTACAACTCTGCAGTGGGGCGTGTGTGTGAGCAAGCATACTAACCTTGCGTACTACTCATCAGCTTACATGCTTAGTTTATGCAATATTTATTAGACTTACAGGCATGAAATTAAAAAATTGAATTAATAATGTGGCTTCCGTGTAAAACAGAAGTCACTTATTTATGTATGACAGGCAATTAGGAAAAAAAAAACTACTCTTAGGTTAGTTGAATGCATTTTTGCTTAATTTCAGACCCAGTTCAGCCTCATGAATAATTGTTTGACTCCAGGTTACTGGCTTTTATGTTCTGATTAGTAATGACTGTAAAGAATGGATCAGAGGTGAGGTAAGATTGGTAACTTATATGCAATGGATACAGGAAACGGTGAAGGTGACCCAGTTACGTGGCTTCAGCAGCTCCTGCTGTTAAGTTTCCTCCTGCAGATCAGGAGTCTGTCAGCAACCCCCTGTTAGCAGAGCTGTGGTAGTCCAGTGGCACAGCCAGCACAGGAACCCTGCTTGAATGACCTGTGAATCACGTATAGCTCGAGAACATCACGTTTTCCTTTCTCTTCTTCTCCTTGCATATTTTTTATAATGAGTGTCATTGATTAGGAAAGTCTGTGTGTGCTGAGCTCTTTGAGAAGTAGATCAAGCTTGTCTTGATCTTTGAAATGTCATCACTGAAAGGAAGTGTAAGAATATATAGAGAATGGAGTTGGGTGGGTGAGTATCATAGGGCTACTCAGTGCTATTGAGTAGTTGCACATGTAAGGACTGTTAACGTGAAGAGTGGAAACAGTTAAACTTTATTGTCTGAATTTTCTGAATGTCTTTCTGTGCACTTACAGTTCCTTTAACTGCTCAAATGAAAATAAATGAAAGCTTGTTTTGCTGCATTTTGAAGTGTTCAGAAATAGAAAGGGAAAGGAATGGTAGGAGGAAACCAAGTTATGTATACAGCATATTATCTGCCTTAATGCTGCAGGTTCCAACTGGCTCATAGTGACAAGGAAGACAAAAATGTTTCATTTGTATTTTGATGCGTTTCTCTTTGTGGCTTCTGATGGAGCAAGACACCATTGCACTGCTGCAAAAAAAGGTGTTTACATTTAAGTGTTTCTCTTACTAATAGAATATAAATTTTTAAAGATGCATATGTTTCTGAGGCCTAAACTCTACAAAAGCACTTCTCTTTCTTGAAATCCCAGTAGTTCTAAGCTGCTGGGCATTGTATAAATAATCATTTAAACACATTTGTTGATGGTTTGCCAGAACTTTGAAAAAAAGTCTTTTCTTTCAGAGGTTAGAAAGCCTTAATTCAAAATTATAATTTAATGGAAAAATCCTTCTAGTGATTATTATGTAGAAACTCGTTTATTTCTTTATTTCTTTTAAAATTATTATTTTAGAAGAAAAAGGATAAAATCTATTTATATAAATATAAGTGCTTCCAAACATCTGCAGTTCAAAGTACATAATTCACAGTGACACCAAAGGTTGGTTTGTGTTTTGACTGGATGACTTTGGTATTATTTTTGTCTGCAAAGGAAAGAGTTGTGCAGCATCCAAGTGGCGCAAGATGTTTGCCTCTCCAGAAATCGTGATGAATTTGGGACAAGGGGCAGACTGTTCAAAAAAAAAATATTGAGGGGAGGGGGAGAGAAGGGCTGTCGAACTGAGAACACTTGCATTCCATTCGGCATCTCTGAGCTGGGAGCTACTCTGAAGTGCAGATCATTATAAACAWAGTAAGAAAAGGCAAACAAAATAATAAACTAAGAGAAGAATCAGTTGAATTGTTTTTGTTTGCTTCACATAGTTGTTTATTGTATTCAGGTTTCCACAGGTGATGACTTAAAAAATATAACAGGTGAAAAAGTAGCCATGCTCCTTTGTCTTTTTCATGTTTGGTGTCTAGAATAATTATTTCTACTTCAGTTGTTCATTGCAGTGAATATGTGTTAACTAATTTCAAAATGTATCTGCAATTTATCACTTCCAGAAGTGTTATGCTGTGTAGTAGTAGGATCTTGGTATCCCATAAGCTCATCTTTTAATGGTATTTGTGCATTTTCCATCAAGGTACGGTGTGTCATTTACTTTGCTGATAAGCATATTGTTTAAAATGCATAAAGGAGAAAACGCATGTTGGAAAATAGTTCATCTGCCATTCAGATGGACTCCCACTTTCCCATAATTTGGAGGACATAAACCATTTTCCCAATTTATTCAGTAGGAACTAGGTTATTTTTCTCACTCCTTCAGTAATTGAGATTCCAGTTCAGGAAGGTCTTCATGCGTAAAAGTCCACAGAATGTGATAGAGTACTCACTGTTTAAAGTGAAGGCCCTGATATGCAATCAAGTAATTATGCACTGGCTGACCCACGGTAAGTGACTAAGCACTCACTTTTGATTTTTGTCTGACTTCAATAAAAATATGTTACCTTAAATTTAATGACAGAGTGAAGCTATTTGTGGGAGGCTGTGGTTAGATACAAGATCTATTATTAAACTACGGAGACCACATAAGACTGACTGGATGGGATCAGATTCAGATCAAAGGTCCACCTGCCTCACCACTCTGACCCCCACTCAGCCAACAGTCGAGGCTTCAGGAAGAGTACAAGAGCAGGGCAAGCACATTGCGGTACCTGCATCTACATACTGTCCCTTCTTTCAGCAATCTCATCAGTGGAGTCTTGTGTGTTGATGCCAGTGCTGATTCTTAAGATTATAAGCATTGCAGCTTTTGACAAGGACTCTAGATGAACAAATATATTTTCATAAAATACTATCTTTCGTATGTACTAATTGGATGAGACAATCAAATGCAATTCAGAATTCAGGAAAGAACTTTGTGCAGAATTTGGCCTCATCTTAGTCCTAGTACATTTGTTTCATTAGACTTTGACCTTCATATCTGTATTAACAGAGACAAATCAATTCTTTTTTTTTCCTAGCATATAAATGGTGTAATGTGTTGACTCTTTTTTTCTCCTAGCATATTGCCATAAGTTCAGGAGGGGTTAGTTTGGATTCCTTTTAATGAAAGACGATGGAAAACGTTGTATGCTATATAGTAATATTAAAAGCAAATATAGATGTGACAGGATTAAATAGCCACCAAGACTGCATTGGTAGTAAGGAAGTGTTACGGTTTTCTGTTATATTCAGCTTTAGCTGTTGCTTCTTCAGCCAAGGAGTGTCGCAGTACCCTTTCTCTGGGTCAAATCTGCACTGAAATGCAAAATGAGTAATGCACCTGACATTGCTATCTAGTTCAGTGAGATGAGAGCGAGGGACCCCGGTGCAGCAAAACATTTGTGTCTCTTTGAAAGCACATGAACAGTCTGATCGACCTGAGTAGCGCAGAGTTAAATACGCTTCTGCATGAGGCCTTCGGGGATAGGTGTTTTCTTCATATAAACAAACTGGATAACCAAATGGTTGGGGGCAGGGGGTTGCTCTGCTTGATGCTAATGCTTTGCTATATTACATCTTTGTCCCTACTAATGTTATTTCTCCAATGGCTTGCAGATTTTTCTTTACTCTTGTGTAATGTCTGTACCTTTTACTGTCAGAACACCTCACTGAAGAATCATGTTAAGTAACTATCAAAAAATAACTCATCAATCTGTGTAGACATGGCAGGCACCATAACACCATGTTAACATGTTAGAGGTACAAGTTGAAGAAGAAAATGCTGAAAAGCTGACAGCATGTTAAAGATGATTTGTTTATACAAGTGCTAAAGTTATGTTTGATATGTTAATGCAACCTCATTTTCTAGTAAAGGCCAAACACTATTAAGTGGTTATCTGCATTGATTTTTCTATCTTCTGAAATACTTAATTCATTGTAAACCATCTTTACTCCTTTTGTGTACCTGGAACTAGACCATCTTTTAACAGTCTCTTTCTGGGTGAGCCTCAAGGACTTTACTCGGTGATATTCTCCTGGTCCACTTCTTGACCTCTCCATCAGTGTCCCCTTTAGCAGGTGCTCCTTTTTGCAGTTTGTCTAGATTTTCCCTGTGGTGTTCTCAACCCTCCCACCTGGATAGTCACTGAAAGGGGTCAGCACCTGCTGTGGGTTGAACCGGTGCCTCTCACAAACATCCTTGTTCTGCTGAATCATGTTAACTGATGCTCGTTAAAAAAGGCTCACCAGTAGCCTAATGGTTTAAATTAGAAGATGGGAGGTGCACTTGCTGTCTATCCTTTCTTTCCTGTCTGAATCTCTTCTTATCCTTTTGGTATGTTACCTGCTTTGCTTTTCACTTTGTGTCTTAGCTGCTTGTGATATATCCTGTGCTGGGTACAGGGGTATTTGTTTGGAAAGACTGAGTGCATTTAGAAGAGAGCAGCTGGGTTGCACTGTGGAAATACGGTTAAAGAGAAGATTGAGTGCCTGTTGCTGGGAATGGATGATGTTGTAGTGAAAACTACAACTGTACAGTTGGGCACTGATGGTTGCTTAAGGAACACTTGGAGTAGTCTTAAAGAGGTTCACTGTCTGACAAGTACGTTATCACCTGAATAGGGCTAGCTAAGGTAGGAGACTTTTTGAGAGAAATACATATTCAGAGAGGAGAACAAACATGAGGGTTTGAAAGAAGAGAGGAAGCCTTTCTCTGGTTGGGTTTTGGGGGGTTTGTATCTTCAGTATTGCCTCTCTGGCTACAGAACTCCGAATGTACACAGTAGACCACGCGATGAAGCTAAGTCTTGGTTGATTGTTTGTGTGAAACCTTTATAAAATGACATGTTACCATTTGTGAGGCTTTAATATCCTTTACTTAGCAAAGTCCTTAGTGTTCTGATCAAGACATATTCTCTTTGACATCCATCTACACTGCTCTCATATTCCTTGATGTACTCAAAGTATCTGAGGTAAAGAAGCAGTTTTCTCAATTAACAGCCCATCTTTCATAAAGTGTTAAATGCACAGGAACCTCCATTTAAGTGCACAATTACACCTCAGATCAGATGTTTAGGCAACCTGTGTTGCACAGAATATTTTGTCTCTGACTTTAAGAGGATTTTGTTTGAAGGTTTCCCAACTATGAATTTTCACAAGTTTGGGACAACAGGATTTAGACATTCTTATTTATAATATTTAAAATGAAACACTTCCTTTAGCTTTCAGCTTTCTTAAAAGGATATATCCAACATTTCCTTTTTGCCAGTACTGAATTGGACGATGTCTTCTCTTCACTGTGCTCCAAAAAGTATTTTTATATATGTTTTTAGAAGGAAATCCAGTTTCTTACTTGCAGCTGTTGGCATTTTAGAGCCCTGGAGTGAACCAATAAAAACACATGTTCTTTTAAAGAACATCTATTTTTACTGGACCTTGCTAACAACCAATGACAGAATTCAAAAAACGTTGGCTCAAATGAGTAGAAGGGCTGCATTGTTTTGAATTCTATTTTTAAAACTTTTCATTACAGCAAGATTACACAGAAATTTCATATGCTCTTGTTCTTGTGAAAAAGAGTGCTTGCTTTTAGAATGCTATTTTAATGTTTTAAAAGTAGTTCAGGTATCAAAGTGTTGTAGAGTATAAAATTTTAGTAAGACATACACAATGTTGCCATTTAAGAGTAGTATTACAATAATTTCACAAACAGGATAATTAAAGATTTTACTTCCTAGACAGCTAGGAATAAATACATTTTAATTGATAATTCAGAACATCTTCTGTTAATACATTATTTCTAACATATTAAGACACTTATGTGCAAAGGTCAAATTAGATCACCATTTCTTTCAATGATACCCTCAAAATGGATTCAAGCAGTACGCTGATTGAATATGCCTAGTTTTTTTTCAGATGTCAACATTCTTAGTGGAAATGAAATGAAAGATGAATTACAAAATGCTACCAAGATTGATGTAAATGTAATCATGTCAAGGTTGACTTGAATGGAAGGTCCATCCATTTTATGTTACTTGTGTTGCATCTTTGTCGTACATGCTCTATATGCTGCATGATACTAGAGTCCCACTGCTGCTGTTTGTTTCACTGTCCTGTCTTCACAGGAGTGAAGTGCTGAGCAGAATAAGATTGCACCTATGCCCTTAGTTGTGCAATCTGCCCTGTACATCAAGATCTTTTTCCATATGGTCCTGTAGCTAGGTTTTGCTCTTAGCATATTTTCACTTCTCTCTTGGAATCAAGAGAATAGCGTGAATATAAATTCATGTTTTAAAGATAGATTGAGATTTTGGCCTTTTAAATGATATTTACTGTAAGAAACCTGTGCTGTTGTCAAATTGGGAATTCCAAAGCACTGTTTTGAAGAAGAGTGTTGGCAAAGCAGAAAAGTGAGAGGCCTGCTGATCTTACATGATGTAATGTGTAAAGTGTCATAATAATGCCTGAAGTAATAGATTGATTTTATTTTTTTAAATGGTGTTTAGATCATGTATGCTAGAGAAAAAAAGCTACTAGAGGAAAAAATCTGCATAATCTGGGTTTAGTTCTTCAATAGTTTTATTAGCACCTTCATGTCTGCAGACACATAATTTTCGTGCTGGACATGGAAAAAGAATTACAGCTGTGATTCTGTGATTTGTGATTTTTATGTGTGTATGAGATAAACATAGACATTAAATGTCTCAAGTCTGTAAAAATATTTGCAATCAAATGTATCTTAACATTTTTTCTGTGTTTCCCTATTTTATGGGAAAGTGTCTTTTTCTCTTATTTCTTGCAATAAAAATGAAACTGTGCATTAAGGAACTTCACAACAGACACTGAGAGAATGCACTAGGCCAGAGAGATTTGCTGCCTTTAAAATAAGTAATCCTATTAGAAATGAGCCCAGATTTCTAGCAGAAGCAATGAAATCAACAACAGATACGTGAATTGAATTTTTTTAATAGTACTGTTGTTGGATACCTACAATTATTTAAAACTTATTCAAATGTAGGATTGAATCATTCTGCTTTATATACTATGCTGGATACCTGATGTGCAGTACATTGTTAAGGAGTTATTTTGTGTTTAAGAAGTGTATGTGTTGGTATGTCTTTAAAATTTCTGTCTCGAGACCCTTTAGTACTCCTTATTTTACTTAGACCTCAGCTATAATTTTTGCAGTCCTACAGCTCTCTGTTTCACAGTTTTTCTTTTTTTAGAGTTGACTTGAGCCATGCTTCATTGTCCCACATACTGAATTGCTCAGGAATGAGTTCTATACACTTGATGGGAAGCTCAGTTCTGTGTCTTCCACAGTCACTAATATAGCACAAGAGACTGATGTTTCCAGGTCTTTCATTTGAGACAGCAATGCTTACATGGGCATTATATCACAATTCTCATTCCTTTCTTAGTAGTGTTTTCAGAAAGTATTTATTAAAATACTTTTTATCAATTAATTGTCTTTTGTTCCAACAGAGTCTATCAGCTTTGGGTTTTGGTGGCGATATCCAAACTACTTGCTTGTAATATACTGTTTTAAAAAGTTCCTGCTAATATTGTGTTTTTCCCTAGTTCTAACAGTTGTTCCCCGACGTCTTCCTTGTACTTCATCTGTTTTGTTTTGGGTTTTTTTGTAAAACAGGTTTTTTTTCATAAGACAATGAACTGTCTGCTGACAACTAATTACTCTTTCAAACCAAGGTAACTGGGCAAGACCTCTTACGGTTACCATAAAAAACAGTGAAATATAATTTAGCTCACAATTTGCAGATCTTTAATCTTTAAAATAGATGTTCGGCAGACAGCAGCAAGTGTACGTGTGTATGCACACAGTAGCAAATGTTAAATTTTTCATTCTTTGTCATTAAGTTAAATATTTAAACAAAACAATCTTAAAGCTTCTTTTCTTTGAAGATGTGGTGTGTATTTGGGAATTAGAGTAATCTCTTAGCTTGAAAAATACAAGTATAAAAATTATTTTCTAATAAAAGGCTGGGTTCTGGATTTGGGAGGAGGGTCTTTCATTTGCTTGCTTTTCTAAAAGCATGTATTGCTTCCTTTATAACCACTTACTTAATACATAAAAGCCAAAATCTAGCCTTATATTGGCATAACTAGGAGCAGAAATTCAACCCAACATTTTTAAGACTTTTTAAAACATTCTGCAAAATGTCTTTATCTGATACTAAACTTAGCTTTTTTTGGCATACAATTGGACCAGGAAGAAACTGAATAATGATGCACATTTAAAAAACGTAGCTCTAGTACTGGTCTGGGATTGTAACTTGCTTTTGTCTGATGCTTTCACTACTGCAGAAATGGTGATGGGGTTATTTACGTTAATTCATTTGGCTTGTTGAAAAAAATATGCCCACACTCCTCTACTTAATGGGATTCTTTCCTCGTTGCAGTGCAAACGGCTGGAGCAGCAGCTTCATCATCTGAAAGAGCAGAACCAGACTTCAGCAAACAACACGAGACATCTGACTGCTGAAAACAATCAAGAACGTGCTCTGAAGGTAAATCTCCATTTCTTCTTGCAGGCAAATTAAGGTTGTAAGCCCCTGGTGCCAGCTTTCTGGGCTGCATATATCAGTTGTGTACATTTCGGCAGAAGTGAGCTATGGTGTTTGCCAACAACCCCTTCTTTAAACACAGATACAGCACCCTTCTGTTATGGTTTTATTTTATTTTGCGTATGAAAACAAGAAAAAAAACCATATCCTCCAAATTATTGGGCTAGTAATTAATGCTAAATTCTTGGGGTCTGTCCTTGTAATGTTACATTTTATAACATGAAGAAAACTGCAACTATTTGCCTCATGGTACCTTTGCAAAACTAATATTTTAAAGCATGGCTGTTTGATCTGCTCCCTGCAGTGTGTGCTATATTAATAACATTGTTGACCTATACTACTAGTGACCACATAGTTGATACTACTATTTGCAAAAGGGTAGCTAGTTGGAATTGGGAGGAGGAATAATAAGTCTTGTCAATAAGAATAAAAATGAGCAGAGAGGCGGGAGAGGGTCAGAGAAAGGACAGTGTAAAGTGACAGGTTATTGCTGCTTTGAGAAGGGGAAATTGTAACGTCAGTGGAATTGATAGCTACATAACCAGCAATCTCACCGCTAGCCAGAATAAGAGACTATGCCAGGTAAGATGTGCAAGCATCGTGCGCACCTATTCAACCACTATATTCTTAAAAATCTCTTTTATGGGTAGTGGAGAGAAAATATAAATACAGAAGTTACTCTGTTGATACTGTGTTGTCGTTTTAAAACTGTGTTTGATTTAGGCAGTAAGATCCAAACGTATCTCATTTATAGGCAGATTTTCCTCTGCCTCCTTTTTAATTTTTTTTTATATTCGGGAAACATCATTATTCATGCAACAACTTGACCAATGCAAAGTATAGGAATTAAGGTAAATCCTTGTGTAGTTGGACATTTCTCAGTAAAAAAAAAGTATAACAAATAGATGGAGAGAGGCTGTGTGCCACAGAAATGCTGTATGTTCCATGGGTTTATAATTGCCGTCAGAATCTATGGTGAGTATTACAAAATCAGGTGTGCAATACTGAAAGCAGTCCATCCTCAGGTGACTAGAAATAGAGATTGTAAACGTTCAGGGCTGTTTCTGACCACAACAATAGTATCATTTTGAGTCTGGTATCACTAAAAGTTAGTGCTTGCCGAGCGTGCTCCTTATTGAACATAGTATTGTTTTTCATTAATTGCATGCTGACTTGTTTTTTCTGTGTCATTGAAAATACTATGCACAGAGTCTTTCTGTTAGAAAACAGAAATGTTTTATCGAAACTACACTTTTTACATTTAATATTGCCTGAGAAAATGCTTACAGAATAATTATATTTTCAGAGCAAGAAGTGACTTAATAGTTCATAGTGTTACTAGGATTTCATTCTAAGCCTGATATTGCTCTCCCAGCACCTAATCTTTAAAGAATTTAATTTCTGGCTGTCACAGGCATTTTTTGATTTTTCAAAGTTAGAGGTTAATTGGTCATAGTCTTTTAGAGATGAGAGTCTGGGGAGGAAAAAAGGAATGCTTTTCAATTTTTGATAAAGTTGAACTTTTTTTAATATTGTACCTCTGTAGAGTTTGTCTCGGTTCATATTACTGTTCCCTACAGTGAGGACAGGTCCATCGGAGTACTTTTTAAAAGGCTGATGGGTCAAGTTGAATTCTTGACCTTGAAAACTTTAAAATGCCCCTATGAAATATTGGCAATAGTAGTTAGCTTTGATATACAGCATATGAACACTCATCCTGACCTAAGCACTCATGTAAATTAAAAGCTTATCACCCTTTTTTAGTGTAGCCACAGCCTAGAAAATATGGACTGGCTGGTAGGGATGAAAGTCGTATCAGTGACTCCTTTAGAAACGGGTTTGACCGGTGCTCCTGGCCTGGCTGCGGCTAGCCAGGGCGCTCCTGCTGCCGTCAGCGGCAGAGCTCCCTGCCGGAGAAATATCCAGCCGGAGCCCCCTGACAGGTAACGCACTGTGGGGACTTGGCACACACCTCCCCTGTGAAACCCTCTTGTTCTTAGCTGCCACCTCCTGCCTCTTGTATGCGCTCAGTAGCTATCGTAAGTGCTACACGCAGAGTAGTAGTACAGACCCAAGAATCCCCTCCTGTCTCCTCCCCGCTGCAGAACACCCTCTGGTCATCTGACCGTTTTCAGAGAAGGAGGACAGGCCGTTTGTCTCTGTGGTGCAGGGTTAAATATCAACACAACTATTTTTGTTTTCACCATGATCCGGAGATCTACATTTACTTTAACCACCTCCACGTGCAAACTGGGAACTGCGCTATGTACTGTTAATTCAGATGTAAACACCTGTCCTGCAGAAGGAGGCCAGGTATTCCTTCTGTGTCTATCCAGGACAGTTTCTGTTAAGAAAGTTTTTTTTAAAAAAATCTTTAATTTTCCCTACTCTCTTAAACTTAATTAATGTTGTCTGATTCAGTTTGGCAAAAGATGTATTCTGGTGATAGGTGGCAGATGAGRAATTTGATCTGCTTTAGTTTTTCTTCAGGGAGTAATGGAAGTATAAACATCAGATGTGGTGCAAGGATACTTGCAGTCTTAACTCGATAAAAATACAGTAATCAGGATCAGCTAGATTAAGGATGGCATAAAAGTTTGTGATAAAAGATGAGATCGTTACCTTTATGGGGTCCTGAAATACACTTAACAACAAAACCCAACAGGTATTGTTTCTTTCTTACTTTTTAAAATCATCTCACACTAGTGAGTTGCTCAGAAGGAAAAAAGCCTTAAGACCAATCCACAAGAAACCTATTTCATTCCACTGATGGTATGGTCTAATAGGTAAGATAAGCTGCAAGCTTTCAGCTTTATTTTTAGTTATATTAGCTCACAGGGCTACTGTCACCCTTCTTTGAGGCAGTAGCAGCCCGTAGACTCCTGAGTGAGGCAAAGCAGCAGAGAGACAGATTGTAGCTGTGGGAGAGGTGTGGTGGCAGTAAATTGGCCAGATCCAGGATCTGGAAATCGCAAAGATGTGTAAGCACTTTTGCATACTTTCATTTTTACACTTTTAGATCCCATGTCACACCTGAGGATCATGTGACAAATAAAACATATGACACATAAGGCATGCTGTATAGACCTGTACTGTGCCATTTCATCTTATTGTGCAATATAACACCTGCACTAATCTGTCATACATATTAGTAGTACRTGACTTAAAATTTCCATATTTAATGTATTTATTGCATAGAACATTCCTTAGTGATGTGGGCCATTCAGTCCCACAATGCCAAACTGGTACTCCTAATTTTTATAATATTCTTATTGGTCATAGGGGATTGTATTAATTGAACAAAAAAGCCAATTTCAAATCTTCCCTCCAGGCAATGCCCACAACTGCACAGAGGTCATTCAGAGAAGCATGTGGGCCCCTATTTCCATAGTTAAAGTAAAATAATCCTTTTCTTTGTGAAACCATTTTAAAAAATCTCTTATAATATTTCAGATTGAATTATAGCTAAATCTTTTAGGGATAATTGCTTCCTGAGGGCCTATACATTTGCGCTCTTAGTACATTTTCATAAAATAAGATCTGCAGAGTGCTTTGCAGTTCTAATGTGTCAGGGTCTATACGTAAGATTATTCATTTGTGCTTGGCCTTCATAATTAACATTTGGTCTCTACTGATTCTGATAGATGTATTCCCACAATACACTGAAATAGCCGATTCAATTAAACATAGAAAAGTTGAAGAATTGCTATTTTTTCATTAGTATTCAAATATTGTTGTGGATCGTTTTATTGTTGTTAGCTTTGTAATGTGTAGTTTTGAAATGCAGGGTTTTAAGTAATACATTTTCCTAAAGAAAAATAAAGATTTTGCCAGTGTGAATGTCCTCTTTACTCAGTTGAAGAGGAATAGGAAATAAGTCTCGTGAAACAACTTACTGTGAAAATTCATGGAAAATGTTTAACTGGATTTGAATGAAACATAGGGAGAGGTGACTTTTTTTCCACAGGCCTGATTTATTTTGTAATTTTTAATTAGTTGGTACATTCTTCTTAAAGCAGCTATTAATCTGCTTTAAAGACCAGAGAGACATACTAATTTTACTTCCAAGCCAAACTCTCAAAGTGGAGAGGAGGGCTGTTTCATGATGATACACAAATCAGGTGCCCTTTAGTGACTAAATGAGTTTACTCCATCCAAGTATGATGTCATTAGAATTTGTAAAGGTTATTAATCTCCTTCAGAGCTGTTAAGATGTTAATCTTTGGTTATGATTGGCTTGTTTTGTTATGTTTTTCTGACTAATCAATCTTTTTAGTTGTGATTTTCTGTAGAATTCATCCTACATGCTTCCATGGTTTTGTTAAGAATGTCATAAATTTAGAGTCAGAGGCAAGAAAGTGACCTGAAGGAGCTGTCAGAAATTCGTCTACAGTGGCGTCATAAAGCAATTGTAGCTGATGTCATCTGCTTTCTGCTCACACATAAGCATTGTGTCAAGGGCGGGAAATCCACCATGCATAGCAGTTTGGTAGTTGTTCCAGTGATGATGCCTGTGAAAAAGCCACTCTAGAAGACTGAATTTAAGTACTCCCTGATGCCTGTCATAAATTTTATTAAGCCCTGTTTTGATTCCCAGAATTTCCCAGATTCTTGGAGTAGAAACCATTTTTCCATATCTGCTTGACAATGCCAACCACAAAACCAAATCCAGCTGACTAGTCAACGTATCATCCATGAAGAGCATGATCCCAGGAGAATCTGATATCATAAGAGCTTAAAAAAAAATTAAGAAAAGCTTTAACATGAAGTTTAAAATGTTTGCTACTGTTGAAAAGCATGGAGTATTCATGCTATTTAGGCATATAATATTGACTATGGAATAAAGTGCTTCTTTCAGAAGGTAGTAGCTGTGGCCCTTGTCTGCAAAAATTAAGTAATTCTACCAATGTTTTTATGTTTAGAGCTTCAAGCTGAAGTTTCAGAGCTTCATTTTAATGAGTCTAGAGCTGAGTTATGGCTATAAAGCCTCTGATTTGTTTCTGACAGAGCTTTTGAAATGCTCTGTAATCCAGGGAAACTTGCCTGAATCAGTGGTGGGAAACTGAGAGATTCCAATTTCATATTTTCTATTCAAATTCCAGTTCAGCGTACAATTTTACATTTTGTTATAGTTATTAATTGCATCCTGGAAAACTCTTAGAGAAAAGCCTTTCAATACTTTCATAATCATTTTACATGAGGCAACAGAGATCATGTTGATTTATTAGAAACCTAGAACGTAAGTTTTGACTGTGGCAAGGCCCAGCCACATCCAGAACACCACTCTGCCAACTTCAGCCATTTTGACTGTTGCACTGTTGTTAACTGTAGTGCTGTGTGAGTGATAGAAACTGGCTGCTGATTACCAATATTTTATAGCTAACAGATGAATAGCTATGTTATCCACTGGTGGAGTGGGTGTTATACCTTTCTGTAGTTTCTAGCTACAAAGTAACTAGACATTACTCTGCAAAGAGCTTAAAACTTGCTATTGATCTACTTGTCAGTATGGTGTTATTGTTTGGTAAAAGATGCTTTAAAATATTGTGCTTACTTCAGAGTGGTTGGGTTTTTTTCAACGAAGCAATTCATATGTTGGACAATCCACCCATTTATCTCACATTTTGCTATGAATTCCTCTGGCCAGTATGCACTGTTCCCTCTGTATCTAACAGAATATCAACCTGTGAAAGCTCAGCTTGAGAGCTCACTCTGTGGAGTTAACCCTAAAGCAATCATGCTTTTCATTTTGGATGTCATGTGCTGCTAACTATAAGAGGGACTGCTATCACATTTGCAAATAAATTTATAGGTATGTTTGATGACTGGGAAGACTTCATATCGGAAGTAGAAGGGGAGAAGTAGACTGCAGATCTGCTGCTCAGTGTGAGGAGATACACTGTGCCCTTGCATTTACTTACGATCTATATCTATTTTTCTGAAACTACAGAAACATTTCAGGAGCAATGGGAATAGTTAACACGCTTCTTGGAGGTTATCTCCAGCAAATAATATGTTGTTACAACTAATCCTGAAAGATTCTTCATGCTATTCTTCCAATAACTTACATGAGGATAAAATACCAGAGGATTTATCAAAGTAAGCTGCAATCTCTAACTTTGTGCAAGAGCCATTTCAGTAGTTCAGTTTCTTCTGCTAAGAAGGGCGCCACTTCTCGTCTTCTGCTTTCAGAAGAGTTGTCCAGTTCAGGTTGTAGAAAGCCACGATGAGTTCATTTCACTCTCCAGTACCTACCCTAAAGCAGTATGTGCCCTCATTTAAATGCCTGGGTAGTGTGAGAGACAAATTTGCTACCCTGTCAGTAAAACTTGTTATAAAGCACATGAGATCACTATTAATTTTTAGAGTGGAAGTTTGCTGAAGTTTGAATGCTTGAATTGCTTTTAAGTACATAGTGGAGGTGGAAATAAAAGACCTAGTAAAGCTGACAATCTGGATGTGGATAAGAATGCACAAACATTTTTCTTCAGTTGCTGCTTCCTAGATGCTTTATCAGACAGAGCAGATACAGTTGCAATCTTAATTGCATTGAACAGAGCCTTTGCTCGTGCTGCACCCAAAAACACTTAATCACAAGGTCTTAAAGGGTGTCACTGAGGTTAGACCCAAGTCTGTTCAGCTCTTATCCATGCTAGAAACATGATTAGTCACTTTATGGCTGGTGTTATTAAATAGTACTGTACACCTCAGAGGATATCAGTGTAAGCCATTGCATCGTGCTATAAATGAACACTAAAATGAGGCTGTGTACAACTCCTGCAGAAATAATTCTGTCCATTGTTTCACTTCAGTATTAATTTTCTGCATTCCTTTCTGCTTAAGTTGCAGTGTCTCCAAAAGCTGTTGCTACAGAATTCTGATGTATGGAGAGGGAGAAAATAGCTTGTATAATCCTACAATGACCAATGTTCCCCCTCAATCCCAGTGGAAAAAATATGAGCACTGGTCAAGTGGTCTTTAAAGCAGTCATTTGAAGTTTCCTTGGACCCAACTGTTCCTTTAAGCCAGATGCCATAACCTGGTCCTCTGGTCAGGTCAGGTCCAGAGATCCTCAGCCAGGGATTTCTCCTTCATCTGCTGTCATATATTTAGGAGTAATGTAACAGTTTGCTTATGTGTATCCCCTATAGGCAGAAAGTGACTAATTTAGCACACGTATTTGGCCATGAGTCAAAAAGCTAAGTTCAGAAATTTGATCTACTAGTATCACTTTCAGTGGCCAGTTTTGTTAATTGTTTTTTGTAGCCATCCAGGCTGGTAGGCTTTATTTAGTTATGCAGATCTTGACAGAATAGTTGTTCACGAGTGACAACTACATTCTTAGTGATGGTCTCCTCCCATCTGGTAAATAATGTTTTAGCACTGATAGACATTTGTATTCATTGACCAAAAATATCTTAATTTGTATAGGGAGTTGAAAGTTAAAATAATTGCTTAAATGTGCCATAAGCAAATAATACAATGTTTTTCCCTGATGGAAAACATGGGAAATAAATTATGAGATGAGACAGTTGCCCTTCACTGAGAGTGAAGCTGTCCAGAGTCCCTTTAGAAACACAGGCTTCCAGAGTCTGATAAATCTGATTTATATGAAACATCTACCTGGGAGTTGGAAAGAAATGATGTTTGGTAACATTAGTACTTGCGTGATTTTCAGTGGTCAGCTTGTGATGTCATTAAGTGGCTGTGTGGATAGGCGGCAGGGCTGTTTGTACTGTTCTTGGTTCACTAAGGCATCACTGCGGGCCAGAATTTTGAACTTGTTCAAGCCTTGCGTTGTTTTCAAATTGAAGGAAACAAATAGACATACCCAAGTTCTCGTCTTTGCTTCTTTGGTTGCACTGGCCATGCCACCTTCCTGTATCTGACAGCACTGTCTGGCATGGCAGCCCTCTGTGTACAGTGTTCTCTGCACAGCAGCTGCTCAGGATTTCTTGGACTCTGTTCAAATGAAAGAAGACCAAGCAGTGGTGTTTCTTACTTACTGTGACCTCAAGTCCTTCAGAATTGTTTCAGAGCAAAGTAATATATGGATGAGAGTGAACATTTATTGGCAGATCAACATTTGCCCTGAAAATGATCCCGAGAAGAGTTGTATCTGTCTAATTAATTATGCTTGTCTAGAGCACTGTATGTCTTAAGGAATTTTAGCATGCTTCATATTGCCTGTAAACAGCTGCACAAGAATGGCACTGAATGTGTCTTGATAAACTGAACAAACAGCGTCTTGGCTAAAAGAGTTTGTTCACCTTGCCCGAGGAGTGTAAGTCTTCCTTCTCTCCTGTTAACAGATGCTAAATGTCTCTTAACCAAAGCAGATATATTTATTGAACTTTGATTCAGTTCTAAGCATTAAGGAATTCATTACTTATTCACACTTCATGTTTGATGTCGGCTTTCATCTGCACCACTAAAAATTCCTTGGAGGTCTGTTCCTTTTTATTTGACAGCCTTCAAACCTCTCTTGGCACCAGATTACTCTTGACAATCTTAAACATCAACAAACTGTTTGTATATACTATAAATGTCCCTTTGTCATTGGGGATGATGTGGTCATTCAAACCTTTTGGCTGAGTCTTCTATTTTTTGGTTTCCATTTCATAGGTGGAAATTGTCTTCCCGTGAAGTCAGTCGGTGTTACTACTTCCGATTAGCAGAAGTATTATTTCTGATGAATGCAGCAGGTTCTTGGAATGCAATATTTTGGTTGCAGGTTATTCTAAATCTGGATTATCATTCTCACAGTCATCTAGCCTGGTTCCACGTCCTCACTTTTGGTATGCAAAGAATCATCTCTTTCATGGTAATAGGCTTCTGTGACCGTGAACTTCCTGTTGACAAGGCCCTCTCATCCATGTTTTTCATTTAACCATTCTGTAATTGTGCATCTGCGCATATTACATTAACATAGCATTTTACAAATACTTTGCACTTCCACGCACCTGTTTTTCCTTCTAACAGGATAGATTCCACTTTGTATGATTGATTCATTTGCTAGATGTCTGGGTGGCTTCCTGGAAGTTCCTTCCTTGCTCAGTGACGCTGCCACTTGGCCTTCCAGTTTCAAGGATGCTTTGTTCCAACTGTAAATGCTCTGCAGCATTTTTAGGCTTTTTGTCTGAACTCTGTTAAAGGACCTCAAAACTGGAATAGTTTATGGGCCTGGGGCAGATCTCAGATATATATATGCTAAAAATACATATCTTGAAATAAACAAACATTCTGAAGTTGTAGAAGGTGAAACAAACTACGTGGCCAGATAGAAAGCTGTCTGCTACCTGCTCTTTCAATCCTTATCGTCATAGTGGTGACGCCCATGCCTTAAACCAATGATAAAAAATTGGTGTGTTCTAAAATACACTGAAATTCATCAGTATCTTGTAAATTAGAATCACAGAATCTGATACGTAAGCAAAACATACTGTAGAAACCACAGTCATGTTAGAAAAGCTACTTATATGGAAAGGTGAGTTCTTATAAAAACAAAAACTCTAACTGTAATGATAAGCTTCATCGCCATCTCCAATGGTATAGTTTATCGCCCCAGTCATGGGTTCATTTTTCCTTCCTTCTGCCCAATAACACGTCAATATTAGTACTACTATGAACCTTTGTAACATCTGAGGAGGTGTCATATTGCTGCACTTCAAACAGCTATAAAAAAAATTCTTTTACTTTCCCACTAGTATGGAGCTTCATTTTGGGATTACATGGATCAGGAATGAAGGGCATATGTTAATCTAATTGTAAAACGATCATGAAGCCTAACGTATCAGACTTACTATAAGAAAACTGGGACTCCCTCCTTCACTTGCCACTTTCTGATACTATAAAAAATATTTCCAAACTTAGTTAAGAGATTCTAAATCTGAAGCCATTTTGTAGTAGTAACTGTTTTCTGCGATGTTTAAAGAAGCCCTTAGCATTAATTTCTATTAATAATATCATCCCTAATCTTCACTGGCATAGTTTTCAAAGTATCTATCAGCATCGTACCATAATAAAACAAAGGAAGTACCAAAAATATTTAGCCAAGTTAAGTTTTTCCTTTCTCAGAGGTAGCGAGTATTAAATGATGCTGGAGACAAGATATCAGATTTAATGAATGAAGAGGAGGAGTGGCATTGTTATGTATTATTTTTTATTTCATAAATCTTGTTTCTTTCTCCATATGAAATCTGTTATTCATACATGCAGAAAGGAAGTATGGTAAATCTTAATTCTCAATCATTTTTTCAGTGTCTTACTATACACCCTTCATTTTTTACGCTGCACAGGAAAATGATCCTCTTTTGTTTGAGCAGCAACTGTAAACAAAATCTTGAGCCTGAGTGCATGATGACATGTCAGTTATCTGTCCTACAATAAAATGTATAAAAGGCAGTAACCTAAGCTCTTGTGCAAAAGGCAAGCTACAGGGTCATTAAATAGCAAAGGTCTTGCTCTGACCCATCCATGACCTCCTTATCTGAAATGCCTCTCAGAATTGATAGAATCTACTTTAAATCTTGGGTAGAGGAAACCAGGGATAGGATAAAGGATCAATATAAATATTTCAGAATTTTAGATATTTACTAAAAAGGAATCTTTGGTCTTTGTATGTTTACGTTTATCCAAATTTCTGTTCAGAATTGGAGAACCCTTTCCCAGCATTTTGCATGCAAGTGATCATATGAAGCATGGTTCAGAGTAGAAGGAGGACAGATGGTAAAGGAAGACACTGAAACATTAGGTCTTAGTATGGCTGTAAGGCTGCAGACTAGCCTTGATTCAGAAGCCTCAAGGTGCTACATGTTTGCTCTTAATTACCTTGTTACTGTAATCTGAAAGTCTCTCCTATTCTGTTCCCAGGTGATAAACTTTAGGTTTTAGAATGAGATGAAGTCAAAAGAGCCCATGTCCAGGAAGTGCAGCTTGGTGCTTAGCCATCACTTACTCAGAGGAGTCAGGACTCATTTTGCCTGTCCTTTTTAATTCCTATCTATTTATTTGGTCTGGTGCAGAGGCGCATTTTTGATGTTAGGGCACTTGTGCTCCCAAATCATAGAATCATAGAATGGTTTGGGTTGGAAGGGACCTTAAAGATCATCTAGTTCCAACCCACCTGCCATGATTAAGGACACCTTCCACTAGACCAGGTTGCTCAAAGCCCCATCCAACCTGGTCTTGAGAGGCTTTTGAAAATCCCGTTCTTTTCCCCATAAATAAGAGCAAAATCCTGATTTGACTTCCATGTGTGTGGCCACACAGAGGTGTAAAGGAAAAGCGGACTCTGCTGTTCACATATTCGGGTTGCTAAGGGGAAGAGATGTACTCCTTGTGTGTAGTAGGTGTGTATTTTTACCCTAGCAGTATACAGGTCATTAGGAGAATGCTTGAAGAGCAGAAGGAACGAGTGGGCTTGGATTTATTTTGATCTTTTTTTTTTTTCTTCTATGACAGTGGGCTTTATGAAGTAAAATATTCCTCACCTGTCTTCCAGTAGATCTCCACAGCTTTTCTCATGAGATTATGGACTAGCAGCTGGACTTTGGCTTTTCTCTAGGAGTAAGCTTTAGAGCAGTAAACTATACGTTAGGGGTCAAGTAGTAAATTTGATAATTCAGTAATTCTGAGTTTCCAGACCTTAACCTTAAAAAAACCTGTGCAGGCACACTGGTCTGTCACCTATTCAGAAAGTATATTAATATTATCTTTACTGATTAACACAAGCACAGATAGAATTTTGGCATATGAAATACATAGCCTTGTTTTTTATTATTTGAAGACTTGAAAGGTATAAAGTAAGCTTCACATCAGCAGAAGTGTATCAATGCATTAGGATTTCAACTCAACATATATTAGGTTTATCTTCATATTTAGAAACACTGCATGCATCGCTCTGATGAATCAAAATTGCTCACTACACTTGGACAAAAAATGAATTATTCACTGAAAACACTCAAAGAAGGTCTGATTTCTCCTGTAAAATACGTTTGCAATTAAAACTTCCATTTCTTATGCCTCCAAAATTCAGTCAGCTGTGTTGTTACTTCCAAAATTCAGCCTTCTTTAGTGGGTGATACGCCTTACAAAGAAAAGGCAATAAAAAGGTGAAATTAGAAAAGAGCTGTCTTTAAACTTTGGACAGGAAGCTGAAGTTACAAATGCTATTGTGTAATAGTAAATAAGTGTATATCACATTGCCTGAACATAGTATTAATGCGTATTGGTGATTGTGTTAAGCTGCTAAGCAGCCAAATTTGCAGTTTAAAATTAAACTCAAAGACCCAAATGTCATTTTGTAGTTAGACTCAATATATGAAGAAACCTCCTGGGACTTCATTTTCTGAACTGTGTTGGTTGATACTGGATTTTCCATCTCCAGAAGTGATTCTCCACTGAAGAACAGATGTCATCTTTCACCGTTTTACTAGACATATTCAGATTCCATACAGTTTCATAAATTTGCCATTTCCTTGTGGATCACAGTCAAGATGATTATTTCAATGCTCATTTGTTTATTAAAGAAATACCTGCTATGCTGGAGGGTTTATTAAGATAGTGGTGGTGTGATTTATGCATAGAGTTCTTTCTTTATAAATATCTTGGCCACACATTTTGAAAAATTGAGAGAATTTATTTTTAAAAAATCAATACCATTTAAACTATTTTTTACATTAGAAGCATCATTTGGACCAGGCTTTCAAACACTGAAGCTAATCTTGTAGATTAGGTCTGATTCTGTGCACATATGTAGCAGTGACTGCTGGAGAGCAGTCCTACTGACATTAATAGTTACTGTTATAGGATCTAAATTTTGAGAAGAAATGAACCCTTTCTTGCTTTGATCTCAAAGCTTGTGAGTTCCACATGCACTTAAATTTTAATGGGACTAGGTCCCAAATCTGTGAAGCCTTAGGCCGTTATACACACATTTAGGCTGTTATGACAATATTCAGAGATCAGAGGAAATTCTGTTCAAATTTGTTTTCATAAACTCGGTATCTTACATGGTACAATGAGATCTGGTAAGAATACATTGATGCTTTGCTAGTTCTTTCAGAAGAGCTCAGGCCAGAAGACATTTTAACGGGAAAAAATCTTTGATGTCCATGTTGAAAGAATCCTTTCTCAGTGAAAAACATCACATCCCTTCAAAACCTTTCCACCCAAAATCTCATTAGGAGCACCTCTACTTTAACCACGCTTCTTACTGAGTTCTTTGGAAAAAAATGAATGAATCATAAAATACTTCATTGCCCTGGTAGTTTAATCCTTCATCCCATCTTCTGAAAGGATGAAACTATTTAGTACAGGTTTCTAGTTTAAAAATGGAACTGTGTTTGCTCCACTGTTAAACAACTGAGTAAATGGTTTGAATACGCTACTTGGTGTCAACTCGCTCCATTTTGAAGAGACACAGATTTCAAACTTTTTCATTGCGTGTAGTCTAGAGGAGAGACTTAGTATACCAAACATTATCATTTTTTTGTATTGTGTTAGACTTTTAAGCATTTAAGGATATCACATACAATGAATTGGTTTTAATTGGTTATCTGCTCCTATTTTCTTACGGTTGAGCTGTAATTGTCTCAGATGTTGGAGGAGAGAGTGGCTGAGTGACTGGGAGGAGAGTGACTGAAACCTTGGAAATGCTGCTGATAGTTCCTTCCGTTTAGAATTGCTATACAACAGTAACAACAAAAACACTCGTTTTCCAAACTAGATAAAATAAATTCTGTTTATCTAGCCTATTAAATCTGGGTGCCAACTTTCAAGCAGATGCAGTTTTAAGCTCTGTATATACTAAATCCTGAAACATTTGGTCTATAAACAAAAAGCTGACATCAAATACAGCATTGCTGCTAGACATAGTAATGGTGTGTATATGCTGCATTCACACAAAATAGGGAGATGATTGCTTTTTTGTATGTTGCTTAGGGTTTTTTTCTTATGTTAGAGTATTAAAACAGATATTAAATTTTATCATTAATGCGGTGCGTGGTCTCTCTTCAAATCCCCTTAATTACAGATTGACTCCAAGGATTACATAACATGGATTTTAATTTTAACTGAAACAAAAAGGAAAGCTGCTTAAAAATTATTCTTGCTGAGTGACTTGTTGGACCACAAAACAATTTTTAACATCTTTTGACAAGTGTTGTCAAATTTAAAATATTAGAACAGAGCTAAGTGCACCTTCAAACTCCAATTGTATCATGTCTACTTCCCAAATAAAATGTTTTATTAACTTTGTCCTCACAAAAGAATGTCTGCTTCTCATATTTTTGTTTTTTTCAGTTATTCTTTAGGAGAAAAAGACACGAAGTCTTGCTGAGATGTGTTTATGTTTGAAGAAAGTGACATCAGACTTCATATTTCCTTTCTTTGGTAATTTGAGAAAAATTACCAAGCAGAGTTGACGTTGTAGCAGCAACAGCGTATTTCACACCCTTGTGTTGTTTCCCTTCTGACCCCTATCTTTAGGACTTGAGAGCTCCACTCTGAAAACTTCATTCCAGCCTGAAACTTAGAATAGCAGGTCTGAGTCCAGAAACAACATTTTCACAAATTGGGGCCTAATCCAGTAAGCCTCACACAGGAAGCTACTTCTGTGAGTACCTGTTATTCGTCTGAGTAACACTTTAGGGATCAGTTTTTAGTCCATTTAAGAAAGGGGGAAGAAAACCCATAAGAAAAGATAAAATCAGCTTCCCAGTTTGTTTCATTAAGTAAAACTCATTTTTCACAGTTAAAGCTTATTAGCATTTTTTACAGTTCTACTGTATATCTCCTGCCGGTTCTTTAAGACGCATAGAAAAAAAAAGTTGCTCTCCAGAGCTGTATCAAATAATAAATGCCCAAAGCTGAGTGTCCACAACTTCTCTTGAAGTTAGGTGCAGCTGAAAGCGCCCCTTATCTCTCAAAATGTGGATGCAAGTTTCTTGCTTCAAAAATCAGCTCCTTTTGTGACTGAGTAATAACTTAGAATACAAAAGGCTGGAGGAATGAGAAATTAGCTTTTGGCCAGGAGGTCACTGTACTGCTGAGGGATAAATCTATCATTGCGGTTTAGTGGTAGTTAGTGGTTTGATAAAGTTCCCCTAACTCAGTTTGTTAGCTTAAAACATATTTTTGAGACTTCACAGATCTGCAGGTAAATAACACCTTTATTGCTGCATCTTTGTATGGGGTGAAATTTTTGCACTTAAAAAGGGTTATTTCAACAAGCTTTTCTCTCCCTTTTTTTTTAGCTGTCTCTGAATTGCTGCTATCAGAATGTTTAATGGTTTTCTCCATTAGTGTACTATTGCACTTTTTTTTTTAATGGATCAGATTAAACTCTATTGCTTTGTATTATAGCCAAGCATAAATCCTTCCTATTTTAACAGAAAACTATTTCTAATGCAAACCAATGAACAGGCTAATTTATACACAATATTGTTCGGTCTAATTTGTCCATTATGTGTAATAGTCTCAACGGTATATGATTCTCAAGTCATGTGTGCTTAACGTAGAGGCCAGAAACAGCAACAAATGAGGCGAAATAGTGAATATGCTTGCTCTTTATGGCTTTTGTTGCAATCTTAACATAGGTAGATTAATAAGTGTGCTTGTGTGTGTGATTTCTTTTAAGTGTTCATTAGGTAATGCAGAGCACCGTGAGTGACACTGGCTGCTGGCAGAAGTTTGATGCTTTATATTCATTACAGTTGTGTTCTCTTGGCTATATTCGGTAAAGCTTTAAATGTATTACTGGTTAGGCTTTTAATATAAAAGTATACAAAATAGTTCATAATTTTTGTCAAAAACAAGATAAAATGGCCTAAAGGAGGTAACAATGACTGATTTTTAATGTAAAGTTCAATTTTGTAAGTCGTCTCTTGAGGCCTGTTTTGTGAGATTGTGAACTATTTTGAATGCTGGGTGAAGTTAATAGGGGATGAGGAGGCTCAGGACTGTTCAGACAGATCCTTTGATAAATAATACTGTCTCTTTACCACACCGGACAAAATCTGGAAAAAAGAAAAATCCTGCTTGTGTCCTAACATAAATAAATGTATGCATGAGCGCTGTCTATCTTATGAAGTCGTTTGTGTTTGTTTAAGTTGGAGCACAGGACACACAGTAAGTCTGGTGTCTGGTTTTTGAAACCGGGGTGTGTAAGCGTCTACGTCAAAAAGAAAATCGTTCTGGAATCTGAAGGCTGAGACTGACAGGAAAAAATCATTCTTTAAAATAAGGCCTGATTTTTACATATGTTATCTTTTCAGCAATATTGTATGTTTGCAGTACATTTGCTGTTGGTATAGATGTGAGGGTCACGCCACTTTGAATATAAAATTTCAGGATTTTTTGCTGGATCTAGATTTTGATATTTAGATTATGAACGAGTTCGGCATTTTGGGGTGAGGAGTGTTGCTGGGGCTGTTAGTTTCAGTTCAAGTGTAACCATCTCTGTTTAGTTTACCAGTTTTTCAGAACTAAATTGTAACTGTCAGTAGCTGTTTCATTTTTGTTAATATATTACTTTCCCCCCCGCCCCACCCCAACATCAACTGCATAAGTGAAGAGTGACTACGTAATTTCTGGGGATTTGTTCTGCTTTTGCTTTCCATACTTTTTCTCTAGCTAGTCAGTACTTCATGGCTGTTAAACAGGATGTGCTGTTTCCCGGAACAGCTAATTTACAAGCGAGTACCTTTTCAGTTTTGTACGTATTCTTGCACAATAATCAAAAAAACAAGGTTTATTCTTTTGGTTTGGGGGATTTGTGGCTTTTTTTTTTTTTTTAAATGTTTTTTTATTTATCCTCTTATCCACTGGATTAAATCTCTTGTTTAGTTATTGCAAAATCCCCTCGCTGCCTTTTTAGTTGAACCTGAATCATGAAAACAAGGAGTCTGAATTACATTTGAGGAAGGAAATGTTCAACTTGAAACATGGTGCTCGCAGGTAAATCAGTGGACACTGAAAATAAAATAATTAGAAATAGAATGGCTCTTTATTTTATGTGACTGATTTGGAGTTGGCTACATCTGAAAAGGAATGAAAAAATGATCTCTTTGCTTGAGATTTGCCAAACAATGCTATAAGCTCCAAGTTATTTTGAGGTGGTGAAAGGTGAAACATTTGACATGTTCTTTGTGGGCAATGCTTTAAAAAAAGAGAGGGCGGGAAAGGGGCGTTGCCACGTCAGAGTTAAGGGTGTTTGTGGTTGTCCATGACAGCGGCTCCAGTTTTAAAACACCTGTGTTTACTTTCCAGCTTTTCTCAATCGGCCTGAAAGTGGCCTAAGAATGGCCCAGACAGACCTGCAGTATGGCTGTGTTGCCTTTGCAACACACACACACAAAAAAAAGAAAGGAAAAAAAGACAGAGATAAATCTCTTTTTATGCAGCTAATCATTAACAGCATTTTTGTGCCTAGCTGAAAACACTTGGAACTTTTCTAAATTTTTATAGTCTGATAGTGCCTGCATTTTTTTTCCTAATCTATTAAGCTAAATTTTTGTCTAGCAAAAAAAAATTCTAGCAAAAATAAAATCAACTTAGTGTTGGTTTGTGGGGGTTTTTAGTGGTAAATAATAATAACAAAAATTGGTATTTTTATTGCAAAGTGATATTTCATTCCAATATTTGGAAATGTGTACCAATACTCCAATCAAAAATAAAAATTAAAAAAAAAAAAACAGGCACATCCCTTGCTCTGCCACCCTCCCTGAAAAAAAGAAACTCATCCCACAACTCTTTTCTGAGTAGAGTTTTGCTTCATAAAATCCTAGTATTTGATGTGTATTAACTTTTTGTAATGTGCTAGCTTGCATTTTAACACGTAAATACGCTGTCCTGCAATGGGTTATAGAGTTAAGTTAGGTGTAAAATAGACATCTCTTGAAAACTGGGTAATGGAGATGGAAAGGGGTTTTTTTTGGAAAAAAAAAAAAAAAAAAAAAAAAAAAAAAAAAAAAAAAAAAAAAAGAAAAAAAAAAGACAAGCTGAGATATCACATGTTTGCAGTGCTTGCTTAGAAATTTTAAAATCATTTGTGGGTCAGTATTTAAGATATTCATCTGATGAGAGGCATATTTTTTACTACTGCTCCAAATTTATTTATTATTACCTTTAAAATTTGTTCATGTCTTACAAACTTTTTTGGCTTTTTAAGAAAACCTCAGCTGCTTTCTCTAGTATTTTTTAATTGATGTAACATCTCTTCCACCTTCTATGCCAGATGACATGCCTGACATTCCTGTTTATAAAAATATGTCTGCTTCGTAATTATGTTTGTTTTTCTTTATGGATCACTCAGTATAGGTCAGGTTTTGTTTTCTGGAAGTAGGAAAAAAAGGCAAAAGAAAATACAGCGCTGATACAGGAGCACAGGTGATTTCTCCCATAGACTGATTTCTTTTTAGAATTGTGAGCTTAATAGATTCAAGGTCAGCGTATGGCGATGAACAACATGAAACCCCTTCACCAAGATATGTAGCCTAACTGGAGCACAATTGCTTTAACGCTATTGGTCTAACATGATGACTTGACAGAGCAAACTGGGAACGTGCCAATCCCCTCCAGATCAGACACCTCTAATAAACTGAGAAACTGTACCAGAATGATCTTTCTTTGTGATACACAGCAGAGCAGCCGCCTTTCCATGGCTTTCCCAAGAGGTAGGAAAAGTGGTATGGGTGCATGCTCTGACGAAGCTGCCTTCTGCAGAACACAGCGTGCTCTCAACTGGCTGCAAGGAAAGGTGCTCAGAAAATAGTGGGGTTTTAACGTCCCCCTTTTTCAGTGATTCAACTAGAAAATCTGGAGGATATTCATCTGAATCAGCTTTGAACACAGAGAAGAGCTTGTGAGCTAGATCCTCACCTGAGTATCCGCACAGTAGTGTCACTGAAATCCACATAGTAGTACTCTTTGATATCAGTAAAGGATGTAAGCCAGTACCTCGGCTAAGAAATGGGTGGCACCAGAGATCTAAAGAGTTCACAGAATTTATTCCAGGGGGCTGTAAAGGTAATTAAATGATATGTCTAAAAGGTAGGGAAGTTGTTACATTTATTAAATTACCAGGTGTAGATGTGTTTTAAAAACAAGCTGGATAACGTCAATATATGAAAGGGGAAGAAAAAGCCTTGTGAATGTAACTGTTTTTCTGAAGGCAACACTTGAGATCTTGATAAGAAAGAGGTAAATAGGGGGCTAATATTCAAAATATGTCTAAGCGGTTTGGATGCCTACCTGTCAAGACTTTTAATGGTTTTTAGGTATCTAACCCACTTACAGTTTTTTTGAATCCCACTAAGTACCTGTCTTGAGCTGCCTCTGCACCTCCAGAAATCTGATCATCTGTTCACTTTTTGACCTCTGTTAAAATTACTCCCTGCTCCCTGTAAAAGCTGATGGTTAAATAAGAGCAAAATTAAAGATGGCAGTTTTCTAGCAGTTCAAACTTGAGTGACCTTAAAATGGAATTGCCTCTACGAAATACATTTATTCAGTTTGTGCTTGTGACCATCTAGTAAGTCACTCTAGCTCTTCACTTGGGGATTTTTAGCATTAAAATATCTGTGAAATACCACTGAGCCTTTACACATTCATTACAGATGTAAGACAAAATCAGCCAACTATCTAACAAAAGGCATAATTATGTGAGCTGTAGGCCAATTGTCCTGTTAGGGATGTGTACACAAATGGGTACAGTTGTTCACATGGTTGCTCAGACCAGCCATAGATTGGCTGTCTCTGGTCTAGGCTGCGTAGCAGTGTTAGGGTGGTACTGAATCCAACACATGATACCTAGCATCTCACCTGGGAATACTTTCACATAGACCCTCAAGAAGAGCTTGTGTGGCCATTTGTAGGGAGTCTGCAAAGCAGGTTTTTGGGATCCCTCCTAAATTTACCAGACTTTGCACTTTTCCTGTTCGTGTACTGGAATCACATCAATATTGAAGGAACTCTTCCCTCTTAAGAAAATACAGCCAAAAAGGGACAAATACAGAAGTTACAGTCCCTGCAGCTTTTTTTTTTTTTGTCCTACTCAACAGTGCATTTGATACCACATATCTTGCTACAATTGAAATATCATGGATTGCCCCTCCTTCAGTTTGGTCAAGGCCTGTGTGCTGGGAAGATTGCTTGGACCATCTTGCTTTTAGTCACTTTACGCCTTTCTGATCCAGGGGTAAGGAAATATCTTAAAGGTAGGATACATTTTCATCAGCCTCAGCACCACCTCTTACTGTGTTTCCAGGGGATATCACATCCTCAGAAGAGTGTACAAGTGTCAAGCAGTAGTGCATCTGGTTCTGCATGGACTACATGGTGTTGTCTCACCTGGTCTTATTCAAGGTGCAGTCAGAGGGAAGCCAAACAGTTTATTTGGCTTGTTTCTAAAATATGTCAATATCTGAGATTTGCAAAGCAATTGTTATTTGTAAACATCATGCAGTGGATTTGGTTTCTCCATTCAGTACTTGATTTGGGAATGTTGCATTCTTAACCACCTGATATAACAGCTACTACCTCTGATCCTCTGAGGGAGGTTGCCACCTGCAAAGTCTTTACTGGTATATATAATTAATTTATAGAAGCTATGGGTCTTCCACTCACTGTAAAAACTCAAAAATCCATCTGCCTTTTTCACTTTTCAGTCACAGACTCTCAACAAGAACGAAAAGAGGTGGAGAGGTTCACATATGCTCCACATTTATGCCTGTGTTTGCAGCAATTGTACATACAGTCCATGGGAAACAACTGTTTAAGAATGTCCTGGTTTGCAAATGTGAGGCTCATCTTCATCTTCTTGATGACCTTTCATTGTTCTGTTCTTTTCCTGTGTACCAATGTGACTGGAAGCCCTCTGTGGTCTTTAGATCACAGTTTCTTCTGGATAGAAATTATTTCTCAAGAGAACACTGCGTGAGAATGTACTTTAATTTTAATATGGAAAAAAAAGGGAAAGGATTTTGTATGAAGTATCTAGCAAGCAGGTTTTTTAGCCTCATTTCCCTAAGAAAATAAGGGATATATGATTATGCAGTCTTTCTTTTCACCTTCTGATTTTTAGCTACTTTCAACCAAATCTGACAGAACAATAATGTTGGATTCCTAACAGGGTTTCTCTCTTCTACTCAGTTGCCAATTTTCATGAAACTCCTAATGTCCCACTCAAGGAAAAGTCGAAGAGAACTTTATCAGTAGCCATTACTGTTTAGCAGGAGACAGCTGTGCAACAGGATATCACTACTGTCCAAATGATGGACCCAAAAAGTTGAGTAGAGTGAGCTGGAGGTATTGTAGTAGAAAGCTATAAAGGATATAGGTAGAATCCATTAATTTTCTGAGGACATTGGAAGGAATATGAGGTTGTTATTACGAGGAAAGGTGGTAGGAGGAAAGCGTAAGAGAGAGAGAGAGGGTGAAGATCAGTATCAGACAGGGCTTTGTTAGTATTGCTGGTACAGAAGAACTTAACTTGATTTTTATACTGTTTTTTAGAGAGATCCTTTTGCCCAAGGAATTACAAACATTTTAATGTCAAGATAAAGTTTTTTCTTCTTTTTTTTTTCTTTTATATATCAAAAAACTGCATCTAGTAGCAGAACTGCAAATTTTAAATCTATCAAGAGTAGTACAGCCATGGTGAAGAGCTTCAATCATTTCTCTCTGTTGCTCTTTTTATGCTACATTTAAAGTGATGACATTAAGCCTTGAAGGGGTTTTAACTTATCAAATTAAAGTCTACACCTTTCATTGGTTTTTAATAGCATGAACACCAACTGATCTCTGGCAGTTTTGGGGGGAGTAGTGAAGATTAAAAGAGGTGGTACTTGAATTAAGTTGATGTTGAAAAGATACTGGCACCAAAAACACCTCTCGTAGTTTTAAACTCATTCACTTTTGTGGTCAAAGATTCATTCAGTGGCATTTCTGACTTGGAAAAAATATTTTAAAATATTTTTTTGTCTGTTTAATGAAGTCAAAGAGAAGTGAGTCTTATTTTCAGATACTTAGAATAATTTCACGTATTTCTCTTTAGAAGAATAATCTGTTTAATATTTCAGTTTTAAAACCTTTTTAGATACATGTTGTTTACACAAGTACTTCAAAACAGAAAGGTTCAAAAAAACTAAATATAAAAAAAAAATCACAGAAATTTTGTCATATAAAAGAAAATGGGATGTGAAAAAATATTTATCTTTATTGTTATTCTCATATTATGTTCTGCTCCTTCCATCTTTTGACCTATCTCTGAAAAGTACATTGAGCTTTGCATTCTTCTCGTCCATGTTTCCATACAAGTTATTACTTCTCTCTTCTCACATCTTACACCATACCTTCAACAACAAGCAGCTTGCTTCTATTGCCCATTCTCAAAAATGTTTTCTTTTGTCTTTCCTCATTGTTTTCCTAACTTATCCTTCCTTTTTTCAGCCTGGATGTTTGTTTCTTCCTCATCTGTCTCAGCCACTTCATTGGGCCAACAAGAGCCTGAACATCCCCAAAGACCTTTGTCCCATGCTAAGAGCTGTACCTAAGATACTGGTATTTTCGTGTATGTTGGCTTTAGTTGTTCTGTGAAGCAGAAAGATTACTTCAGGTCCCCACTAATCAAGCGGAAAATGGATGACATGAGCAAGATGTGAAAAGCTCATTGGTAGCCCCTGGAGAAGTATTGCATTCAAAGTTGACAAATTGCAGGGGATTTAAGGAGTGCATGATAGGGCAAGCAAATGGTTTTGCTTTCAGCAAAGTTATTCATCAGAACATTTGTCCTTTCAGGAAGGCAGGTTATTTAGACAATAATTATGAGTATTGTGTATGTGCACAATCGTACAGTGTTATTTGCTATACATGCAAAAAGGTACACTGAAGTAGCCAGTTAATCAAGAGTTAACCTCAGTTCTGGCATTTCTGAAGTGAGCATCTTCATTTACTCCCCTTTYCCCTGAAACAGTATGTTAACATTTTTCATTACAGGATCATGTGTGCTTTATTTCACAGCATTCCTGCTCCACACAGTATCCAGAGAACAGCCAATCAATATATTTTTTTATCTTCTTTGTTCATTATGTGTGCCAATCCCTTGTTTACTGGATACTGTTCAAACCTTTCCCTGAAAACAGAATTTTGAGTAACCATCATGGGGATTTTCTGTAGCATTCAATGTTATTAAGAACCAAAGGTTTAATAAACAATGATTCAATGTATTCTTGCAGGAGTGTTTTTTTCATGCTTCATGGGGAAACCAAGGCATGAAGAAATTAAAGTACCCACACATTTTGCATGCCTATTTGGGATGTACAAGACTTTACCTTTTAGAATATTTATCATTCATAAATTCCTAGCATTTAAGGCCAAGCCCAGAAGATATTTTTACGTAATTTAATTGGTCTTCTGAATATCACAGACCATTGATTTCACCAGTTGTCCCTGTATTGAGCCCAGAAATTCATGTTTGTTTAAACCTGCTTTCCAGAAGGGTATCTAGGTCTGATGTAAAAATTCCAGGAGGTGGGGAGACCACCRTTTCCCTTTGATAGTTTGTTCCAGTGATTCAAGTTACCCTTACTCAACTAGATTAAAAATTCTTTCATATCCTGTATTTTCTGTCCATTTATCAAGGGACAATGAGAATCACTAGCAACACAAAACTATTCCATTCCTGGTACTTGATTTACCTTGTTCAGAATTAGCACGTATCTCTCTAGACCTTAACTGAGTAGGCATATCCTCAGGGCTTTTTATAATCTGAACAGAATAAGCTTTTTCACTACATGCCTTTTTCTCTAGTGCTTGCATTACTGGTACGGATCTTTTCCGCATCTTATCTGGGTTTTTAACATCCTTTTGTTTTAGAATGTGGACACAGATGCATATGCATTTTTATATCTTTCTTTCTCAGTGTCATACGTAAAGTAAAATCACCTTAATTTCTTCTTGGAGATACTTACGATTTTATTGTATATACAGCAAAAGATTGCATTTTCCCAGTTTTTCCACAGTATTATACTGTCACCTTGTATTGAAGTCCCAGATCTTTTTCAGAGTCAGTGCTTTTCAGAATATGGTTACCCTTTCTGTAAGTGTATCCTGTGTTCRCTGTTCTTAGACTGAGAGTTTTGCATTTGGTTTTATTAAAATACACTTGATTTGAATATGCCTAGCTACCAAGTGGCCCAGAACATTGTTTCGTCATCATTACTTACTTACTTACTTTGTTGTTCATGAACATTACTAGCCATGTCTACCTGGTTCCGAGTAATTGAAGGATACATTGAGTAAGAATGTGCCTAGTACTGATACCTGTGCAACCTTACTAGTATTCTAGTATTACTCAGTGACGATTGCCTCTCGGAACATGGGGTTTTGGTGGTTTTTTAACTGTCAGCCCATTCTGAACCTACTTAAGAAGTTTTTTCTTGATGGTGCATAGTGATTTTTTTTTTTTTTTATCAGTCTGTTATGTCTGATGAGTCAAAGCCTAACAAACCTCCGTACAACATCCGCTTCTAATCTCATCAAAGAAGGAAATCAGATTTGTTTGGCAAGACCTATTTTACGCAAAAACATGTTGACTGGGAGTAGTTACATTCTTTCATTAAAATCTGTATTAATTGAATACAGTGTTTTCACTTATTTGGCCCAGTTTTAATCCCACTAGTCTTTTTTTTAATATTGATACATTACTAGTGCTCTTCAGTCTTTGGGAATGTCCTAGTATTTTAAGACTGATTAACAGGGATCTTCTCTAACAACCTTGCGACATCTAAAGTGAAAGTTGTCTGAATCTGTAAATGTGAATCTTACCCGTCCTTGATTTCTAATAAACTGAAAAGTGCTTATTAATTCTACATAAACTGTAACTATATCATCCTGTTTTTTCCAAAGACAAACCAACTTATATACTGAACACTCCTGGGGTTTTTTTGCATTACAATTTATGGTATAGGTATTCCAAACTTGGAATGGGCTTACACATTCACTGCTCCTCTCATAATTAGAAATCCTTATTATCTGTAGTCCTGCCAATGATGCATTTTTCCTTGATGCCTTTAGCTACTCTTATCAATTGGCATCGCTTCAGAACTTCTACCTTTTAGGATATATTTGTACTTTTTTCCTCTAGTTTTGTGACTTTTTATCGTACGTTTRCTTTATTTACTTTCTACTTGAAAAAGGAGTTCTACTTTCTCCTGGTTGTGAGGTCAGATTTTTTTTATAGCCACCCTTAAAGGACTCCCCAGTTTTCTATCATATTCTTCTATCCTTTTTTTCCTCCCAATTTTGAAGTACTTTGTATACTTGAGTGTTTCTGTGCATGTAAAGATTCTGGTTGTTTTTTCCCATGTGGAATTCAATCAGTTTATTATCACTTATCTCTAAGTATTTATCAATCTCCAGTACAGTGATTAACATCTCCTGTGTTATAATGAGATTGTTCACCTCGTGCTCATAAATAATATGTGGTTTTTGAAAGTGTATAATACTAGTTTATAATTGTCCACACAAGATTCCCAGAATATGTGTCCTAAACTGAAGTCCCCTATAGCATCATTACTTTCCTTTCTGAAGATTATAGGTAAGTGCTGAAGAAAAACTTGTCCTGTGCCCTGGTTAATTTGCTGACGAGCAAATCTTTCTTAAGTTATGTTAGTTAGCATATTGACCTCTACGTATTCAAGAGCTGTGGTCCTGTGTTACTGATCACTCTAAAAGGAATAATGGCATGTTTGGTTTTTTTTTTAAGGTATCCTGTTCCCTTACTGCCTCTCTTATCCTTCCTGTTAATCAGAGATTTTAACATGCCAGTTGTCCACCAGGTTTTAGTAACGCTGGTTATATAAAATTTATTCCCGTCAATGAGAGTTTCCTCTTGCTGCTTACCCAGATTCCTAGGATCAATACATAAACAATTGAAGAGATTCTTTGCATTATATTCTTTGCCACATGGATTCAACTTGCTCGTTAGGTGCTGAATTTGAGCATGTACCTCATTTGCCTTCCAAATAACCTCCCCTTGTGTTGCTGATTTAATATCCTGGCTGCTCCAGCTAGTTTCCAACTGAGAAGATTAGCCTCCTACTTGTGTGGTGTAGGCCGTCCTGTTCATACAGTCCCTTCTTTTACTGATGTGCTGTTTCACGGATCAAAATCTGCTTCTTTTCAGTCACGGATGACAGGCAGAAAATGCTGGAAATAAACTTTCTCACTTGTGATAACTGTGGATAGCCACTTACATTTTAATTTTCCTCTTAATTGTTTTCAGTGCAGTTGAAGCCTTCAGTAATTTCATCTGAGGTCTGATGTGCAGGCATTACATAGCATTTATGTCTGTCTCCCATTGACTTCAGTTGCAGCTGTGAGTGCACGGTACTTCTGCAGATTAGACATGAGGGATTTGTCTTGCACAGCCAGAAAATGGGTAATATACTATGAATCCCTCTGAAAACTTTCAGTTAATTCATTATAAGGTGCCTTGACCAAAGGATGATAGATTCCACGACTGCTGAGCAAGCATTCAGCTCCACTAAATATGAAGCGTATTTGGTCTCTTACTGCGGTCCCATTCCAATGGCTGCAACAAAAGAAACAGTAATAAGAAACAGGAATAAACAGGTAACAGGCTCTTTCAATGGGCAAGGGTGATTCATGCCCAGGTGCGTGTCCACCCCGTGCAACAATTAGAAGGAAGTCTGGAAAAAGAATAATCATGCAGTTAAAAGTAGCATCACGATGCACGGGTACTGGTAACCTCACCTCTGGCATTTCCTAATATCTCTGTATTTGACTTCATGACCTTATTAATGTCCTGCCAAGGAAGGGTTCACTCACCCAGCTTTAGCTGCCACTTGTCGGGGCTCCATTTATGGTCAATACAAAGAGGGGGACATATCACCACAAGGCAGTTCTTCTTCCCTAAAGATAAATGCAGAAGATAGGTGAAATGTTCTTTGGAAGTGCCTGGTTCACTTAAACTTTAGGTGGGTGAAGGTAGGGGAGATAAATGGCATCATTTCTCTGTGTGTAGTATTTGTGTGTATAATTATACACATAGGTCTGTGTGGAAAGGTACACTCACAGATGGGCTTAGGTGTGTGTGGCCCTATACACCTCTCTCTCTCTCTCTCTCTCAATATAGTGTTAACATGTATAATGTGTTATACATATAGCAATGATACAGCGGTGACGCTGGTTGGTAAAGAGTGGCTCTTTCCGCTTCGAATGAGCCAAGAACTTCTTAAGATGTGGTGTGTTTAATGGGCTTCTGTCAAAAGCTTGATAACACATTGAACAGTGAGAGGTTGTCTGACTTTTGTCCTTCATTGTTTATAATGAAACAGGGTAAAGATGTGTTCCCTGGAAATCCAGGGGTATGTTTATTTTTTTCCTTAATCAGTTGTTAATGATATCTACTTTTTTAAGATATATGTTTAGGAGATTAGGCTAACCTTGAGACAGGTTCCTTAGCATTGTCCTTCCCTTTCTTGGGAATATATATGTATATATGTATATGTAAATATATTAAGCATAAAGCCATTACTTACCTTCTTAACAAAATGTTCTTCATAAAATTAAATTCCTAAAATGCATGTTGGCATAGGAGATTTTTCTAGTCAATATTCTTGATTTAATCTTTGTTCCTTAGTAGCGTTACTTATTTTCTTCCTGTGGAATAACAACTGCAAAATGTGTATGTTACAATCATGCTGTAGGAAGGATTATGAATGGTTAGTTTAAATTATTGTATTTTTTTACAAACTTTTGGAAAGTTATATTTTTTTAAAATAATAATTTGGTTCAGTGCAGCAATAATGAAATAGCCAGATACTTTTATTATCAAATATACTTTGAATTTGTCAATCAATATTTACTTACTTTTTTTTTTTTTTACTGGGCTGTGAAGTTTATTGTAGATACCAGCAGTTAGTTTCAGTGTTTGTAGCAACAAATATTTCAACCTAAATGCTAAATTACGATAATGATGATGATATCTGTAGCTACTAGGAAGCAATTATTCCTGACCATAGTTCTCCAAAATATAATATAAGGAGGGTTACAAAAAAATCCTTAAAAATAATACATCTGTAAAATAAAGATTTTTGAAGAGAGTAGGACAAGCAAAGGGGTTAGCTAGTAACTCAGTCAAAGGAGTGGTTACCTAGAGTTGAAAAACCATTGCTGATTACGGACTCTGAGCTAGCAGTTTATCCAGGAGAGATAGAAATTTTGTTTTATCTAAAACGGCTTATTTTCAGAGAAACTGGCAATTCAACTGCAGTCTGGTTGATGTAAAAAGTAAGACTTCTTGTGGAAGGTTATATATCACCTAGATGCCGGATAAAGTTCTCAGAATTTTTCAGAATACCACAGTGCAGTAAATTAAAAAGAAATCTAAGTTTTGTAATATGTTGTATTTTAAATTTGTGTCACACCGTGAAGCCTCAGCAGATAGTCTGGGTATTAAATAATGCTTCTTTGATTGTAGAAGTATCATTTTCCTGAAGCCTGAAAAATTAATTAATCTTTGTAGGAAATAAGAAGTTCATTAATTCTTGCCAACAGTGACAACTTGTTAGTGACTAGACCAGAAAGAAACCCCTTGCCCCTACTGAACTTACTGTGACAACGTTTATTGACTTCAGTGGGAGCAGCGTTGGGCCCTGTGTAATTAAGTCCAGTGAATGTAAATATTCCTATGACGTAATTTAATTATTTTTAATTATTTACATTTCGTAAGTTATCACTAACTCTTTGCTAGAAGATTTTATTTGATATTTTGAAAAAACATGGCCTATTGATGGCATCTCCATTCAGCTGCTCTTATACATCCCTAAGAGCTGGTATGAATTAGTACTTTTTCCCCTCAAGAGGTGCAGCATAGCTGGATTTCCATTTTTGAGAAATGGTGGGACTTCGGTGTATCTTCACAAATCGTGAACCAAGACTGGCTACCGACTTCACTGAAAAACAATATCTTTTGGGGCTGAACTTGCAAATTCCTTACTTTTGTAAGTACGCTCTTTTGGAGTATTTGATTTTAGCGTACGAGTTATTCGTTTTATTAACTCTGATACTTTAATTAAATTTAGGGCATATCTTTTGCAGAAAACAGTTAAATTTTACCTGCTGCCAAGATTCTGGGCAAAGGGCAAAGCAATATTGGTATAAATGAAACAGTGATAATTTATAGTTTTTAATATAAAAATCAAAAGTCGGTCATATTATGGAATACAGAAGAAACATGATTTGAGGAAACAAATCTTGATTTCTTAATATTTAACTTTAACTTGTATTCTCGAGAGTTTTTCTTGCTGCTTTGACCTCTAGCAGTAGTATTGGTGGATATTAAGATAGCAGTCTGTTTCACCCGAGGCTGTTGATAATTTAGTCATCCGAAACAGCTTCTTCTAAACATTGTCTCTAGGATGTAGTTCCTCCCTCCAAGGGGAGTGGTCTTTTGTTAGATTATGTAAATGGAGAAACTCATTCATTACCACTGCATTGCTAATTCCTGCCTTAACCTGCAGAACCAGGAATCACACGGCGCTTTTCCTGCATACAGCAAACATGAGAAGCCACTGTTCCTGCGTTTGCTTTAGTTTCTTGGGGAAACTGAATGAAAGTAGATTCAAATCAGCGGGGGATTTGTTTGTCAAATTTTGCAAATCAGGTTGCAGAAAATGGAGTTTTACAAGCCCCATTCAGCAGTCCAAGATATCAAACTCACTTCATTTTTCAATATAACGTTCATACCGACTCTTTCAATCTTAATTTTGATTGATTACTTACCAGCAGAACTTTATACTGAAATCTTTCCTTTGTCCTCTTTATCCCTTGCTCACCTTTTCATTCTTTCCATGTCAATTATTAACATCGTGACGTTACTTGTTGCTGCAGTAACTTTGTTTCAATGCAGCTGTTGCCAGGTGAATTTTCTTGAGCGTTTGATTGTCACATTTACAAAGATTTTATGAGATATCAGAAAAGTTTTGTTTCAGGCAGCGGTCTTCAACTTTACATTCTCAGGGAACTGGCCTGTGCTGTCTCTAGGTGTTTTATTTGAAAACAAAATACAAAGCGAAACGCACTGTGTGTTGGTTCCAGGTTATGTACGGTAGGTTTTGTTAGCAAGGTAGATACCAAGACATTGAAATATACTGGATTAAATTCACTGAGACAAATTTGCTGTGGCCCTGGTGCAGTAGAGGTTCACGAGGGGCTCAGCAGACAGAATGTGTCTGATTCATGTGTTAATTCAGATCTTCTTAGGTCTGTTTTTCAGCTGGGAAATGCTGCTGTAATTAGGTGGTGAGTCCGGTGAAGCTGTGTGTTACCAGACTGTGACTGTTGCAAGACGGGAGACCAAAGTCCAGGTGCTTTCAGCTCTCTGAGAGCATGCCAGTAGCCATGCAGTACACACCCTAGGGTGCTTTTCTGCTCTTAGAGTAGGGGCTGGTGGTTAATTCTGCAGAGATACACTTCCAGTTGTGACCAATTCACAGGCCTGAACTGGTCATCTCAACTGCAGGATTTAGGCAGTGGAGGCCTTTGCTGCATACATGCAGTTTGAAAGTTTCCTAGAGTATGTCTTGGCCGAGGTGAAACAATGTTCACCGTCATTTTCTTCTTCAAGGCTTCAAGTTCCTGCTTGCTTTGTGGTAGATTCTGCCATGGAAACCCATGCAGAACACCAGCTCTGAAGAATTTCCTGATTCCTATCCTGAATTCAGTTAATATCTTTCCACATTGGATGCAAACCTTTCTTCAGATCTCTTAGTAAGGCAGAGGAACCCGGTACTGTTCATTGCTCAAATTAGTTCCTCGTTGGCACAGTCTAAATGTTAACTTTCCGTTGGTAGACCAAAGCAGAGTGAGACCAAAACTAAACCACTTTCCCCCTCTCCCCAACTCCCCCCCTCAACTCATTCATGGATGACAAACAAAAGGCAAAGAGCCAAGTTTTGCCTTCCAGGGGAAAACCCAGTGTAACGGCCTGAAAACACTGCAAGGGTAGAGAGAAGCAGCTGGAGAAATAAGGAAAGAATGAAAAGCAAATGAAAAGCCGTTGCTTAAAACCTTTCCTTCTCCTTCCCTTTTCCCATCTTTTTTAACATTCTTCCAAAAGTAGAAACCTGACAACTAGGCTCAAGTTGTCTGTTTCTTTTATGGCATGCTGTGGATTCCTGTTAATATATGTGAGGATGTGCATACAAGGATCCATGTCAATTTTCTTGCTATAATGACGTATTTTTTTCTTTTGAATCTGAAGTGGGAACAGATAAGTACATTGTTTTGCTTTATTTTGAAATAAAAAATAATGTATCCTGCAGTGTATCTTTCTTAAAACATAGCTGCCATGGGAGTATAATACATTTTTACCCATCCCTGTTGTTGAAACTTTTTGGCTAGTTGATTTCTTTACGTGTCCCTTAAAATGTTGGTAGCTCCTGTTAATTGCCCCATGCCTACTGATGAGCCCAGAACTGATTGTCAAGCTTCCCTACTTAAAGCTCAGAGAACAAGCTGCTTATGATGACCCAACAGAGACATAAGGGAGGTCTATGAAAAGGAGAGTATTCAACTAGCCTTAATCCTTGTTTTCAGTAAGGCAATGTCTTTAAGTGCAGACTAATTAGTGAATAGACATGGTTGTAGATTCTTGTAGACGTGTCTTTTGTTGGCTTGAGATGAACTGAGCAGCTAATAGAAATGGTTTAAAATCTCTGCTTTGCTTTTCTTTTAATGCACTTTAATAGGGTATGGAAATGAGAAAATATAAATCAAAGCAGGAGCAAAAGTAAATACAAACCATCCGACTACCTATGTTGATATATTTCATTTAGATATTAGCAGTTACACTTGTGGCTCCCATTTGTGGAAGTGTGGCCCTATGCTTCTAAAAGAACTATTCATTTTATAACTTTTGACATATATCAATACTAGAAAAGCATGCATTCTTTTTCCTGTTACAGTAATGTATTATGCAAGCATTACTTTGCATTTAAATAGTTTGTTAGAGTCATCAATCACAAAGTGATCGATCAAGATGAAAATAGTTCTCCCATTTTAGCGCTAGGGAAACTGAATTCCAAGAAGTGAAGTGAATTTCCTTAAGAATTGATGGCATGCCTGAGACTAGAACCTGACTCTCTAGAGGGATGGCCTCCCTCTTTAATCTTTTGTTTATCATATCTTATTACATATTGTATAATAAAATTTCTCAACAGGTAGGAATAACCATCTGCACATTCCAAAAAGTCATTTGTGGTAAAATTGAATGCAAGGAAAGGCATATAGGGAAACTGAGTTAATGATGAATGACATCAAGTCATAGTCACCTCAAAGAGAAAGCATTCCTTAAAGATCAGCAAGACATTTGAAATATAGTAAGAGGGTTAAAAAAAAAAAAAAAAAAAKTTGKGGGGTTTTTTTCTGGTTGTATTTCCCCTATTATTTGCATATTACTTGACCTTGACACAATGCAGATAGGAGGCAGACGTAGCAACTTACTGTTCTACTCATTTTCTAAAATTAACCATGAATTCCAGTGATATTCAGTAACAGTACCTTGGTTATTGAAGCTCATAACCTTTTTGCTGCCGTTATCACCTGTATTATCGATAGGAGATAATTACTGCAAAGCAGCTGGCTGTTGGTTTTAGCGAGCATCAATTGTTCTCCTGTCCCAGCTGTTGGCTAATAAGGACAGTCAACACATCTGTTTCAACAGCTGGTAATTAACAAAAGCCTAATTGCTGCAACTCTTTTAACAACAAATCTATGAAAGAGTAGGGATGTGGAGGAATATTATTTACTCTGTGCTCTGCACTTTCTGTGACCAGTTTCTTTTTTCTTTTTTCTTTTTTCTACTTTGAACACCACTGCCTTTGTCTGACACACTGAATGGCAGGAGAACACAATATGGTAATCCAGAGCTTAAGTTTTTCAGATCTTTGTTGGTGTTTCTTATTGCAACATTTCTTTGCTAAGTTGCAAGATAAAATGGATCAAAAGCATTTTGTGGAGTTTCATACAACAGCTACAATCCGCAGCAGTATGCCTACGCAATAGGGCTGCCAATCCAGCAGCCTCCAAAAGAAAGTAATGGGTTTCCCCATGAGTTTAATAAAGGCTATTAAACTTCCCCATGAGTTTAATAGCCCTGCACCCCTTCCCAAAACAGGTGTCATCATTCTGAAAGTGGTGGTTATTTGAAGAATTTTATTACTGCTGTTCAGATCCTTCGCAAAAATTTGTTGCACAGATGGTGTTTTTTCCTTCCTCTGATGAAACCTGCATACATTGGTCAGTTTAAAAGTAAATGCCAGGTGGCACCTTGCACTGCACAAATATCTCACCATTTTATCATTACAGAGTTGGAGAGGGTTCTGCACAATGCTTGTCTAAATATCTACATTTATAGTATCAGTCAGGAAACAGAAAGTCAAAGACATTTCTCTTAATTAGACTTATTCTGTGTGTTATGCTTGTGTACAGCACACGTATAATTGGAATACTTATCACTAAATAGAGAGAATACATGTATACAAATACAGGGAAATGTTAATCCCATTGAAGTCAACAGTGAACTTCTGTTGGCTTCAATGGGTCAGGATTTTCCCTGCAAAACCAAATTTTCTTAAAAGCTGGAGACAAATTTGGCATTCATTGTGCTACCAATGAAAAGAAAGTGTTCAAGTATTAATGGAACTATTGCCTGAAGTATTATCCAAGTCAGGCATGTATTGCAGATTGTGTGAATGACTGAGTCAATAAAAATTTCTAAGAAATAGCATTTAAAGTAGTATTTTGAAACGGTAAACTGGTGATGAAAAAATTGTGATTCTTTGCTAAAAGTTAGTCAAGATCACTTGATTAAACTTGTCTCACTAACGTTTCAGTTGGCAAGTATTTCTGTACACTGAGTTCTTAATTGTCTGCTGGGTATGTTGAAAGGTATATAAGAAATTCTACCCAAGTGCTTGCCATTGACAGAATACAGATTGCATAATTAAAAATATTCTGGCAAAACAAGTTTAGTTCAACAGGTGTTCAAGTGAAGAAGTGTATAATAGGTGCAGTGAAAAAGTATAAGATATGCTTTGAACAAATAAAAACAAAAGCATTGGCTAAAGTTCTAATTGTAAGATAGTAACGTAGAGAAGTGTTTACTGTCTGGGTTTATCAGGACGTGATTTTTGTACACAAGGATCTTTGGTGATTGAAATGGTTTCCTTTGTCTTGCACAAATAAAAGGAAAGAAATACACCTTCTGCATTAGATTGTACTGTGGAAAATTCCTGGAGCATTTGGTAGCTGACAAAAATGTTTATCTTTTCAGTGCGTTATTTTGTTTCATTTTGCAAGTTATGATTTTAAAGAAAATGACTGTGGATAGCATATCACTTCTCATTCCCTTACCTTCCTCTTCCTTCCTCTGAAGATGACAAGAATTATCAGATACGCAGCAACTACCTTTTTTTCCAGTTGAAATGTAGTTGAGTCTGAGTGAGTTGCAACCAAAATTTAGACGTGTTCTGCAACTATGCACCAAAACTTAGGTAGGAAGTGAAAAGAATGCTTTTGCCCAAGGCAAAGATCTAATAGAATCTAATTGAATAGATATGCAGGAGGGGSAAATATGATTACCTCATACAAAATTTAGTAAATAGATTTTTAGCAGAAAGGACCAGAAATCTTTAGTATCAAAACATACTTTTGAGTCCTGAGTGAAGGTAACTCACCTATATCAACAGATCTCGTCCAACAGTATAGCGTCCGTAACAACCTATGGAGGCATCAGTCCTCTGCTGATTCAATAGGAAGGTGCCGCCTATTGAATCCTCTCCTGTACTTTTTCCATCAGACAGATCGTTCCTATAAAGACTTAAATGTATGTTCTCATGACCACCTGTATTCGCTTTTCTTACTTTAATTTTAAATCCTTAGTCTGAGTTCTACTTGGGTGGAAAACATTGCAGTAAGATTGTGGAGAAGGCAAGATTCAGGGASTTGTTCTGGTCAAAATCAGCACCAGCTATTGACTCAGTATGACTGATCCCTTTTACACATCTAGAATTGCCAGATTGACAGTGAAACTGTTTTAAATTATCTGTTGAGGATCCTCTCATCACAGGAGACTTGATGGTAGCTTGTTCACAGTGTCTCAGAAATTCACGGTCACCCCAGTTGCACAGGTGACTCAAGGTAGTGAAGCCTGCAGCCAGCCTCAGGAGCAGGCATGCAGCTTTGTCTTTTTCCCAAAAGTGCTAGGCACAACATTAATCCAGGTGGAGAAAGAACCCAAATTGTCTTGCTGCGTTGTCTGATGAGAACTTCAGATCTCAAAGGAGAAGTACTAACAGGCTTGCCAGATTCAAAGTTGGTTTGAGAATGTCTTGGTAGTTAAGGTCTGGGCATGTCAGTGTGGGGCATATACTCGTGGATTCTTTCTTATTCCTAATTTTCCTGCTAACAGATACATTTATTCAATAATGATTTATTCTTTTCTTAAGTGTAACAGTTGCTGTTGAACTCAGCACTTTGATTCTGGGTTTCTGTGTGTACGAAAATATCAGATAAATTTGAGTGTGTATACTTGCTAGTAATTCATTTTCCATAAGGTGAAGACCACACGGTGAAGTACTAAAGATTAACTCAAGCTCTTCCCTGCCTTTCCTTCCAAATCCTGGAAGAGTTATGGACTGAAGCATTCCTACTGAAGTCATTGGGACAATTCATTTTTATAATCCTGTACAGACTCATGGCTTTTATGAAAGGTTTGTAGTTTAATTCTGATAGCGGGATTAGGCACTGCTGCCTTCTGCAGAAGTACTGTCTGTCAAGAGGTAACAGTCATTCTGTCTTTTTACATGAAAGGTTATAATTTGGAGTATATTATCACTTAGCATCAGTTATAAGCTTTGGAGCGTAAATTGTTAACTCCTTTTTTGCTCAAGTTACTGCCTTGCATGCTTTTTTCTGCCCCTTTCATGAAGCATGAATGATTTCAATGTGCATATTTTCTTACGGAAAAGAGTCTTGTGAAATGTTGCAGAGTGTCTCAGCTGGACTGGTGTCACGCTGAAATCAGAGGTAAGGAACTGTAATAAGTGAATGTCTCATAACAGAGAAGCCAAAGGGTAACCAAGTCCAAACGGCAATGGAAGGGCATGGTCAATGGCTGGTCAAAGGTCAAAGCAAAGGAACTTTACTGTAAGCAGGAGTCTGCAATAGAGGTTGGGTAGTGAAGTAAGGTTAGAAAGATTTACCCAAGCAAAAATTACTCCTGCATCCTTGGAGTGGAGCTGTGGGTGACACCTGTTGAACAGTCAAGAGTGCCTCACCAGCCTACTGGAAGCGAGAGAAGCAAATTGTCAGTCAAACTCATATATGTCAGGTTTATCAATCTTGGTCAAGTTTATTAAGCTGTTACTAATTGACAAGATCAATTATCTGTACCAACTCTAGTAACTAAAATAGGATCAGGGCATGGGCTTACACATGCAATCATCTATGCTTTTTGTTAGAAAGCTCCCTGGCACGGTTTTAACCCACTCCTGGACAATGCCTTTGAACTATACTGTGTACCAGGGCCTCCTCCCCTTAGACAATCTGGTGGTAGCAGCCCTTCCTTTTAGGGGTGGATGGAAGAGAGCTTTTGACGTGGTAACACAAGGCAAGTCATGCCAGTAGACCTCAAGGCCAGAGCATGGTTTCTGGCCAGTTCTTTTTAGCAATAGAGAGGTGACTGCTGTGGTCAGTTTGGGGTCTGTTAGCAGAGCCTGAAAATGTACCAGACGGAGAGCCCTGAAAGCACACACAGTTTCTGGCTGCTGCGCAGATAAAACATGTCTGGCTGTAACACGAACTTTCTTCTGTTCTTCTGCCAGTTCAGTTCCGCCCCAAACTGGATAGGACACTTTTGGGGCTGAGGGTAACGTTGTTTTTATTGAATAGGGTCTTTGTTACCACAAAGCTTCTGAGACAACATTACAACACTACCTTTTGGATCCTGTGCTGACGACTTGCTGTTTGTGACAGATACTGACTTGATATCATAAGTGGCCAAAGTCATTTGCATGGACAACGGGTTTATCGTGGGTGCTGACATTTGAAGCTTTCCCAGAGTAATCTGCCAGTAGGTCTCAGACACCACCTGGAAGGCTTCTTCAGCTCACGCCAGCCTACACGGTCGTTTCCTTCTTGATTTCCCCTAAGGAGATTGCCAGTAAAGTTTGTTATAAAGTGTAATAGTCTTCATGGTGCGTGTGAAGCAAGTCAGGTCTCTCAGAGTTGAGGGAAATATGTCTGTTATTAAAGTAGATCAAAGAGGTTTTTTCTTCTTTGTTTTAAGCTTTTATTTGATAACCTGGTCTGCCTTAGAAGGGATATGTCTGTTTTCTAGTCCAGTTACCTATGCAGCCATGAAGGGGGACATAAGAAGGCTTCCTCAGATAAACAGTATACACCATGCCCAAAACAATGTGCTTTATTTTCCCTTCAAATAAGACAAGTTTCTCTGGGTTGCTGATGTCTTTCCATTATTTATTTGAAATTGCATTTTTCCAACTGATTTTTAGATCAGAAACGAAGTGTGTGATGTCACCAAGGCCAAAGCTGAATTACAGAACACGGAGAAACGTGCCCTTTCCACATGCCCACAGGTGTAAGCAGTCTTTAATCTGAGAAGTAAAGGAATTAACTTACTTTTGTTATTTTCATACAGATTGTAAAGCCATAGCTACTATACAAAAATAACTGTTGTGAATGGCTTTTTGGTTCTCTATTAAAACAAAGTCTTCTTGATCATTTTCTTTTTATTTTCTTTTCAGTGTGCATCATGGTTTAGTAGTGAGATTAGTATCTACCTATCTGTATGTGGAGACCTAACTACTTGCTATTTTAAAGCATCTCCAGCTTGCGTTCTTAATAAAATCTCTCCTACTAAAAGGTCAGCATCTCTGCACATGACATTATTTATGTGCAAAGCCCAATCCAGCTATGAATGTGTATTTCGGAGCTGTCATCCTTGAAAGTTTTCAGGAGTCTTTTTGTTGTCACTAAGGTTATATCTTACCTGAAATAAGGTTTGCGGTATCCTTAGGTAGTTATCTGTATGCACATAGTAGGTATGTATGATGGTATCTCTGGGTTTTTTAGCCATGTACTCAAACAAATGGAAACCATAAATGAAATCTTGACCCTGGGAAGTCAATTACAGTTTTGGGTCAACCTCACAGGGGTAGAATTTCAAATTAATCTTCCTCACTCCGTGAATCATTCTTTACAATAAAATGGTTCCATGTATTAGTCTCACACATTCATCACATGCCTTGGATTGTCCTTTGAATAGCTAATTTTTCCTGCAATTTCAATATACAATATATTGCTTGGAAGAAGTGTAGGATATTACAAAATAATACTGCAGATGATGAAGAAACTTTGTAGCAACATCATATCTAAGGTTAGATGAGCAAATTCTTAATTCTCACTGAAAAATATCATGAACATTTCATATAGACGCTTTCTTGCATAATGTGATAATGGACTGAATCTGCCTGTAATATGTGCTCATTTGGGCACATCATTAGGTGAAAGAGTAAACTGCTTGTCAAATACTGCTGGTACAGTGCACTTCCCAGTGTGCTGTGACCATGCAGTACAAGAATGAGGCATTCACATCTCAGGCATAATGGTTCAACTGGTATTGATTTAAGATAATTAGTAGATATTAAGTTTGCTCTTACTGTAATAAAATGAACCAGATATGTACCTAGCCTGGGCAAAAATGCTATTGGATCCTTTCATTTTCTTTGACAGAGCAGTAAAAAGCTATTTGGTGATTTTTTTTTTTTCCCCTGATAGCACAATCTGCATAATATTTGTTGTGGCCTGTTGCTGTAATCCCAGTCACAACAGGACCGCTCAGAAATGAATGACCATACAAGCAATATTCATATGGTATGATCATGTATTCTTACTGTGGAATTTGTTGTTGTGATGAAGGCAAGAGTCTGGATGTCGGATAGCGACATCTTTTACAAGTCTTCTGAAAAGCTCCCTAAACATATTAAATTAGGGATAGCATAAAGACTGAGTTGGAGAAGGTGGCATTAGGTAGACTTGCAGCACAACACTTCTTGAAAATGACAATTCCATTTTGGAATAAAGGGGAGATTAGGGGGTTACCATTTTTAATTCCAATAAGAGAAAACATTAGACATGCTTTGTAAAGTAACTGAAAAAGATGCACCTATACATGCTAAAAAGCCAGTGTTGATGCACTTACATCATGTATGTGAAAACCCTGATTTTAGCTCCCTGATCCAAGTTGGGGACCCTCAAACATTTTGATGGCTGGGCTGTGGAGTTAGTCTCCTTTCCCATGATGCATCTTCTGTCTGGATCTGCTTTTCACATACTTAGCACTTCAATAAAAAATTATTTGTGCCAGTCGCAGAGAGAGGATATAGACCAATGGAAGTCACCAGAAACATGGGTAATTCACATGACTTTAGAGCAGGGAAGTATTCTCGCTGGTGGGAGTCTGCCGTGTCCAGAGTGAGTTAACGCAAGAGACTGGGACTCAACATTAGGTTTCTGCATCCAAAACAAATAACCTAGTTACATGGCTGGGGAGGAGTTCTCTCTTCTGTCAGAAATTCTGCCTGACATTCCTCAGAAATATTTCCATCTAAACCAAAGCATCTTCACAGGGCATTATTGTTCCAGTGAAACAATGCTTTTTATTAAAAAAAAAAAAAAAAAAAAAAAGTTTCATTAACTGATATTTATTCTGACCAACAATAGTATTAGATTGTAGAGTAAAATCTTATTATGGTTAATTGTTTGATCCTGATGCAAACTCATAAAGGTCATGTTTGCTGTTGAGATCCCAGTCCTTTGTGCCCAGAGGGAATGTCAACCCGGGTGTGGTTGTGGCGGTGTGTTGGGGGAAGCTGTAGCTTAAAGGCTGTTAGAGTTCCCACCACCGCCACTGTTACCCTGAAATTCACACACACAAACAACCCTCAGCTGGTTCTTCGGGATAGTTTTTCTAGCTGTACTGATCCTCCACAGCAGCACAGATCCATCAGGGATCAGCAATACAGTTGCTTGATTTACTCAAAGTTAAGATAGGTTTCGTAAAAACTATTTCCGTTAGAAAATGATGTGTTGATAAACAACTTTTGATGAATTTCTAATGATTTCAGTTAGTATTCCAAACTTTTACAACTGAAGTTTATTAGAAGTGCTATTTGGTGAATATTTGAAACTACATTTCAAATTTCAAAAATTCAACATGAAGTTTTAATTTTACATTTTAAATTTGGATTTACTATTGTTAATTATGTATTTCATGATGTGTCAATACTTTATAACATCTACTATAGTACAGTTCTAATTTTCACTTTTCATTTTTAAAATCGTCAAGGGCAGCTGTTACTTAAATGCAAGTTGAAACATTTTATCTAATTTTCTAGGTCAACATGTCCCCTGTTTGTATTGTAATGAAACAGTTTGACACCTTAGCACTGTGATTTAAAAAACAAGGAGATCACTTAGTGTGTTATTAGAGTGCTAGGCATTTTCAGGCCCCTCGTGTTAGCCGGAGTCTTTTTCTTGACCCTGAAAACCTCTGATCTCCTAATTAATAAGACAAGTGCTTATATTCTTTTCTAGATCAAAGTGTCACCTGCTTCTGTTGTTGGTGGAACAGTTTGATATGTTGACACTTTGATATAGAAAATAAGATGAGCTGTTGTAATCTGCACTAAGTAGCAGCTGCTAATGTAAAAATAACAGAATGGTTAGAAGTTGGATGTCATAATGTGTCACAACATGACCTGCTCTATCATGCGGTACGTATTTCTCTTATTGACATGATGTGCAAAATGTAAAAGCATTGAAAACAGTGTAAGATAAAAATATTTCTTCAATGGTTTTAAAACATTTTTCCAGATTTTTTTTTTCTTGCTTATTCGTTCTAATTCAGAATGAAAGAAACCTTTGTTCCCCCTCCCAGTCTCCTGCTGCCCTGAGAAGACACCTGACCTCTTACTGTCCAGCTAGCCTGCTAATATCAGCAGTAACATACTTCTGCCCCATGAGAAATGGGGGCAATTCTCAGTTGTCCATTTGTGGCTAGATTCCATTTCAGACTCCAGATAACATAGGACCAAAGGAGTAGAAAGATATCTTATTGCCATCTTTCCCTGTTACAGAGCTCTACCAAGTGTAAATGATTGAGTCCATAAATTGCAGAAATGACCTTTGAGACTCTTCAGATTTCTCATCCAGCCTTCTTCTAATCCATAGGAATATCCTGGATCAGTAGAAAGCAAGCTGTTGGTAGCAACTATTACTGAGTTAGGGAATACTTGCGCATTAACAGGTATCTTGGTCAAGCCAGGGGAAAATGCTTTGGGTGGGAGGGGTGTCGGTTCTAATTGGGTTAATTATAATCTCAGTAAGAATAAAGTAAGAAAAACTATTCTACAAGAAGAGTACTTATTAAGCAAGAAAGTTAGGTCTTAGAAAACAGGAGGTATAGAGACAAATGAAAATTGCCAGAGGTTAAGCTAAATCGGCCCTTGGAAATGAAATTAAAACAAACGATAGTGTAACGACTGAAATGCGAACAAGGAAAGAGGAAATGTGCCACCACTCTGAGAATGGCATGGAGATCAAGGATAATCCAGATTAGATCCAGAAGTGTATGATTTTATTTTTTTTCTCTCAGCATTGGGCAATGATGATGTCAGCTAAGAAGACAGGGGTTAAGAAAAGTGAATGTATGGAAATGGAGTACATCATAGCTGTTCAGTAGATTGAACAGGAACATGTGCTCAGACTGGGATAATGGATGGTTTCCATCCCCAATTCTGAAAGAGCTGGTACCTGAAATTGCAGGAATGATAGTAAAGTTCTTTAATAAATCCTATGAGGCTGTGTACGGTGTAATATGACAGGGAATTAGCAGAGGCAGCGTCTGTATTTAGAAGGGCAAAAGATGTAATTCTGACAATTGTAGACCAGTTAGTCTTTATTGTGAGGCTTCAGAGTACATTTGGAAGGAAAATGTTTTTAAAACATGGATCCATCAACAGTGGATTGAAGTACAACTTTCACCCAAGTAAGATCATGCAAGAATTCTTCTTTGGTATGATAACTGGTTATTTAGACAAGGAAACTTGTTAAATATAAGCTGACACAGAAGCTTATGTGTGGTGCCATATGGAAAATTATTAATTACAGTGGAGAATGTGTATATTGTTATTTTACAAGCAGGCACAAGTTTAATGTGGGAAATGCTGCTTGCTGTTAACTGGGTTCACCTAGCATCTCTTGTTTGGAAGGATGGGCACGTTGAGCTCATGTCTGTCTGCAAAATGTCATGTACCCATGAAGGAGATGAGGGATTAGTCAAAGGCAATAAGGAACTAGTTAGCAGGAAGGCAACAGCAAACAGCTTTGAAAGGAGAAACGTTAAAGTCCAAGGATTTCACTAGTGGAATTTCTCTCCAATTTCTCACCAATTGGTGCTGAATCAGTTTTCTTTAATGCTGTCATTGAGAACCTTTGGCATGAAGAGCAACAGCGTACCAACAAAATTGCTTGATGATGCAGAGCTGGGAGATGTTATTAATACAAAATGGAGATATTATTAATAAAAGTAAGTTCAAGCTATCTTGCAGAAAGATTGGAATGGCCTCAAGTACTGGAAAAATAAAAGCAGTGGGGTGGAATTCAATGGTACCAAGTGTAAGGTATCATCATCATTTCAGGATGAATAAGAATTTCCACTGTTAGCTGGGTAATACCAGTGGGCAGGAGAACAGACAGAGATCAGAGGGTGACTGTGAGCAAAAGGGATGCAAGAATGTATCGGGYAAGATGTTTCCACTGGAGTTAGGACATACTGCTAGCAGAGTACTAGAGATGAGAGATGGGTTTGGATTGATCAGGACGATGGAGAGCCTGCTTACTGAGAGGTAACAGAAAAGGTTGTGTTTGTTTAGCCTATATGAGGAAGGAAAAATACATGCTCCCTATAAATATATATAGGTGAAAATATATATGCTCTCTATAAATGCATGAGAAAAAAAATCAGTAAAAAGATAAARCTATGAAGCTTTATTACTCAAGTTCATTGAATGGTTTTTTCCTTCTGTTGGATGTTGAAAATCATTATAAAAGCTGTCTCTCACCCACAGGGAACCTGACAGCATAGGATGCTGTGTGTTCTTACCTCTTTTGATTTAGATTAGAGTTGAGGGTGCTCGTGTTTCCCCTAGAGGAATTAGGAAAAGATAAAAACTAGTTTTACCCTCTGTTTTTCTTTGCTTAAGTCTTGTATTTTTCCAGCCTTTGGGTTAAGAAAACACGTAGCATTGTTCATTTAAATGTTTTGAACCAAAAGCAACAGCAAAAGGATCAGTAATAAGATTTTCTTAGTCAAGATCTGGCTATTTTAAGTTTGATATGTAGCAATTAGCTTTTAGATTTAATTGGAAAATTTAAATTTTCAACAAGTAACTGTTTGCTAAAATGCAAAATGGGAGAAGTGTAGAAACAAGAATTCTCTTTTGCAGGAAAGTGGCATGGGGGACAGAGAAGGGGGAAGGATCTATCCATGTTAAGCCAAATATGAAAGCGTAGGAACTTATGGGCAAAACAGAATTGTGAGAAAAAGACCATATCCCAGTGATGAGAATACCCTTTCAGGGTTAAACAGGAACTTCATTGAGGGTGACCCCTATACCAAAGTGGTGACYGACTTCACCTCTAAATTGACCTTTTTAGGGAAAACCTCCACCAGAGGAACCTGAGTGTAATTCTTTTTCTTCTTGTTGCTCCTTCATTACCCTACCTTCCAAAAAAATTTAATCAAAACCGATCCATTTCTGTGAAGAGTTCTGATTTCCACAGCTTGACATTTTCCAAAGGAATAATATTTTGTTAAAAAGTTCCCGAGCAGCTATTGTTATTACTAGAGGTGAGCTCATGTAGGATTTTTGCCATGTGCACTATGGATGGATTTCAATATATATTATAGGAGTCTTCCAAACGTTTTATAGTAGTGCAGGCGCCATTATTTTAGCTAGCAATTTAACTTTGTGATGGGCACTGTTTTGCTTTCCTTCTTCTAGTGAAGGAAGGCATCTCTCTTTTGGGAGGATATTTGAGTCATTTATTTGTGTTTACTCTTCTTCAGACCTGTGAATGTTGGGTCGTTTTGTCGCATGGCTGCATGCTGTGCACAAAAACTCCTGTGCTTGAATTTTTGTTGGTCTCATGCAGCTCCCTAGTATCAACCCCACTACATGCTACTGAGGAGGTTAGCAAATGTCTACTTCTCTTCCCTTCAGTTTTTGTAGCTGTTTTGGTTTTGGTTTTTTTTTTTTTTTTTTTTTTTTTTTTTTTTTTTTTTTTTTTTTTTTTTTTTTTTTTTTTTTTTTTTTTTTTAAAATCCAAAGCACCTGATTCTGCTGTTATTTTTACTGGTGCAAACCCAGATGCAAACCCAGTCAAATCAGCGCAGTTTGCTGAAAAACTGACATAAATAAGAGTCTTCAGACTCTAGTGCCTTCTGACTTTTGTCCTGAAAAGCAAGTGGAACATAAGGTGTATTTTTTATGATAGTTCTCCAAAGAGACTAGCCGTTAATCTCTCCGTGAGTAGGTGTGTCAGCTGCAAACATTTCCTTCCAGTCTACCATTTCAATCACACTTCACAGTACACTGAAAATTGGCAAGGATGTTAATTATTGGCCTCTAGAACAAACCACCTACTTTGATTCAAGCTTGTTTTCCAATTTTTAAGAATGTTGTTTCACCTACAGAACAGTATAATTACAGAAAATAGCTTGGTTTGGCTAACATCCTTGTGTTCTGTGAGTTCTGCTTGCAAGGCAGCAAGCAGCACTGGGCAAGAGGCTCACCTGCAGAGTATTTTAACCTCTTGCTGACAGGAGTTAGGGCTTGCCAGCATCCAGTACCTTGTTTTCAGTATCAGAAGCTCTAAACCACTGTCACTCAGAGGTTAAACATTAACGCTTTCTGCTTTTAAAGCTGAAGGAACCGTCCATATAGTAAGAAAGTTTGTTTTTATTCTCCAGGGAACTTCCTGTTAAAATTTTATGAATGCCTGTTACAGGAGCAATTACAGCGGTGGGTCCTGTACCCCAGCAATGCAAAACCCCAGGTGCAACGTGACACACTGAGCAGCACGGTGGAGAGACTGGCTGTGTAGCTGCATTTGTGCAATGCGGTGTTTAATAAAATTTGCCAGGAGTCAGCCATGTATCCAGGACATGATTAATCAACCAGCAGAATAAATTGCCCATAGATGACTGGGAGTTGACAGTAAACAGTAAAACACCTGCCTTGAAGACTTACAGTCTTAACAGACAAACAGGAAACAGAAGCAAGTGGGAGCCCTGTTTTGGGAGAGAGATTTTGAGGCATACAGACAGAGTTGTTCATGATAATACAGCGAGTCTGGCAGAGCTAGAGGCTGAACTCTGTGCATATCCCTTCGTTTGTTCGTGGCTCATGTAACAGGTCTTTAATTTACCAAGAAACTTTTCCGCAACACTGTCCTGAAGAGTTGGCAGAATCCGCAGTCAGCATTTCTCACACGTGTGCCCCTTGGTTTGGGGCTCTACAATTTGTACAATTAATAACTTACACCATGAATTAAAAACATTGGAAAGCAGCCCAATGCTCAGGCTCATGTGTCAAAGAATTGCTGTGCAAGCCCGGTCTTATTTGTTGTTACAATAATTAATCATCTGCTGATTTTGAGATAATTTATATGGTACCTGGGCCCTCAAGGGAGTCCTGCAGTGCTATTGAAACTGGACATTTTAAAATTAATGGTGATTAAGCTATAGAGCCGTATTAAATACACACGAGTACTTATTTCTTCTACCTCCTCTTTAACCGTAAGGCCGTGTCGGGGCTGGCTACCTTCCTGACCTTACAAGCCACATGCTGCAATTTCCATAAAGGCCGTGAGTCACAAGCCCTTCACAGCGTGGTGTGAGTAAACAACAGGAGGGGGAACATCCGGGAGGGTTCACAGGTGGGAGATGACAGCGGTTTCTCAGGGATTCCCTCGCTCCACTATAAAGCAGGTCCTGGGTGAGAATGCACCCAGATCCCAGAGCGAGCCGGCGGTGCCAGCCTCAACAGCCCCCGCTGGCTCATCGCCTGCCGCCGCTCAGGGCGCAGGTTATCCGCCAGCTCTCCTGCCTGTAACATCAGCCAGTGGCTCCCAGCGCAGCAGCCGCGCTTCACAGCCGGAGAGCCGTGTGCAGACCAAGAGTCGTGCATCGGTAGTTTGTGGCTGAGTGCCTTGCTTCACTCTCCATATGTTGGTCAACAGTTTTGCACTATAGGAGTATTATATCAATATGAAATATGTTTGCTGAGAAACACTTGGCTGAACTGAAGAGATCTAACCTTAGCCATTCAAAAAGTTTACCATATACGTGAGGGAAGCCATTCAAAACATCAGCCTGCTGGGGAAAAAAACTAGAAAAAATTGCAATGCTAGAACAAGAAAGGATTTTTTCATGAGAATGAAATAGGCGGTATTACAAAACAGTATAACTTTATATATGTCATTATAATAAAGCATGACTGAAATGAATGCACAAAGGATTGTTATGTTTTCAAAGCAATGTGAATATTCTGAATAAATTGTGTATCATTTGTTTATTGTTTTGCAGGCAGACTTGATAGCCTTGCAACAAGAAAAAGAGGCCGCTCTTCAACAGTGCAGAAAATTAGAAGAAGAAATCCAGACATTGCGTGTTTATTACAGGTAAAATAATTAATACTAATATAAATCAGTGACTCATAGGGGAAATTTTCTGTACTGTGTGAGACTCTGAGTGAGGAAATGGCCTTATCAAATAGGTATTTGTTGGAAATGTGAATACATCAATGAATCAAGGCCTGCATTTCTGCTTTACTGCTCACAAACCATCTCTTTGAAATAGAAGTCCTTTTCTTATAGCCTAAATTTTCTATTAGTTTCTTCTAAGGGAAGGGGAGGGTTGCTGGCGGTTGATTCTCATATAAATGAAAAAACTGTTATAGCGATGCGTTCACTTAAAAACACGAGGACAAAAGAATCAGTTGACATAAGTGCTTGTTTCTTCCCTGGTTGTTTGCACATACCTAACGTAATCAACATAGATTTTAAAATAATAAAACCTGTGATTCTAAAAGACTGTTTTCTTTTCAACCCCAACATAATATGCATGTTTTAATTCCTTATGTTCCGTAGCAGTACATAGAATGAGAGAAATAGCCATTCTCTCATTAATTTAGGCGGGCTGCACTGAACATTTACATGCATCAGTGGGTTTTAGTCCCTAAGGAGAAGCTCTGTGTGGTCCAGTGAAGGAGTTAGGTTGTTTTATGGAGTGATGTTGGGTTACAGCTCTCATTTCATCCTGACCTCCTGTGTGAGAGGGGATACAGAGCTGCCAGCAGGTTAAAGGCAGGAGAATTGGCATCAACACAGCAGAAAATTGTGAATCTGAAGGCTGAATGTCTGTGATGAGGGATGTGGGCTGCGGAGGTAAATAATAAATGTAGTGTGAATATTATGTTCATTGGAAATAAAGAGGACTAGTTAGTTATGACTAAAAAGCATTTGCAGTAGCAGAACTGTGTATGTTTACAGTGTTTCAGCATTTACAAGTGAAAAATACTTGGGTTTCTAGAGGTTTTTAGAGTTTCCCCTTCTCATTAAGTTTATTAAAACCTTGGAGGGAAGTTTCAAAAACAACTTTTGTTCCTAAATCTCATAGGCATTTATTTAAAGCCTGTTAATAGTGAATAGAAACCCCAAGCAATTTGTGATTATTGCTTTTAATGAATTTGGTCAGCATTTAGTGTGTGCACAAATTACGGTATGATTTACCAAGCTAGAAAGAATTTATTATAGCGCCCTTATTACTCACTTAAATGGGATTTGTAGAATAATTTTAAAATAGAAATGCAATTTTTGTATTGATATTTCAGAAATTAAGAGTTTGCTTGTGTTGGTCCCTGCACATTGCAGGAGATTTTTCACTGACTTTTGAGTTATGTTTTTGAGTTAATGTGTCAAGTTTGCACTAACATATAGTATTTAACAAGGGTAGTAGACAGCAGCCTCAGTTTACTGATGTAAATGCTTTAAATCTCAGAAATTTTAACAATAATGACTTGCAGAAATCACCATTAGAATGTACTATGTTATTAACTTATGGCAAGATTTAGTCATAAGGTGTGGAAATACTCATCTGAATATCCCCTGGGGCAAGAACTATTGTATCACTACTAAGTTATACAAGTTACATAGTAGTTCAGAACATCAAAAATGAAAGATTTTATCTCCTACCTCATTGTTCTTAGAGGATGTTTTTTTTGTAATGCGTTCTGAAGTAGACACACAGAGGCACAGATTGATTGGGGATGGCAGGGTCCGCTGGAGGTTATCTTGTCCAACCCCCCTGCTTAAGCAGGGCCACCTAGAGCAGTTGCCCAGGACCATGTCCAGATGGGTTTTGATTATCTCCAGGGATAGAGACTCCACAACCTCTCTGCATAGAGACACTGTCCAAGCATGCAGAGACACGGCTAGGAAAGCCAAAGGCCACCTGGAATTGTTGCCTTTTACATCACTCACCAGGTTCAAGAAGGGCTCCTATAAGTGCATAAGTAGCAATGTTTGAGGTCTCTATCTTTTTCCTTGGCTAGAAATTAATTGCACCATTATGAGGGTTCTTATGAACATCTTAACGTTTCGGTTACAGTTTCCCATATATTACATGAACATCTGCAGCCTCTGTCATGCAATAGTGTGGCAGTACTTTGAACACATGCCAAATGAGGTAGATGAAGAAAAGAATATATGACGTGTGCATAAAGCTTCGGGGACTGTATCAGGCCAAGGGTGGGCTCGCCACAATAATCACAAATGACAAAGTAGAGAGTGCATTTCCCAGGCCATCCCAAATGAGTGAAAATTTACTCTCTGTTTTGTATGTGGAGACTAGTTAAGGAATGCTTGTGTAGATGTCTACTGGGTCTTTTTATTTCCTTTTACTGCTTGCCATGCTATGGTAATCTAGAGTAAGCACTGAGAGCGTTTTTCAGCCTGTTTTGGACAGAGGTGGAAGTTTGGTGCTTTGATCCAAGACAATTTGCTGTTCAAGACTACGTTTCCCTGGAGTTATTTCTCTTTTGGACTTCAGAGCTCCCCAGTGAGCAAAATACAGGCTTCCACACATGCTCCACTCCTCATCTGAACTGTAGAGCTGCAGTGAGACGCGTTATTATGCAGGCTGCACATTTCCTTCACCTAGTGTTCTCTCATCCCTTTGCCAGCTTCTCCCACCTTCTGTCATCTCTGAGGTGCCAGCATGACAGCATCTTGGGAATTTTGGCTCCGTTTGGTGCCTTCTCCTCCTTCTGCTCTTAGGTCTTCCTTGGCCTTAGAAAAAGCATTTTCTCATACTTTTCTTCTTTGTTTCCTTGTTTTAACTGAGATTCCTACATCATCCTTTAACTTAGGAGAAACAAATTTAAGAAAAAAACCAAATACTAGAGGCTGTTAAATGTTAAAGTGTACAAGTGATACCTAAAGCCATACCTTAACGCACAATCACATTTTAGGGGTTTGGTCATAAAAGTAATGACTGTAATATTAACAATTTTTAAATGCATGCATGTGTAAACAGTAACATTAAACTGTGTAATTTTATACTGATCTGTCTTTCACTAACGTTAGTATAATCCCGAAAAAGTCAAATATCATTTTATTATACAAAATCAGGGAAGAGATATTTAGGTCCAGAATATCTGTATGTGTGAACATGCAACTGTATGTATACACAGGCATGCTCAAAGGAGGGAAACAAGTGGAGACCTTCAGGAAAAAAAACAATCCCCTTTTTTTTCTCCAGGAGAAAGATCCCTGCTATCTAGAATACTGCATCCAGTTTTGGGTCCCCAGTAAAAGTAAGACATCTATAAATTGGAGTGAGCTTGACAGAGGGCCACCAGTATGGTCAGGAAGCTGTAGCATTTGCACTGTAAAGAGAGAATGAGGGTACTGCTCTTGTTCARCCTGGAAAAAAGAAATACTTCTTTGGTGGCTTCAGGGAGACCTAACAGCAGCCTGACAAGTGTCTATGAGGAGGTTATCAAGAAGGACAGGCTCTTCACAGTGCTGCATGACAAGAGGGCGAGAGAAAAGAGTTTCAGACTGGTTATAAGGGAAAACTTTTTCACCATGAAGGCTGTCCATCATTGGAACAGGTTGCCCAGAGAGGTTTTGCCATCTCCATCTTTGGAGATTTCCAATGCCTGACTTGATAAATTCATGAGTAACCTGGTCTGATCTCATAGTTGCTATCACTTTGAGAGGGAGGTTGGTTGGACTAGAGACCTCCAGCAGTCACTTCCAACCTGAATTATTCTACAATTCTGTGATCTGGTAGCTGCTGCTGTTTGAAGCCATTCGATTTTTTTTTCTCCAACTGTGAAAGAAGTCTGTGTTGTAAACCATACTTCTTTGCAGATGAAGTGGAAAGTGAATCCTAGCTGAAACTGGAGTTTCATGGAAGGCCTGAAAGAATCAAACCAAAACTAAAATGAGCTTTTGGGGAATAAATGATGGAACATTGATTTCCATCTGAATTTTGACTTTCTGAAAAGAAAGCACATCCCAGAACAATTCCAGGCTTCTTTAAAAGGAAAGAGAAGTGAAAAGGAGGAAGAAGAAAAGGAGGAAGAATCTAATTCAGATACAGAAAGGAGAGGAAGTTGGCTCCAAATAAATTTGGGCAGGTTCTCTGCTTCTGTTTGTTCATCTTATGTCATTTCTGTGTCATGTCTCAAAATGAAAATTGCATTTTCTGGATAGTAACCCAAAAATACATATCAGAAATGAAAATTTGCATAACAGGTAGGAACAGTATAGAGTTTCTAGCTTACTAATGTAATTGTCTCAACACAGTACTTTTTAAACTAGGGATTAATGCAAATCATAGGTCCTCAGTGACCAAAGAAGGCTATATCCAAATAATCAGTTTTGAAGTATGTGGGAGTGTTAATCCCACTACCTCTTTCTCACATAGCTCTGTTGTTTGAACATCATCACAAGTTTTTTATTTGCATATTTTTCAGTTACGTAGTCTGTCCATTTTTGTAACCAGTTTCCTTCTGTTTCAATAATGCTTCAAAGTGAACTTCTCCTACATGTTAAAATGCTGACAAAGACATATGCTATTGCTTACTGATTATTTTTCACATATTAGCTAAAACAGTACAACTATGTATGAGAAATATATCACTATACAGGGAAGTACATATATATTTTTCCAATTTTTTTGTTTTAAAAAGTCTAAAATATTTCACTGAAAAGCTCTGGCACCAGCAGTTTTCACAGGCAAATAATTTGAACAAATTCTAACTAGTACACCAAAAGGTACGCCTCTAACATATCAACCTCATTGCAAGGAAAGATAAGAGATCAAAATAAAAATACAGGCTTATCCTTACTTACAGGTATGTTTTTGATAGGTTTTGTGTTGGGATCAGATGCAGTGATGCTCAATTCAATAAAATTATTGTTTACTCTCCTGCTGTGTAGGATATATACATCTGCGTTAGTTCACACACCTTTGATATGTCCAGGCTCTAAGGTAAAATTTAGGGATGCTTTTAGTAAGTTTGAGTAGTTATTTCAATGACAATTTAAGAGGCTCCTTTGTGACTTAATCGAGTGCTCTAAAAGCCATATATTTGCCAAGTCTGATGTTCACAGGGGAGGAGGGACAGTGAAAACTTTTTGCAAAAAATCTTTATCCAAAGGTTCTTCCAATTTGCTGTTGAAATGTGTGAGATGCAGAAATAGCTGCAGGCTGGAAGTCACAATGGGAAGAAACTTACATTTATCGCAGCAAATTTCCTAATGAACAGACATTTGAAAAAACTTGCAGTGTTAAAATGAAATTTAATTTAGAATTATTTTTCACTCTCCTGAAGTTGAGATGAAGTAAAGATCTGAAAGAAAGATCATAGTAACGTGGAGAGATGCAGTTTTAATGGCAGATGCATGTCACAGTCCCAGGAGTTGCACATTGCAGAGTAATTGGACTCCGTAAGTTAGGACCAACATGCAGGAAAAGGATAGCTTATTTTACGGTTATGTGACAGTTTTCAATAATGAAATAGAAGAGTATCTTCAGTGAAACCCCTTGTCATAGTAAGTACTGTGACCTGAAATAAATATTTTTAGAATCAGATCAGTCAATATGGGTAGCTTCTCCATCAGAACTGCAGTTTTGTTGCTTCCTAACCAGTTGTATCGCTTCTAAAAAGTTACAAACTGTTGAAGAAGTTTAATAAAATTTTAATCTAAAAGCTCCTAATGCTCCTGATGCTTCCATTAAATTGGAATTCATGTTTAAGTGACATGAGCAAATGGTCTAAATAACAATTGTTGTTATGGCTGTCCATATATTCTTCCCACAAAGTCTCTTGTAAAATGAGGTGGAGGTTCATCTTTTTAAAGATTGAAATTGAGTCATGAAAGAGAAGAGAACCAAGAGGTTTTTATTATTTCCTCAAATGAAAGACTTACAAGCACAGGGACAAACTCAATTTTCATTTTAATTACAGAACTAAATCACCCTGTAACAGGAGAAATAGGTGAAAAAAAGACACTTTGCAAGGCATTATTTGCAGTCCTGGAAAAAAAGGCTGTTTTCTATTCAAGCTCTGAATACAGTGGTGTGTGTTTAGTTTACTTCCATTCTATAGTTTCATGGCCGATGTTATGGAATATAATACTCAGATGGTACCGTTTCAACCATGCTCCATGGATGCTGTGCATGGATATATAATGGTGTAATTCTTGCTGTTAGACTGTTCCTCTCATTCCAGCTTCAAGGGCTATTAAAAGCTATAAATTATTCTACCTACCATGTCATATTCATCCTCTTCTTGTATGCTATGTGGTTCATAGCCACTGCAGTGGCAAGTCAGAATACAACTGCCTAAATATTCGGTCTCCTGTTCTCTGACTGACCCCTGTTCAAACATTTCAGCCTGTTTGTTCTGCCATCTCTCAGTCTTTTTCAGAGATTTCTCCAGATTTCTCTCAGGGGGACATGATGTGAAGCAGAAGATTGGGCTGCTCTAACATCCAGCTTCCCAGTCCAAATGAACTGGAACCCATTTACAGTGGGATTAGTGAGGCTGCAATCACTAGTGCAGAGTGGTGATCTCAGTCCTTCCTCTAAAGCAATAGCAGGATACCTTGAGCACCTGCCCCCACAGTTTACCTCAGAGAACTGGTCTTGTCATGGCTGGTTTTTTATCTCACTTTTTTAGTTATGGCCGTTGACTCATTTTCCTGCTCTTTTCATCCTTTCTGCTCACTGCTGTTCTGGCAGTTGCTGTCGTTGTTTCAGTATTAGTTGCTTTAGGCATAACATGGTATAATTACAGTCATTAAGAAGAATGACCGGATAATGATATCACTGTAAACCTACTGTTCTTTTTGCGGAACAATTTTGGGGAGATCAGGGAGAAGACGGCAGTTGTGTTTTAAGTATTCTCTGTCCTTGCAGCAGTGAATTCTATTTTATCCAAGTTTCAGACACCTGACATCAAACATAAATCTTGAGCTAATTAAATTTCCCGCTTCCAAGCAGAGGAGAGATTCTCTTTTATATCAAAGAGATGAGGTGCTTGCATCTACTATACAGTGGGAGACAGTGTGATACGTCTTCTTGTGAAGGAACCTAACCCACTGCAATTCGATACAGCCCAAAATATGGAAAACAATGGCTCTGTAAGGGAACACTAAGGTTTTTGTTTGTTTTTCATTATTATAAAAAACCTCAGGTACTATCCAAACTATATTTCTTAGTTTATTCTCTACATATAAAGTCCCACTGATTTCTGTGGGACATTTGGATGTGCAAGAAATGGATATTTAGCCCTTGTTTGTGGTTTGGTTTTTTTTTTTTAATGTGCATGCTTTCTTCCTGTTTGTTTGTTGAACTGAGTGCTGAAAGTAGTAAAAAAAATTTTTTTTTTTTCATTGTCTTTTAAATCTGATTGGTTAAAACCACACCTTCTCTGAGCAACCTGTGGAGGTTTCAGTGAATTTTAGTCAATTTGTGGGGGCAAGGGGAGCCAACACCCTGGTAATTTGGACCTGGGGTTTAGAATCTGCAGGTTCAAGCTTCTCCTCTGTTATCATGCCACTTGCCAGTGGGGTGCTGCAGCCCCAAAAGAATTGGGATTTTAAGTTGCTGGGTCTTTCTCACTCTGTAGTCCCATAAGCATTTTCCCACTGGTAAGCCCGTCTGTCGTCTTTCCCTTTGTCTCCTTATTGCTTGTGTGGTCACAGCTCTTGTTAGTGTTACAGGAGATAAAAGACCAGGGTTTGGGGGCTGTTTCATGAACTGGATCAGACAGCTGAAGGGGGGAAAACAGATCAGTAAGCTGCTCTGCTTTGGCAAAGCAGCTGCATGAAGTTTTACTGGCGCTACTGAGACAGCTGTATTTCACAGTGTCTTGGTGCAGGTGAGTGGTGGAGGCAGAGCCCTACCTTGTTATCCTTGTTATCCTTATGTATTTCATACTTTATTGGATTTATTATCCTCTTCCCCCTGCCCTGTTCCCAGATTTCTTGTTCTCTAGCCTGGAATTTATTATTGTTTCTCCTTCTGCATTTGCTCTACTTTATAGCAATAATAAAGTCAGAGAGATTGACTTTATAAATCAGTGGATAGGGAACTTTCTTGGGAGTGTGGCAGACCAGACTCGCATCTGTACTCCAATTAATATTTGATCATTTACACGGAAGAGGGATGGTAGAGAGAGACTCCAGTATATACCATAGGCTTGGTGTTTACAGTGCCTGTTTGGCAGGCAATGAAAAGGCAAAGCAATACCTGAACCCATTGGGGGGGATGGGGAGTGTCTTTTTTTTGCCTCCCAATGGAATATCTTAGTCATCAGAGTGCTCTCCGACCTTCCTCTCTCTCATTCATTTAGAGACACACACAAAAAATACTTTTGAATGTTTCTCTTTTTGCCCTGACATGATTTTGAAAATTTTCCCATCTCACTGGGAAAAAAAATTGTAGCATGGAAAAACAATTTCCTACTCAGCTTTATAAAAGCTTCGAGGGAGAGGAAGCACTGAACTGTCAGAGATCCCAGCCGCCTGATGGAATAACAAGCCACCCCACACCATCCCTGCAACCAGCACAGAGGTGAATGTAGTACACTCAAATTGCCTTGTGCTGCTATTGACGCAGGCATGGATTGGTCTGACCTACATTTTATGAAATCTTTGTGCCTAATGTTTCCAGGGGCTGGCTCTTGGCCTTCAGAGGTGCCTTGCCGATAAAAAACACTAAGCAGCAGGTCCAAGGAGGAACATGGGCAGCGTGAATATGGACCGAAGTGCGTAACACGTTCTGTGATGCAGTTTTAATTTGTACCGTGTACTGTGCTCATTCTGCTACTGCTTCTGTTATTGGGTGTGTTATATTGGCAAGCTCTCTCAAGTTTTTAAGATTAGTTGAGGACGAACCAGCCACTTGTTGTGCCAAGCACATTAAAGCTAGAAGCACTCCACAACTCCTTATACTGTATTTCATCAGACTTGAGCAGACTTCTTCCCTACCTATTTGCTGTTGTGGGGTAACATGAACTAAAACACTTACATTGTCGTTTTTGCCAGGATGGACCTTTTCAGATGAGTTTCTGCTCTTCTCTAAGAGCAGGGATTTGCTTGATGGAAAGGAATTCCTTGCCAGCGGATGCTGATATGGTCTCACGACTCTGTATACATGGCCCTGCTAGCTTTCTGTTAGCAGCTCTCCTTCGCCTGGCTGATTCTTTCCCCTTCTCTTTTACCTCCTCTCTCTGTGGTTTTCTGTTACGACTTCTTTGGTTTCTCAGTGAGCTGAAAAGTCTAGGAAGTGTAATTTTGTTCTGTGCTTTTTGGAATAAGTACATAGCTAGAGGTTTCTAGGAACCGTTTTTCAAATTTGTTAAAGCCTGATAAAATGGAGTTATTGGAAGGAAGGTTTAAAGTCTCTGCAAGAGCTACCTGGGAACAACCGACTGACTGCTACTGACAGGTTGGAGTAGGTTAGTAATACAAAGTATTCTGTTCCTGTAGAAATACTTGTAAAAATTAGGACATTGAGATCAGTAGAGTTATTATCTGTTCTGTATAATGTAAGGATACTCAAAAGAAACATTGGAAAATCTATAAAGAGTATATGCAGGATTATGAAATCTGTTATCTGGTAGAAAGGGTATGTGACCAGAGGCTACATATTCTGACTCTGCCATTGAAATGCTGAATGAATATAGATGAATCACATCACTAAACTCTGTTTCAGCTGCTTTATTTGTATAAACTGAATAAGAAGTTTTACCATTTTCCGTAACACCTTTAGATACACCTTTCATATGACTATGAAAATGCAGATACTCCTACTTTAAAACAAGGGAAGGAAAACAGATACAGGATAAGAAGCAGCCCTCTCTAGAGCAAGTTAAAGAAATATAGGAAAACTGTGTGTAAGAAGAGCTGTTTGAAAGACAAATTTTCCCATGAGAAGTTTGAAAGAAAATCTAAAACTGCAAAAAAAAGAATTCAGCTTGGCCTATAAATACTGTATGAAAGGGAATTTCTTTTGTTATGAATATGATATTTAGAAATAAAGTAATAACATTGCCAGGAGGACTTTAAATGCCATTTCTTTTTTGTTGATTTTTCACAGGACATGTTTTTATGTTAAAATGTCAATTCAATAATTAAAAAAAATGTTCATTTTGATGTGTTTCAGTTCAGTTCTCTTCAGCTGAAGAACTGAAACAAAATAGCATTTCAAGTTGAAATGTCAAGGTGAAAGGAAAATTTTCACTTAGAAATTTGCCACAGGAAGCCAACATATTTTTTGTGTTGGAATTTACATCTCCCAATAAAAAAAAAATATTTGTTTAGTGAGAAGACTTTCCACATGAGCAATTTTCAGCTAGTGCTAGACGTAACATTGCTTTTCTTACTTTGAGCTTAACCCTGCTCTCAGTGGAGTCAATTGAAAACTTCTGTTAGGAAGTATCTAGGAATTGAGGTGGCAGGAGAAGTCCTCTGCCTGTCGCAGAACACAAGCCAGAAGACTACCCACCTGTTGTGTTTACAAAGAGAGAAGCAGAGAGTAAGGTATTTTCTTTATTCAGTTGCTTTTTTAAGTTAGAGCTTTTATTAAATTGCTACATGCATGCCATGCTGATGCCTTTTACTGGAAAATTTTCCATTTTTACATTCCGTCCACGAGCTGCTTTTATAACTAATGTGATAGAGGGCTTGTGTTTTGGAAGCTGAAGGTTTTTAACATTGTGTCCAGCATTGCATAATGATGTGTTACTCATCTGGTATGGGTAATTCTTCCAGTATAGGTGTGAAGGCTGTCATTTTTAGAGAGGGTAGGGACCGACTTGGAAGCTTCAGCCACAGTTTTCCAGTGAAGAAGTGGGCCTGCTGGGATTTGCAAAATTCTGAGCCTCCCAAATATTTGAGTAAAATGTAACATGTTAGTAATAGTTTGCTTTTATAAGCTGCAGTTCGTATGCTCATGACAGGAAGGAGAACTAGCACAGAGCACTTGGGTTTTTTCCTAACACCACCAAGAAAGCATGTAAGCAGCGGTATGGAGCTGCTGCCTCACTAGCAGAGAAGCCTTTCTGGCTGTGAGTTTGGAAGGAAAAGCCACAGAAGGAGAGGGAGGGAGTTACGCCGAGTGAATCATCAGTGGTATATTTTCTTTGACAGCGAAGTGAGTTTAAAGAAGCTCTTCCCCTACCTGAGCCACTTCATGTTCTGGTTTTGTCTTCTTTTCTCTTAATCTGTGCTGTATCAGTGGTACAGATTAGAGCATGGCCACCCACAAATGTTTTCATGAGCAACACAGAAGTGCTGTGTTTCTTTCTTTCTTTCACCTTCTTCAGACTGCTAGCTAGYCACACTTAGTATGAAGGCTACTGAATTGAAAAATACAATATTGCAGGGTGTGATAGTAGAATTTTCTTCTGGCGACTGGTAACTAGTGTCCTGAGTGAGTAAAAGGGCCACGAATCAGATCTCAGAAGGAAGAGAAACCTGCAAGTCCTGTAGTCTCACTACAGGACCCACTGATGATTGGAGCAAATAAAGTCATGGTCTGCCACACAGATTCCACCATTGTGTGTCTCCCATCATCAAGAGAGCTATTTTTATGCAGTTTTTCCCACTTTCTTAAGGCTGCTGCTTTCATTTTTGAGAGAAATTTCTTGGCTCTGATAATTTAAATATTTTTTCTTCATGCTCGACATCGTTGTTGCTTCCAAGCTTTCAGGGTTAATAGCACGTGTCTGTACCATTCAGAAGACACCAGGACAAAAACCCTGATCACCACAAAATAAACTTTCAGATGCCCAAATTGTTTCAAGAGTTAGAGTAGGAAATAATTATGGCAATCATGTAAAATTTGTTCATAAATGTTAACATTATAAAATCTGTAACTGCAAGGGGTCTCTCTCTTTTCAATGTAAATTTGTTTTCAGTGCTGGCCAAACTAGATTCATACGTGCAAACAGTATCTGCCCAAAAGCCAATAACCTAAACTATAAATACAGTAGTTTATTTGAGATTTGTTTGCTTGTCTTCTGTATCTTTTTTTTTTAAAAACAAAGTAGGAAAGTAGTGAAAAAAAATGAGAGAGTGCTCATTTGTCTTTTCTATTATTTATTTGTTATGTATTTATTTTGTTAGTATTTCTGGTGCTTGCAGCAGGAAAAAAACTCCTTTTATTTCATTCATCTATTCCTTTAAAATAACATAGTAAGTAAGAAGCGTTGGGTAGAAACATAGTGAAGTCACAGTTGGATATTACTGTTACAAGATAGGAGATGACAATGGTATCTTTTTAGTTATCTGTTATCAGTGGTGTCATTAAACCTAATGATGTGCTAAATAATAAAAGCAGCCTTATCGCATCGCAAGGCCTTGAATTGTCTCAAAGTTGCCATGCCTGTGGGTTCCCTTTGGCTTTCGGAAAGGGTTTGGAGTCAGAAGAAGCTGCAGTTCAGAGTGCGTTTATGCGATCAAAGCTCTTTAGACAGATGGCTGCTAGCACTCCAAAATGATTAAAATATGTTCCAAGCAACATCAGTCTGTAGGCTTGGGGACCGAACCTTTCATTAGTCAATAAAGGGTCTTGAGTTCTTGAAAATGAAATCTTTAAAAGCTAATAAGGCTGCTGGTTTGCTCTGAGCTGTTTCTTTGGATTTGCAGTTGTGGATTGGACTTGGGCCAGTATCTGTCCAATAATATGAGGCTTTAAGAAAAAAAATCTGGTTACAAGAGGCCTCCCAGCAGACCTGCCTGTTAAACAGTGTGGCCAAAATTTTCAGTCTTGGATATGTAAGTTTAGGCACTTGAGTTTGCATTTAGGGAGCTGGGAAGGGATCTGCAAGTGCCCCTTTGGAAAGCCAGTCGCTCACTGGAGCATAGTTTAACTATAGGCACCAAAGCTTGATCATTTTGACCTGTTCTATTTTATTTTTAAATCCTTATGGGTTGACCCAGGAGCATCTCTAGAATACGTTCAGGATACCATAACCAAGATCATTAAGCAAGTTTTCCAGAGCTTCTAGAAATCAGTAATATTACTTACAGCGTTCTCGAGTGTTGTCAGTGCTTGCCAAATATGAACGTGCCATACTATAGCTTGGTGCCACAGTGCAGTTGGGTTTATTCTCTTGTCTACACCCAGCTTGTGAGAGATAGCAACTGGGGGCTTGTGCAAATGCAAAGTGTCTGTAACCTCTGCATGGCTATGTGAGGGCAGCAGCAATAAATGTCTGTTTATAAGATATTAACAAATCCAAGCCTTCTGTTTCTTTTTTTTCTTTCTCCGACAGAGGAGAAACAGCTCTCACAATTTGTAAACTTCTGAACTTGAAGTGTTCTTGCCCCGTAGACTCTTTCCACAGAAGTCTCAAAATCTGAATATATGTAAATTCTCTCAAAAATGACTCAAGATTTAGCCCACTGCTGGCTAAAAGAGAATGTATTTTAAAACACATCAGAGTTTTGACATGCATCAACAGAAGCAAAGCAAGTCATGGTGATCCCATTAGCTCAATGTGATCCCATTAGCCAAATTGTTCAGCCTGTCTTCTTTCACCTTGGGAACAGCTCTCACATTCCTTTTGTCAGGACTTGATGGGGCCAGCAACTGAAGTTCTTCCCCCTCCCACACCATGGTTACTCAGAGAATGTCATACTCCATTTCCCTTTCCCATAGTCTCCCTCTGAAGGTTTGCCCATGCTTCAGCTTGAACAGCCAGTGAATTTTACTTGTCATAAACATAGGCAAGATGTTACTGTCTTTCGATAACTGTACATCAGATTCTGGGTTCTCATTATTTTGGCGAGCTGATTTTTGTTTTCATTTGTTGTAAAATATCTGGTTTGTATGTCCCAAAGCTTTTTGTCCACCATCTGAACAATCCTGTCATCTACTCTGCTCTTACAAATGACTTCTGGACTGGGTCACATTCTCCCTAGCTCTRGGCATATAGCTCCAGGCATAGGTTTTTAACCTCTGTTTTTCAAATTCCTGTGAACTGTTTTTTTTCCTCAGACAAAACTAAGACCTCATTTTCCCCAGAGTAGGCCACACAAGACAAAGGTCTACACTAAAAGCTCAGGACGTAGCGAACATGCCTGTTTCTCCTAGCGTCTCCATTTCTGGAGTTCCTTATGAACAGATATATTTACCTTGGACTCGAGCGTTCTCCCATTGATTTAAGCATGTTCTGAAGTGGTCCTGTTACTTTATCTCTATTACTGTTCTGCCTCCTAAAATTTAGGAAGTTGAGCTAATCACCTGAATGAGTCAGAACTTCAGGGTAAGGAGATCCACAAAGCCTTCATCAAAGTGTTATGATTTTAAGGCTCGATAGATCATGAAGAACTAGCACTAGGAAACAAAACCATAAAGAATAGATTCACAGTGTCTTGGGAGCAGACAGAATTTCTCTCCTTAGGAATTATGTCTCTCTTTATATCTCCTAAGGTACCAGGCTTCATATTAGTACCAGGCTTCATATTAATCACTTTTCCCTCTACTCCAGGGAATCACATAAACCCTTTTATTAAACAAGTCAGCATCCTACATAGCTTGTGTCACTTCTTTTTTGGATCATTTTTCTGAGCTCTGCAGAAGCTCCATTTCCAACAATGCCATGTAACTAGAAAGTCCTGCCGAATGCTCCATCCGTATACTCAGGTCTGAGGTTTCCAGAGAACCGAGCAGGACTTCAAGAGCAACATGAGTCTGGAGAAGTGGATGATTTTTACATGCTGCTGAAGTGCTTGGGGGGCTCCTGCTTTGAATATTCTGATTTGTCTTTGTTTTCATCTGGAGTTGCAAGTCCCTGAAACTTGTAAACACCAAGTCCTAAAGGTCTGCATTTGGGGAGTGGAAATGAAGGGCCTCTTTTGGAATGTTTTTTCTTTGCCTCTCGCTTCCCCTAGCTGTAAGATGTGAATAGTGCTACTCATGCATTTTTTGGAAAATACATTGATTTAAGTTTTCGTTATTAGATTCTGCAAAATGTTAAGTGGGGTAAACCTAAATTTATCACAGTAGCTATTGTATTGCAGCAGTCCTTCTGAAATGCAAGTACAGAACTGCCTTTTCCAGACAAACCATACACTGTGAGTGCCCCATTAATACATTTCATGTTTAATGACCAACTGTTTCTCCGGCTTCCTCTAAATTACTGTAAAGTTACTATTCCAAGGAGAGAAAGTAGCTTTTTATTCTGGAGAAGACTGTGGCATTCATTGCTTTGAGTGAGAATGTAATCTCAAACAGTTCATAATATTTCCTCTGCTAAAAGGCAGCAAGAATTTGGAAACCTTTGAAATAAGGATGAGGCTGCAAGAGAGAAAAAAAGCATCTGCTTTCCAGGTAGRTGAGTCCAGTTGTTGTATTAGTTCAGCTTTGGGGGGGCGGTTTTGGTAAAATCAATGAATATATATATAACTTTGTTGTAGAAATGTTGCAGAGTTCCTTCTTTCTGTTTGTAACAGTGCAGCTCTTTATGATTGGGGGGAAAAAACTGGTTTAGTGAAGGAGGTGTTGAGCCTGCCAAAGTTGATGGAGGTGAATTTGGATAGCCATTTAGTGTGGGACAGCTAGACAGGAACAGAGAAGAATGTAAAATGAGTAGATTGCTACAGATTTATGCTTGCCAGAACAAAACAGGTAAATTGTTTGTGAGTTTAAAGACCCTGAGTTGCAGACTTAAGTAAAGACGTGCCTTTAAAAAAATCCAAGAAGATGTTGGTATAATGATATTTCTTTTGAACATTATGCTGGAGGAAGGTTACAAGAATGTCAAACACTTAAAAATGATTTTTAGTCAACTAATGCTTCCATAATGGACGTTAATACTGTTGACATTACTCATGGATTGAATGCAAGCAATTTAGACAATAGATAGTATCAGGTGCTAATAGATCAAACGTAATTACTCTTGATGAAATAATTTTACACAGTTTAGCAAAATCGTTTCAATTATTCACAGTAAAAGAAAACATTGAGTAAAAGTGAAAATACTAAGCTTTCTCCTCTAGGGGCATTGTATGCATTTCTGAGTCATATTTTTTTCTTCATAGCAACCTTTCCTCTATAACAGCTTCCAGTGCAAGTTATTACAATTCTTTTTGCATAAGATAGGTCATGTGAAGTTCAGCTGTAGGTGGGGCCACTGTGGTAGATTGGGGGACAGTCTTAATAGATCCGTTTCATTAATTAAGTCATGCATTTTTTTTATTAACAAAACCTGTATGTCAGGTTTAGCCAGCTGGGAACCATTCTTATGGTTGTTATCTTTGTCAGAAGGAATATTGTGAAAATAAGGAATTACTGTACACGCTTTAACTGCTGATTAAACAGAGGAATGACATCCGCTCACCCACTGTCCATGAAAAAATAACTTAGGGGCATATCATAGGCTTGATTCATAGGTTCTGATCTTACATATCTCATTAAGGTAAAAACTCTGTACATCGCACTCAAAATTTACCCTGAAGGATTTGTGTCATACCTATCCCATGGTCATTGATGTAAGCAAGGTTAAGGTCAAAATTTCAAGTATCTAGATTATTTATTGTTTCTTTTTACTCTTGAAGGAACTTTTTCTTCTTGCCCCTCTTTTTGGACGTATAAAGTAATATTTTCTTGCATTCTTTCTCTTCTGGTGTTCCATTCCCAGAGATCAGGAGGAAGCAGTAAGATTTCCAGGAAGCATTTAGTTGTACTAGACACCCAGAACAGTGTAAGCACCAACTGATGGCCACAGCCTTTAGCTTCTTGATACAAATAAATTCAAGGCATTCTTTACTAGGCTTTCTCCTGGTCCTCAGCAGGAAATGTGCTAATGACTTCCACTATCATTAAAGAAGATTGAACTGGGAGGAGCTTTCACTAAAGAGGAAGAAGTGCTGTGAATTTGTCCCTCACCCAAAGGAGTGGAAAGAAGGATGTGTAGCAAGGTTCATATTATCTGATTTATTTTTCGTTTGCTTCTGAGCTATGCAGGATCTTAATGTTATCCAGGCTCGTCTAACATCACATTCTGTTTGTTTCAATCATACTCTGTAAAAGGGAATAATACAGAGGCTAGACTTCCATCCTAAGGTCTTTGGTGGAGATACAGATATACTTACTCTTCCATTTAGCTCTTCTTCCCTACTGTCTTTACCAGAGAGTCATATATTATTATACTTCTACAGTTGTGACAGTAGAACAAGGACTATCGTGATGTAGGAACTTAGTTCTCCCTCTTAAGCAATGTTACTGCCTCTATCAGAGGAGAGTATAATACTGGTTGAATGTGTTTAAGCACAGTAGGCAGTATTCATACTAATAGTTATCTTGTCTTGTTCAAAAAATAAATAAGGAATTGAACAGCGTTGAATTCAGTGTTGGCTAGATTTCACAAGAGCTTTCATACGCATTCAGTTTCCTTGTCAGGTCCTGAGAAAATAATTAATTCTTTGGTTCAGTGCAACTAATACATTTCCTGCTACAGTATTTCACTTTTACCTGCTGGTTATGGAGAAACGATACACTGGTAAAAAGAAAAAGCTGCAATTTTACTTGTGAACTCCTGCTTCATGAAGTTAAAACTGTTGTTTACCTCTTCACTCAGACTAAATTAAAGTGCACAACAATATTATTCTTTTACAGATTTGATTTCAGTAGCCCAATGGTCAAAACTCATAAGTGTAAAAGAATAGGGAGGTAAGGGAAGCTGATTTAAAAGCTTTAGGATACAGAAATCAGTTCAGCATCCGTTTTCAGCTACTTTCCAACCCCTACGCTTTGGAGCTCTCTCTTCACTGATTTTTCTCTAGCAGCTGCCAGTCTAATCTCTCACTTCTCAAGAGGTATGCGAGTTGTGTGATTCGGCTTCCAGTCAGTGGGCCGTATCCAGCTGATGGCCCCTTTTGCCTGGGAGGAAGCAAGAACATCTTCTCAAGATGCCCAAGAATATCTTGGGCCCACAGCAGCTCGACAAAGCACAGGAGGCTGCTATCGCTGCCTGCGCCCCATGGTGGCAATGGTGGCTGAACCTGCAATGGGGAGGCAGAAACTGCCTCCTTGTGAGAAACTGTTGTGTTTCACACTAGGCTGATGTGCATTGCCAACACACGCATACTGTTAATTGGCTCTTTCATATCTTCCCATGAATAATAATTTGCACTGAGACCTGAAYCAAGATCAGGGCCTCAGGTTTCCAGATGCGGCACACATAGGTAATAAGAAGCAATCCTGGGCCCCCAAAGCTTAGAATTTAAGGAAGACAAAAAACAAGGGAAAGGCACTTTACTCCCAGGTTCAGCATGGCAGGCTGAGGTTTGCATGTTGTGACTTGCTCAGTACCACACAGAAGACATGAAATAGAAGAGGGAATTTAAGACAGAGCTCTGATCCCCAATCCACTAAATCATTCCCCCAGCATGCGTCCTTGTTTCGCGTTAAGGAGAATGGCCCAGACAAGTCTGCCCAGTTGCTTCAATAAGCATTGGTACAATAGGGAAGCAGACTTCCCCTATATTAAATTTCCCAGGCGTTCCCTTTATCATTTAAGCCATCATTTTAACTGGCTGGTTTCATAGTGCTTAACTGTCCAAGGAGCTGTATGATTTATATGAATAAGGGTTTGGCAGCAGCAGCTAGGTAACACATGGCTTACTGAGTAGCAATAGGTTGCTGTTGTGTCTTTTACCTGGCTTTCAGGAGGTGACTTGCTAAGTGTGTATCTGCATAGCAATCCCCAAACCAACTGCATTTTTGTATGGGAGAAGCCATGGTAGCTTTAAAGTAGACATTATGGGCGTCTGTACCAGTCTGGAGGAAGGTTTTCAGACTGTGCACAGTACCAAGAAAGCGGGGAAACTATGTGCTAGGCACACTCACCTAGAGTTCATTGGTGTACCTCACGTCTTGGCACATTGATGACCACAGCTGGGCATGTGCTGGAGCACAGGACACCTTGTTTGCCTTTGGTCAGAGTTGCTTAGTATTTTTCAGTAACACCTTTGAGAAAAGTCAGACAAAACTGTTCAAATACTCTCTGTTTTATTTTCCTGGGGCAGGGGGGAAGTATCCCTAAATTAAAAAACGTGCTATATTTCAAATTTTTTTTAAAAGTCATGTGAAGATTTTTAACCAGCTGAATCATTCAGCAAGAAAGGAATGACAAGAGGACAGAGCCCCATGTGAATTCCCTTCCCAGGTCAGTCACACTGAGGGTTTCTAGCTTTAGCACTACTCAGCTCATCCATGAGATCATCCCTCTCTCAAATTCCATATGTATTTGGTTATTCCGTCTTTGAAACACGTTTCCATTCTTTGTATTTCTTTTAATTGCCTTCTCCTGGAGAGACTCTTCTCTTCCATCTACTCAGCTGGATGTTCCTGGCCATGTTGGAAGGCAGGGCTGGCTTCCAGCCCTGGGTCCAAGACAGCTTCGTCTCTTGCTTTTCTGGTTCAGTGGGGGAGTTAAGCCAAGCGATCACAATAGCAAATCAGGACAGCCATAAAATTCACGATCATGTCTGATTTATAAAGATAACATTGTATTAAGTACAAGATATTTTCTGAGGTTATTAGTAACAGGCTTTCTTCAGCCGGTCATTCCTGAATGGTGCCATGCGCTTTACTGCTTGATTGATTTATATGCCTTTATGATTTTAATTAATACTATTTTCATCAGAGCCAATTACTAGTGATTTGAAAACTCCAGGCTGTTCAGATTATCTATGCCAGTGTTTGGGAATTATTCCCATGATCTTTATTTTTGAAATCTATTGAATGGCATCAAGAGCACTAAAGAGGCCATTTAAACACTGGGGAAAAAAATAATGCTTATACTTCTGGGAAAACATTTATGGTGATTCACATTTTGGAAACTGAAACACTATCAATGTTTTATTCCCAGATTATTTTCCAAGAAAAAGCTTGGATCCACTGCTGAATTAGTTTCTTCAAAATACTTAGGCTCATACTGAAGTTGGATCAAGCAGAGAAGGCTGGAATACTGCGCTGGGGGAGGAGGTCAGGAGAATCCTCCATCCTCCGTCCTGTGACATTAGCACAGAGGCATGGAATAAGCCTCTCTCCTATCTAAGTCTCTAAGGAGACGTTTGGATCCTACCTGGCTGTAGCAGAGGGGTACACGCACTAGATGTTAATGGATCAGGGTAAAAGTGTTTCTCTGTGTAGTGATCTAGACAACCTACTTTGCACAGAAGAATAGAAAATGGAAAAACGCTTAATAAAACTCATTAGCTGAGAATATACCCACTTGAAGATGGGAATATTCACTGTATGGGAACAAAAAGTCTCTGGATCTTAGTATAACTATTTTAGAGTTGTTTTTTCCCACGGTGAAAAGAGGCTAAAAATCCTACGCCATCTTTTTGTGAGTGAGAGCTAAGAATTTTACAGAAACTGAAGCCTTGTAAGAAAATCTCAAATGTGCACTTGTATAACAGGTTTTGAGCAAGTCTGGCACAGTATTTACTACTACAGTATAAAGGGCTGGGTTCCTTGATGTATATTTCTAGTTGGCATTTTATCAAGGAAATAAACTTTGATTTTTCTTTATTTTGTGACATGTGGATTGAAACTACATTTTCTCTGTCCAAAGCCTTGATTTAAAAGCATTAGATCGTTAAATTAACTGCTTTTGCATAAGACTAAAATTGTAACTGAGCAAATTATTTATGCAGAGAGAAGCAAGATAAAGTTTCTTTCAAGAGTTCTTTAACATATCAGATTGATAAGAGTCAAAACACCTTTACTGCCATTAAATATTTACCAAGACTTGGCTTTTGGAAGAGGGGCAGTTCAGTGCAGTGTGTTTGGCTCCATGCAATGCTATTGATTAGCTATCAGAAGGACATAGTTAATGGGTAACTGGAGGCATTACAGAGCGCTCCACATTCTTGTCAAGTCTTTTCTCTGAAGATGACCTAAAATAAAGTCAGTTACAACTGGCGTTCACCCTGCTACAGATTGCACAAGCTCACCTACGGTATGAACAAAAGGTTCACAAGAATCAGTTGACCAGGGCTTAAGCAATCCTTTCTAGTAGTTGTTGTCATCACTGCTGGACTTTAGAACTGCACATGTTTACATTTAATTAGAAAGAACACACAGTTTACATCGCACAGTAGCTATCAGTATCGAATCAGAATTGATTTCCGCTCTCTTTCTCAAATGACTGTTTCCTTCAGACTAATTAAAAAAAGGCACATAACAAAATGACTCATATAAATTTTAAAGCAAAGTAAACACTATTCCCTGGAGACAAAAAATAAAAGTCAACAGCACATAGTCATTACGTTGAGCTTGTTTTCAGGTGATTCTGGTGCCTGCATTATGAAATGTATCAGTACTATCAGATTTATTTTATATAGATGTATATATGGATGTATATATGAAGTACCCCTTTGCACTGAGTGGACGCTTCACTGGCTGTTTCAGTTTTCAGGGTCAGGATTCTTATTTGTTTCATCTGAATTGTTGCAGTTTATCTAATACAAGAGGTGATTCACTAGTATTACTATTTTTTGCAGAAGGATTTTGTTCATTTCAAATAAAATTGTTTGTGTGTAGGCCACTCACGTAAAATGGAAGTCAAAAGCCATTATCCTTACCAGTGAAAAGCTGCAAAGAAAACTAAAGGCTCAAATCAAATTAGCCTTAACTTCATGCATAATTTCCAACAAAGGAATCTCTACTAGATTTTGTTAGTTATGCAGGCAAATCTAAATTCAAACTACACTGACAGGAGACGTCATTTAAGGCTAGGCTCCTAGCAGAAATGCCTGACCCTTGAATGTGCGCATTCTTTGTCATCAGGAAAAATTTCTGTGGTTGGCATTTTGAGGAGTAAAGGTTCAAGCCAGCGATTTGCTGTGTACTCTCAGGTCCATGGGAGCTGAAGGGGTTGCAGTCCAGACCAGGTTGGTAGGTAGATGTGTGGAGCTGTAGGAGCTGATCCTGAAATGCTTGCTCAGAAGGCCTGATGTTCATTTGTGCCATAATACCCTGGTTTCCATGTAAGAGGCGGTATTCAGAATGAAGCTCTTGGCAAGGATCATCAAAAAAAGGAAAAAAGTAATGTATACTGCATCTATTTTCTACCTGTTTTAGTTGGTATACCAGCGGCTCTATTTAGTGCACAACCAGAGTTACTGCTTTCTTTCTTAAGTTTAGCTTTGAGGAAAAAGGTGCGCTGTTCTTAAAACTGATGTTGTCAAAAACATACTCAAAGTATAAAAAATAAACTGCTATGACCTTTAGGACGAGATCCTCCGTCTCTTTTCCACCAAGTTTGTGTTTCTGCAAATCCCTGACCTAGGCAATTTCCCTGCTGGCCCGAAGCCAGAGTTGCTGGCTCCACACCACCCACGTACACACCCCTTCAGTGATCCATGTCCACCGAGTGGCCTCCAGCAGCCAGCAGAGAGGCACGGGGGCTGCCAGTTCAGCCCAGGGACTGGGAAGGTGAAAATACCTCTTGTCTTTGAGCCGGCCGTGCCCCTCCTCCCTGCCCGCAGCTGAGCCAGGATCTGCTCTGCCCCTGCTATGATGCTTGCGCTTCCCGGGGAAAGTGGCTGGGGTTTTGTGATACGCGGTAAAACGTGGAGTTGCTGGCACCGTCTTAAACATCCTTTATATTCAAATACTGAGGTCATTCTTGATGACTTGATGCCAGTTCTGTCTTCGATTAATAGATAAGGTTCCCTCTGTATTTGCAGTGTTACCTAAACAATCTATTACTGTAGGGAATAACTACAGTATTACAAATACTAAGTTAAAGTTATTTTGTTAACTAAAGCCATTGGCAAATATTTAAGAATGGCCAAAGCATATGAATTGGCAATAAAGAACAGATACAAGATAGCAAAATTCTTTCTTGTAACTTCTAGTATGATGAAGTAAACACCGTACAAAGTAAAATTATTTTTAAAATTTCAGATTAATTTTACTTAGAAGCAAGCCTTCAGGGCTGGATAGTTGCACTCTGTGAATGCTTAGGCTAGAATATGCTAATACAGCCAATTCCCTGTCAAAACATGACAGGAACATTTTACGGCAAGCTTGGTTCTAGGAATAACATGTAGTCCGGTTAAAACTGTGAAGAGTATCCACAATAGTTGCTGTTGTATTGAAAACACAGTCCCCTAATTCGTGGAAGAAATTTGAGAGCCTGTGAATCTGTGTCTTGCAGTTAACACAGGTACAATATGGAACCATGAAGATGTGTGATTAATGTTAACATGTATCAAGTAATATTCAAGATTAAAGCATAAAATCTACAGTAGTCTCTTCTGTAAACTCAGATGCACTATATCTGAGAGTTGATGTATGTGTGAAAAAAGCTGATGCTAAGTTATCATCTTCCAGACTCTAATTAATCAATCAGAGCTACAGAGACCCCAGCTCTAGGTGCATCATGCTCAGGAAATTCAGGTGCATTTCTTAGCTACAAGCTATTAACTGTGGGTCTGTGGATCTAGCTGAAGAGGGTAGTACCACAGCTGCAAAAATCTCAAAAACGCTTCCTTCTACTCATCAACATCATGTATGTTTTGCTCTGTTTCAACCAAACATTATTAATCCAGAAACTATTTGGGGGGGGGGGCGGTCCTGGACCGCTTGATGGTGTGGTGAATGTGAGGAATGATAGGTGGTGCTGGATGTCATGTGCGTATCACTGTCAGGTGAGGCTGTGCTATCTGAGCAATTTGCCCAGTGGCTGCATGAAGTGAACTGGAGACATTTGATTACTGTACAACTCCATAAATGAAGGGTTTGTAATGGAGGCATGGTTTCCAATTATTTCTTGCTGAGAGCATGTCTCAGCAGTCCTTCAACTTCAAGAAAGGCTCAGATGATTAAATCACATGCCTCATGTCCTTACTACCTCTCCCAAGCTAGTCACAGGGGAATGGTATGGGTACTGCGGTGGTCCTGGAGAGTGAAAATGAGGCCCAAATGAAAATGTTTGCTGCTTGGCATCATCAGAAGACCATCTGGGTTTAGTTTTGTCCTAAATTCAGACTGCGCTGCATCTAACTTGGCTCTTTCAACAGTGATGGGTCTCTTTTCAGTAGTGAAGCTTAGAGCACCTTGCAAAGATAGTATTGTGATTGCAGTTTTTTAAAGATGAGGAGACTGAGGCCCAAGGAGGAAAAATGTGTTTGCTAGTGGCCTTTAATTTGTGTTTGTTGAAAAATGGAAGTTCTAAGATGGATGATAGTCAGTTCAAGCTTTCACTGTAGATAATGAACCTGTGCTTGAATCATCTAGTGTCCAGACTGTTTGGGCCCTTGTACATGTCACAGGTTTCTCTAGATTGTTTCAGGAGAGAAGGTTGAAACTCAACCTACTGCTCACTGTGGATCCATATTCACATGTAATTGAGTTTGGACGGTATGGACACGCATGATCAGCGCTAATCTGTCAACATGTTATCCTGTAAAATCCTGAGGTTATATTACCAACCACCACAGAGAAGAAAATCAGTGGTGGGCTCTGTTCAACAAGTGCTTATCATTGGGTTTGGTGAGAGAATATAAAATAAAGAGGATGCCTGAGCTCATCCTAGACTAAGAATGCATGGGTACACCACACACGAGAGGGTGACACTCTGTGATGGACTGTAACAGTGCAAAGAACATACTCTGCATTATGCGCAACGTGCGCTACTGTTATAACATGGTCTGTGGCCTGTGCGCCACAGTCGTAACACAGCTGCTGCCTTCGGTTAAATTAGTGAGGAATGTTTGGGTGGTTGTACTGAAGAGAAAACACAGTCCTCAACTCGTGTAATTGCAGAGGAAGGAAGGCTAGTAAAATATTTGTCTATGGTAGGGCAATGCCATCTAGTTACCAGTCTACCAGCTGTCAGGCTCCTGACTCACATGTAACGCAAACTTGACCATTTTATATCCTCTGCTTTACAGCAAAATGTCAAAGTCCTTCTAGGTCTTATGGGCTTTTTTTTAATATTGTCTTATTGCAGTGTTTCCTAAGAGCACCTCTGAGGTAATATTTTCAAGGTATCCATGCTGCCTGGTCCTTGAGTGCACTCAGCGGTATGAAGGGACCCTCTTCAAAGCTGTCCTGAGTGCAGGGTGAGGTCTGAGAGGTCTCCAGAACTTGAGTGTCAGAAACATTTGTGGTGAAAACCAAAGTCAGACCTACATGCCTTTGGGAACATTGGATATGTTTATCACTGGGGTGGGGGAGGAGGGAGGGGACGGATAGGGAATGTTTGTTTTTTGCTGGGGTTTTTTTTTTCTTCCTTTAGGTGGAGGGTTTCTCTGTGTTGTTCAGTAATTGCTTCAGGTGGAAAATCATTTCCCACCTTGCAGCAAAAGTATGCCTGGCAAGGAGAGAAGTGTTATAAGAGCAGCACTTCATACAGTTGATTTTCAGCCAAAGTCAAGTCCCTCTGGGAGCAGTTACAACTGGTGAAATTTTTTAGCAGGCTTGAAGCTACTCTGACTTTGGGGGATGAGGAAACCTCTTGCTATCTGCAGGAGCTGCATAAGTGACATCATCACATGTCACTTTTTCTTCTGCCTGGACACAGTTAAGGTGGGCCCTTGAAGCTCTCAGACCCAAGCTGGAGCAAGAAAAGGGCCATGCCGCCATAGTAAAGCAAAAGGCTTACTATAAWTAACATGTGAATTACTTAAATCAAGGAACTGTTTGAATGCTTCTATGACCCATTCTTCAGGCCTACAACTCCCATTTATTTTTGATTTATAGCATCAATATTCTTTGAAGAAATAATCTTCGGGACATTAATGAAGGAATTTCAAATTAATAAGTATCAAAAGGGACTAAATACAAGTATTTTAGCAAAGCACATATTGATGGGAATCTCGCAATTGCATGCTTTTGAAAAAAAAAGTTTGAAAGATCTATCAACCACAGTGCCTTTATCTGGAGGAATCACACTGGCTACAAAATATATACATGTCAGAATCTATTGATCACTCAGATGCAATCATTATGAGTTAAAGCATGTAATAGTGTATTGCATACTGTATTGTTCATGGCTAGTCTTTGAGAAGGAGCCCAGTTGTAGCCACACAGGGCCAGTATTTTAGAATCTAAATAAATGACTATATTTTTCATATGTTCTGGAAAAAAAACTCTCAGCTGGTGTGAACAAGTTAGAATATTTAGGCTATCCTCTTTTTTTTTTTTTTTTAATCGGGACCCATATATTCACTGAACAGTTTAGCTTCTCATCTGTCTTTTTTTCTTTTAATCTTGTGCCAGGTGTTTAAGAAGCGGGCAGCAGTGGTATTTCGGTAACCTGCTTTCAGCATTATTTGCATACCTTTGTATTTTTCCATGATGATCAATGCTTGACCATAGTGGAACTTCAGTCAGTGGATTTTATGTGCAACTGTTAAAGTAATTTTATTTTTAATGAGTCTGTTCTAGGGATTTTAATGTCCCTTTATAAATATTTATATTTTCAATATGTCTTCATTTAATTGAAAAGGTTCTTCACATTATTTTCAGACAACCGCAGGTAGTAGGCGTAATGACATATCAACACTCTGACCTTTTAGCTTCTGGATTTCTATTAGTTCATCCACATTTTGCTTGTCCATGTATATTATATTTTAGTTTGTCCATGTATATTATATTTAGTTCCTCTATGGGCTGTTGGAACGAATGGTGTTTTCCATACAAACACCTTAATACACTGGAAAGGAAGAAAACATGCTGTTGCATACTAGCAGCTGTCATGCAGACTGTGTCTTGAGTATTGTAATCTGTGTGCACTGCTACTAGAAATCCACACTGAAATAATGTTTGATATTTGCATGGTCATCAGTCAGAGGGATGATCTCGAGTCATATTCATCAATACAGCAACAGCTTCTGATATTCGTGAAGTTGTTTTGAAATAACTTCCATTATTTATCTAAAAGCACGGCTCATTATGATATCCTGTTGCCATCACTTTTGTTTTAAATGTCTTCCATGAATTTCTTCTACTACTACCGGTGTCATTTTCCACTGGTGTAAAATTCACCAATGAATTATGGCTATGAAGAGATGGGAAGCAATTGTTGCTAATTCCACGAAGAGCTTGCTGGTGCAGGCTCCTCCCCTAGTAATCAGCTATTAATGTGATTTCTACCATTGCATCTTAATAACTCAAGCAGCTGGCTACCTATTGATTCCTTGGGAAATAATTCTAGAGTCAACAGGCTTCATTGAGAATTTTTTACCTGATGCACCATCTTCTTCTTTAGTCTCCTTTTTTCAATTTCTTCTCATTATTTATAGGTAACCTGTCTGTCTAATATCCTTCTTTTTGCTTATTTTCCATAGCTATTGTTAGCTGATCCAGGCGTATTTATTTCTTTTAGCTTCATGAATCTATTGCCTTAAGACCCTATTCAATTTCGTTTTTAATTTCTGATCTCCCTTTGATTTGTCCAGACCTTTCTGGCACACAAATACAAAGCATGTAGTACTGTATTCTGGTTTGTACAATGAAAGAGTATTATTTTTGTGCTCTATGATTTGGTATCTCTATGAATATACCTCAAAATCATGTATAAAACTGAATGGGTTGAATATACATCCATGGCACTTCAGTGTGAAATAGGTGGTAAACATCTCTGCTTTTTGCCTGAGTGAAGCCAAAACAGTGGGTCAGAAAGGACCTTGCAAGAAATTATGGTGGAGGACACTATAGATATTGAAATGTCCCATGATAAAACCCTGATGGTGGCAGGTTTACCTATCTCTCTCTACTATAGAGAGGCTATTTAAGACGCACATGTTCTAGTACAGGTGTTACTATCTTATTTAAACCAGCATCAAGAAATATTTTAAGTTTCACAAAAATATTGACCAAAGACCTTTAGAATTGGTTAGCATGTGCAAATCATTCACCTTTCTAGGTAATCCTGCTGATTTAATGATTTTAATTTTTGCCTTGTAGCATTTTTATTCCTTTCATTTTATTGAAAAATCTGCAATTTTGCAAATAAACCCCCTGTAGTTGGTGAGTCTGCTTGCTAAAAGAGAGTCCTGTGTAACACAAGTTAATAACACGTCAGTAACTTACACTGATTAATTCACCTTCATGTAAATCACACTAACAACTTTTTGCTGCAGCTCAAAGGTGATCAGGAAGATGCTACAGCTGAAAAATACTGCCTTTTAAGTTTTTGTTGAATAGGTTTTTGACTTTTTAAAATTCTGATAGTTGTTACATAGTTCTAGAAGAGCCTTGTGGMAACGGGATGTTCTTTTTGTTCTCTGTCACTTTTGAAGTAAAACTTGTTTTGGTATTAGTGCATGTGGATCCATATATGATAATATTAAAAATATTGATTAAACTGAGTGTAGTATTCTTGCAGCTCAGCCTTAGACTGAAACTTAGTAACGTGAATGATTTTGTTTTCCCAGCTTATACAAATCTTTGTCTGAAGGAATGAGTCTGAAGGACCAGCTTAACTGTACTTGCAGTACTTCTGAAGGTGGCCTGCAAGGCAGGGAGGATGTTGTGACCCTCACCTATCGCCAGATTGAAGATCTGGCAGCTCAGCTGCAGCAAGCTCGGTCAGAGCAAAAGGACACAGAGCTGAAGCTCCAGAAAGCCCTGGAGGCTTCACGGGAGGCCAATGAAAAAGTTCAGAAGTAAGTCACTTGCCTTCTTTCAAGAAAAATTGCAGTTGAAAACCAAATGAAACGTCGTTTCTTCTGGTATTTTGTCTATGGCTGAAAGTGTGGCAGTACTCAGAAAAGGTCCTTTAAAACAATTCCTTCTTTGTCAGCCATTCAGCTCGTTACCTACTCAGTGTGAAGCTGATCATTTTAACAGTTTTCTAGTATTATGCAACTCTGTGTGCCTGTCATTACTGTTACGGAAACTGCTTTCCATGTGCAAGGCACAGAGAAAGTGTTTCCATCTCCTATGAATGGTTTTCACTGTCTTTTTATCCCATGGCAATCCTATGGCAACAGAGTATTTGCCTTTATAATTGCATGGTAGAATATTAAGGTTCTCATTTTTGGTCTGTTGTGCATCTGGTAGGTTTTATGCCACGGCAAATGCTGATGGGGTTGTTTAGGGGTGGCTTCAAAATCTCACTGAAACCAACAGGAAGTCTCTGAGTCAGTGAACAGGGATTGCATTCTCTTTCCCATCATAAGATTCCCTGATAAAAGGTTACTGAACTGCAAAACCTGAAGTTCATCTCTACTGAAGTCTTATTGTCACGTTTGTTATTACTAGCACATAAGCCTTTGAAAGTCTGATTGCTGGGACATAGGCAAACCTGTAGGCAGAGCCTCTTCACAGTCTGGCACTTCTCATCTCTGCATTACATTCATCAGCTGCAAAATACCCCTCTCTCACCCTTCCAAGGTGGTCGATGCTGAACGGATGCAAATTTTCCTGTCTGTCTGTATTTGTCCTCAACTTTAATGTCTGCAGCATATTTCCAGAGTAACCAGAAATTGGCTTATAATATATTGCAAGGACCTAACAGGAGTTCTTCCTGTTTAAAAATAAACATGCTGAGTTCTCCTATTAAAAAAATAAATCATATTTTTATATTTTTAATTTATTTGTAACTACATAAAATATAGTTAAGATAGATATATATATGAGAAAATAGATATTTTCAGTCATCTCTTTAAAACCTCCAGTGGTTGTTTGAGAATCATTCAGATCTTTATTCTGAACACTTAGATATATTTGAAACTTCAGCAGGTGCATGCTTGATAAAAATAAACCTATGAAAAATAATTACAGCATGTTAAAGAGAATATTGGCTAAACCTTTCTGTACATTGTTTAAAGTTGTTATTTCATTTCATTTTATTTATAAGCATTTACTAACCATAGGTATTTAAGTGAAGGTTGTTTTTTGGTTTTGTTTTTTTTTTTTTTAGTGAAACAGTCTTGCTTAATCCTGTGTAACCAGGGTGGCTAGAGTAGAAGTGCAGCCACAGCCTGAATTAAAGTGGTGGTGATGCACTGCTACAGTGAAAAGAATTTACGCAATTTAACATACTCAACTACTTGGGAAAATTTTGGTCAGGTTAGTTTTCATTATTGCCAAGATCAGACTGCTGAGCCTATAGCAAAATTAAACAATTGGTTGAAGTCTTTTGATGACAATAGCATGCCCTTTTTACCAAGAAACTGTGGAAATGCTCTGTGCGTCTTCCCAGCACCCGGAGTCATCCACCCCCATCTTATAATTCAACCTGCAAACAGATTAAGCAGCTGAGTTTGTGGAAAGTGTGTTTACTTTGAGCTAAGAACCCTTGTGTGACACTATAGAGATTCCTCTGACACCTCTGGGAGAGCTACACAGACAGTTCGTACTCATCAGCAGGGAAACCGGGCTGAGAATTCCCAATTTCTTTGTAACCTCAACTGCTTCATACAAATCAGTGTTTGGCAATTAGGCAGGAACTCATTTGTTAGCTTAGCTTTTTATTTCGAAGATGCAGGATGTTCTACATTTCAAAAAGGAACTGACAATTTATAAACCTGTCAACGAAAGACTTCTTGGTATTAATTACAGTAGTATTAATTATTAGCACTGTCTTAAGAGGATGCTTATTGTAATTTAAAATGTGACACTACGATTCATAGCCTAAATAGGGTTCTAAAACATCTTTTTTCTTTCGACTTCTTTTAAATGCTCAAGTAAAATTGAATTCTGATATATGAGGGAAGTATTTTTAGCAGCTATATAAAGTAATATCTCACTATTATTCAGCAAAATATCTGAATAATGTAGCAATAGTTAAAAATCAGAAGAGTAAAATACTTATGAGCTTTATTAAGAAAGAACATAATTAGAATAATTAAAATAACATTGAAAAAGGATGTACTTTGTATCTTTGTACCATGTAATTTACTGGTGTTCACTGTGCCTTTGCTAATCTGTTCTCTGGCAACACTAAAGAATTTTTTAATATTCTTAAAAACTTCAGTGTTTGCCTTCAGCATCATATGCAGAGCTTGAAATAGAGATGTAGTTTCTCCACGGCATTGCCATCATGTCAGCCATTTGTGTACCCACCTGCAATTGTTGCTTTCTAAACGTGAGATCGAAGTCAGAATAGTGGTCCTGTGTTTTCCATCAGGACACAAAGCATCTAAAAAATTTCTGGATCCTATCCCGCATGAAACAGCAGCTGTGAACCAGAAGGGGGATATATTGGAATCTGCTTATAGTGAACTTGGATATAGTAGAATTCTGTTTATGCTGAAGTAGGGTGAACATCTCACATCGGCTCACTGCAGTGTGAGATTTAAATTGCGACTCTGTGCTCTTGCCTGTGAAGATGATTCGCCATCCTAGCAGGGGTGGTGGTGTGAAACAGAAAATGTTGATGCTCAGAGAGTGATCACACAGATTTAGCAACATCTGTTTGAATCTATTTTGATTTTGAAACATTAAAAAGATACACATTAGACTTCTAAGAGAGCACTATTCTAGTTTATAAAGCAAATACACATTTTAACTGTGTGGTGTATGTAAATAAATACATGTACGCGCACACATAACACAGTACATATTTATTCAATAGGAAATCATGATGATCTGTGCAATACTTAATATTTCTAACCTGTACTCTGTAGAATGGCTATGACTATAATTTTCTATATTTAATTAATGTTTCTAATTCATGGTTACAAACAAAGAGTTAGGACAGCGGCGCAGAATTCACCAGGAGTGTTGGCACAGTGCCACAGGCCCCCTGCAAGTTTGTCCTGCCGGAGAAGCCAGGAGCCAGCTGGTGCAGCCCCAGCAGGGAAATGGGGCTGACCTGGAGAAGGTGGCTGGAAAAGCCTGTGAATTAATTAATGCCTCTGCCAGCAGAGGAAGCAAGACATTTTAAAACTGTCCTTCCTGCTGGAACCTCTGGGATTGAGGAGTGGCTACTGATGTCAGTGAGATCAGAGGAGGTTACAATGTAATACCAAATCAATATTAGCCAATTATCAGTAAAGGTTGAGGCCCCTTTTGATGTGTTTTTTCCAGGAAATGTTCTATTTTTCTGCAACAGCTTTGCAGCTGGAGTGAATTTTAATGCAATTTGTCTATTGAGGGCTTCTATTTTTTCTCACAATTTAATGATTCTAGCTCAGTGTCGTGGTTTAACCCCAGCCGGCAACTAAGCCCCACACAGCCGCTCGCTCACTCCCCCACAGTGGGATGGGGGAGAGAATCAGAAGAGTGAAAGTGAGAAAACTCGTGGGTTGAGATAAAGACAGTTTAATAGGTAAAACAAAAGCCACACGCACAAGCAAAGCAAAAYAAGGAATTCATTCACTACTTCCCATCRGCAGGCAGGTGTTCAGCCATCTCCAGGAGAACAGGGCTCCATCAGGCGTAACGGTTACTTGGGAAGACAAATGCCATCACTCTGAACGTCCCCCCTTCCTCCTTCTTCCTCCTTCTTCCCCCAGCTTTATATGCTGAGCATGTTGCCATATGGTATGGAATACCCCTTTGGTCAGTTGGGGTCAGTTGTCCCAGCTGTGTCCCCTCCCAGCTTCTTGTGCACCCCCAGCCTACTCGCTGGTGGGGTGGTGTGAGGAGCAGAAAAGGCCTTGACTCTGTGTAAGCACTGCTCAACAATAATGAAAACATCCCTGTATTACCAACGCTGTTTCCAGCACAAATCCAAAACATAGCCCCATACTAGCTTCTATGAAGAAAATTAACTCTACCCCAGCCAAAACCAGCACATTCAGTAAAGCGTAGCGCTCTGCATGTGAGCACAGTCATGCTTGCACACTCATGTAGCTGTGTAAGGTGGCAGCGGAGGGTGCACGTGTAGAATTTCTATGTAATCCTCTAAAAGTAAACACAAATCCACAAAGTAATGGTGCAATGCTAAAATATACAGGTATGAAAATAAGCATAAATGGTGAGAAATATGCTGCTTGTGCACTTTGTCGAGGTAGTTCTTACTATGAACAAAGCAAATATATAAGTGATGTAAAACAGAAATTCTTATTTCATTTGTCCTTAACTGTTTATTAAAGACACCTTTTCTTTTGATTTTGGGGTTGTTTTCTTTTAAGGAGGAAGTCAGGAGAGTTACAGATTTGGATAAAATACTTCAGTGGATTGAATACAAAAGAAAACTAAGCAATCTTCTTAATAAGCAGATAGTTTTATCAAAGGAAATTACTATCTCTCATAAAGGGAATACTACCCTTAATAACATTTGCTTTACCTCTTAAGGTGTGATTTTTTTGCTGCCTAACTTTCATTGTTACTGGAACATACTCTTTTTTTGAGTAGTCCGGGATTTCCCTCCAGCATTTCTGAACACGCTTTCTCTGCTTTCGTAGTTGCTCACTTAGTTTTGTTCCTTAGCTGATGCCGATAAATAAATCGATCGATGACACAACAAAAACAAACAGTTATTACCAGCATTCGACACAGTTGAAAATAATACAAAAATGGAAAGAAATAAGGAGCAAGCATTTATTAAGTGGTTAGTGTCCCCCTCTTCTGCAAGTAAAACTAATCTGCCTTCTGAGTACGGGAGCTGTGTGCATTTCACATATACGTCCAAGACGTTCTCCAGTGCTGGCTGGAGGGTCTAATCTTTCCCAGAATGATCCGAGCAGTGCAGTTCAAGAACAAGGATGAATATTTGAATAATCACACCACAATGTGAGGTGACCCTCCGACAGGGGACTGACCAGATACACATATGGATTTTTGGGAAGACCCTCTGATGCTCTTTTTTAACACAGCTGTGAGAAGAATGTGGCTAAGACCCAGTAGTCTTTCTGGAGTATAGCTGGCAAAGGAAACCATGAGGAGAAGAGAATTTAACACATGGGTGTAAGAGAGTCCGCTTCATTGATGCGATCTGAGGGGAATGTCTAATGACTGGAAGAATCAAACTTGGCAATGAAAACACAAAGCTCTTTTCATCAATTCAAACGCAGACTCTAAAGCTGCAGATGGTTACCTCCAGCCTTGCCTATTCAGTGCGGGGTTGTATAAAATGGCACTTTGGTGAATACTAATAGATCAAAACAAAGATTTAATAACTTAAAGATGTGGTGTTCATTTTTAAATGAGGATACAGGTCAGTGTCTCAGAAAAGAGTGAAATAAGTATCTTTATGTATGGGTCTAAAGTCTCTGGAGATTTTTAACTGCAAACATGTTATCTTTAGTGTGCAGATTGTATTCAGTACAGCACAGCTATGCTGGGAACAGGCTAAAAGCAAGATTTCTGAATTATTATACTAATTGAGCCTCTTTGCAAAATGCAAATGTTGTTAACGAGTTATCTCCCTTTTAAAATCATACCTACATATATTTAGTTGAAGTATAAATTGTAGCTTCTATGCTTTCAGTCACTCCTTGTAGATAAGAATGGAGCTAGTTAATTAGAAATTGGAGGCAGAAGCACTGCACAAAAGAAACAAGTTTTACATTCACTGGGACTTAAAGCTATTTGTTTTGGAGGAGCCACCAAATGTCAGATAACTCGACTGGCTTTATTTAAAATTTTAGAGATACATTTCTTTAATTTTCATATTCATATTTCAAAACAATGAATACAATTTAATGCCTTACTTTATTAACATGTTACATTTAGATGTTCAGACTTCCCTATGAAAACTAGACTGCTTTTTCTTTTACTTACAAAACTGTATTCTGGTAAATGTGAGATCAACACGTTAACTACTGGAGGCTAGGAGTACAGCTTCACAGATATGAATAGTTTCACTGATTTGTGTCAGTAAATAATTTAGCAGATGTCAGAAGTGATTTTGCTTTTAATGAAAACCACTGTGCTGCCTGCTGCTGTGAAGTTCTGCTGGGATTGAATAGTTGGTAATCTCTTAATATCATATAGGGAATAATTTAATTGGTGCTGGCATTTTGAAATATAAAGTAAGTTCTGGTGACTTGTTGAAGAATGTAGATGTAGAGCTAGTTTCTTAGTTACAGCAAATTGGCTTAGCTCTGTCGCACTGGGTTGCATTCATTTGTCCCAGTTAAGGATATGACCTGTAGTTTACTGAGAAACAGATGCTGGTGGGTACATTCAAAAGACGAGCAAGTGAGGGCAAAGTGCTAAGAATCTTTTACTTGCTATAGCAGGCCACAGAAGTCAATGGTTATGAGAGTTTGTACAGAAGGAAATGGGGAGCCAAGGAAGACAACTCTTGTAGCAGACTAAGATACCAATGAAAATTAGCAATAGTTCTGGACTTTCAGAACTGGATCAAAAGTTATTAAAGGAGATTCAACATGGAAAAAACTGCTTGATGAGGACTGATGTGTTGGCTGCCTCGTCCAATGATTAAAAGCAGATTATAAACTCCATGGGGCCCATAAGAGATACACAATCTCCACAGGCAGGGTTTTATGGTGTTCAGGAAACCCACACTAGCCAGATGGAAGATTCCCAGACACGCAAAACTACCACATACCCCAAAGAATTCTGCAGAGTGTAGCAGAGCTGATGCAAAGTTTCTTTGGCATGCAAGACATGAGTAGGAACATGAGAAAGTCTAAAATACAAAATCTAGTAACAATCACATCATATCATATATGAAAATATTACCATTAACTAGGGTAGCAATAACAGGCAGTGTGAATTTATTGGATGTAGGGGCAATAGGCTTGGAAGTAGCCTGCTTTAGGAATTTAGTGAGGAATTAAGACTAATTGAAATGTGTGAAGAAAGTCATGTGTGATCTAACTGAAAGCAGAACATAGTAGGGTCAGAATTTATTTAAATACTTGGAATTCTGTGCTTATGCCAGTGACTCCTCTCAGAAAAATTCCCCTCAGGCTGCACTAATATGCATGGTGAAATGATGAATTAAAAAGTCTTGTAGAGATACCTGTTTGTTGTAATAAAAGAATTGAGTAAGCCAGTGAGGTTATGTGCAGCCTCAGAGAAATTCAACATATAGAGTGAAATCGGTTTTCTGGGTCTGGAGGAAATAAAATATTAAACTATAGTATTCAAATCTAAGGTGAGCTGAACAAATTCAGTCACTGGTGACATATTCTCTGGACCGTTGTAGGTATACCATGTTTCTGTATCACTAGGCAGATATTGTTTCCCTTGGTAAGGCTAACTTACTGTTCATGCTGTACAAACAGAAATCTATCACTTTTGCAAAGCTGTAATGAAATGTATTTTCCGCATTGGATTATATTATCTTTATTGGATGACACTTCACTTACCAATTTTTGAATTGTGTACTCCATGTTACAGTCCAGGTAAAATTTGTAGGCTGTGATGGAGGGAGTGCCTGATAACTTAGTACCACTAATACTGATAACTTCCTGGCTGAAAGAAGAGAGGACTTGGGTTAGYATAAGCAGAAAACTTCTGACTGAAAAAATACAATCGGCTTTTTGTCTTTTCTGCCTGGATTCCTTGGAGACCCAAATGGAGAAGCACGTGCTGAACCAGAGTGATGCACACTGGTTGCACCAAGATCTGTGCAGAGCAGCGTGACCTCAGACGTTTTCTTTCAGAAGCTTCCTCGGCATCTGTGCCCCCCACCCCAGTTTTCTAAGTGGTTGTCTGGGAGCAGGGGTGCTCCTCCGGAGCGTGACAGAATGGAGCTGAGTTTCCTCCTCCATCTGAGGAGATCCTGGTTCAAATCTCCTGTATCTCAGGGGGATGTTATAGCCACTCAGGTTTGGTCTGGATGCTCTCTATTCCTTGCCTTGAAGTAGTACCACATAGCAGAAAATAACGCAGGCTTCTTGGATCAGAGAGCAGTTAAGTAGGCTACTCACCTCTGACAAGCGAGACCTGGTTCTGACACTTTCCTTTAGGGCTTTTTCTCAGTTTTATCCAATGCTTGTTGAACATAAATACAGAGCCAGTATCAGAACACCCATCTCCCATTTTCCATGTGAGTGCCCTCGATCACCACCCACAGAATCACACCTTCAGGTCTAATAACATCTCAGATGTTTCTTCTGCAGAAATTCACAGCTTCAGAAAGAGAAGTAGAGAAGACTCTTCAGCCCTGGAGTGTACAGCTCTCCTGAGAAGTGGCAGATGTGGGTTAAAACCAAGTTTTCCTTAGCTTGGCTGAATGCTCTAGCTGATAGTCAGTATAATTTTTTATACTTGTTTTAGAAAGGAGGAGCAGTAGCACTGCTGTTATCTTCGTCACCTTAAAAGAAACAAGTGGCCTCAGGTTAGTTTTAGAGAAGGGAGCTTGAGGACCTCTGGACAGCTTGAAGCAAGATACTTAAACTGAGGGCCTGAGATTTAAAAAAAAAAGAACAAAAACCCCTATTTGGCTAGTTTAGGAGCACCCTTCTCCTTAAACTAGTTGTTGCAAATCCCATCCCGAGGTGCTGCCATGCTCTCTGTGCAGTCTGGAGGAGGAATGCACCAGTGCAGGACACACATGGAGCTGCAGATCCCATTCTCAGTATCAGAGTCCTGAAAGACAGATTTGGTGATGTTCAGAATTACGGCAGCTGAGACCCTTTGTAGTACTAATGATTCATAATATCTTTTGACGTCTCATTTTCATTTGAAGACAGCCCTTAATAGAGCAGTTTGTGGTATCAGTACCAAAAGTCTCATACAGTTATAAAGTGTGATATTGCCAGAGCAGATCATGGGATATCATTCTCATGGATATTTTGGGTGTCATAAATTATAGTGAGGCCTTTAGCATCTGACGGTTTATGATCAATGCCAGGATTATGTTCAGTGGTGTACTTAACAGAACAAAGACAAAAAATCCCAACCAAAGGGAATGACAGACAAGCCTTTCCTGCATTCCTTGCACACCCGAGATATCCATTGACTGCAGGGAGTTTCACATGGATGAAGAATGCAAAACTGAGCATACAGTCTAAGTCAAGTATTTATTTTCTTTGTGTAGTTATGGTTTACATTTACTTAACCTCTGTAAATTGCGGATTGCAGTGCAGATATTGTTTTCTTAAAGTATGGGTAGTTACAATATAAACACAAATATTTATCATCATTTGAATATTTATCATCTCAGTCTTTCACGAAAATATAAGCAGTGCTGAAACTTCATTCTCGCAAACACTAAAATGTATTCTATGAAAGTCAAATGTTTTCAGAGTCAACATAATCACAGCATCCCAGTTTTTGACCTGTGTGTTCATTTACAGTTTGCTTATAGCTGCTTCACAGAGATGGAAGTTTGTAGATTACAACATGGTTTTATTGATTTATCAGTAGCAAAATACGCTAAGTATACTCAGTAAACTGGATCGGCTAGCTCTTGGGCTTGTATTGTATAATATCAGCTTGTTGTGGAATACTTCAGAACAAAATCAGAATGTTGGCATAGTTAACATCAATGGTGTAAACCAGACTTGCAAAGACTAATATTTAGTAAGACCAATAACACAAACAAATTAGATTTTGAAGTTGTTTGCCCAATAGGAAGAAGCACGCTGACACAGTGTTTGTAAGCTTATAGTTAACCATTCTATGACAAATCATTAAATAACTTTGAAAAGCAGATTGAGTGCTCCTTGAAGAACAGCAAGAAAACTTTTTCTCAGACTTGCTTTTTTTTCCAAGGCGATAAAACGAGCGTCACAGCAAATAATCATTTACTTTAATATTTTATATCCAAATAAAATAAGTCCATGGCATTTACATTGCCGTTACTAAATAGTATTTGGTTTGTTTGCAAGAGTCATTTATTTGTGGCTTGGCTGAAGGAATAAAAATAAATTTGYGGTTCTTTCTGTTAATACTCATACTGTTTCTTAACATATGCAAAAGATTGAATACTGTAAATGTATGTGCAGAAGCTCAACAAGAAACCCCAAACTTTTAGAAGCTTCTGAATTACGTATCTTTTAGAGAGTTGCTGGAACAGTTCTTTACAGCAACAAATAGAAATAACTGACTAGGCCAGCAAGGTATTTAATTTTAAGCAAACTTGAAATCATTTGAATTTTTCCACTGCTTAAAATTAAGTGTACCTTTACTGAAGCAGGAGCTAGTTGTCCAAGGAAAAAATTACAGTTCATGTTTCTAATGTAATACTGAGTCATTAATTAATAGCCAGATTTTTCTGTAAGGCTTTTAATTTTCTTAAGAATATTTTGTAGAAAGGCAGCATCAATTGTGTTTATAGGTATGAGAGCTAACAACAGCTTTAACCCCATCATTGCCACTATTTTATTGGCAAGTTGCTCAGCTTTCCCATTCTACATTTTTGCTGTATGTGATGTGGGTATAAGGATATAGATCTAAACACTGAGTTGTTAGAAGGCGTAAATCTTTGGGACCAAATTTTATCATTTCAGCTTCAGATTATGGAATTTTTGCCCATAGAAAGTATCAGAATTCAGCCTTTGAGCGGAAGACCTTGCAGGTATTGGAGAGGTGTATAATAAAATTACTATATTTAGCACTTTATTCTGTGCCTCATAATATCTCCGTCTCTATCAATCACCTCAATCTTTTATTATTTGATAAGATAATCATATAAATTATTTGAAGGATGTAACAGATGAACATCTACATCTGGTAAAAGGGATATCCTAAGTGGTGAACTCAACAAAAAAGACGTTTCCCAGATCTCCGATTTTAAACATTGAGAAAATATTTTACTCTATGCTTTTGAAGAATTTCGTGAATCTTGATGTAAAGCCAAATCTTTATGCTCTCTTCAGCAGAGATTAAAAGGTTTTTCTCCTACAATCAGTCCCATTCATGGCAACCAGGCAGAATTGCCACCAAGGCCTGGGTCTGCAAGCTCACTAGTTCAGAAGAATTAAAGCTGTCCTCAAAATGAGCTGAAGGTCCACTGCTTCTCTCCTGTGTCAGCCTTGCTGGGGAATTCGCTCACCTCCCAGGAGCAGGAGGAGAAGCTCATTCCCAGTTGGATGTCAGGAACATGGAGCAAAATAGGCCCAGAAGGCCAGTGAAAAAAAATCTCATGTGAATTGTCTTGCTAGAATGGTGTAGAAGACAGTTGGAGACAGTCTGTCTGCTGGCTACTGGAGAAATGTTACTGAAGCTTAGAAGTGGGAAGGCTTGTTTTTACCTTAAATGGCTGACAACTTAGTAAAAAGCCTATGAAGTATTTTAAGGAGCACTACACATGTGTAGAAGACACTTTGGTCTGTGATGCTAAGTCTCAACTGGTATTTTAAAAGCCCATTTTTTGTGTGTAAATGAGCAGTTAGGCATCTTTTCTGGTTTTATCCCTGCATAGGGGACTCCATCGCAACATCACCAAAATAGACAAGCTTCATGCTGATAACATCTATCTATAATATATTGCAAACATTAAGAGGAAGAGAGGATGTTTCACCCATGGATTTTTTGTTAGTCCACTACTGGGGGAAGACTGCTCTTATTTTTTCTAGAAATACTTTTCAGAACCATGACTAAGCGTGAATCGCCCTGAAACCAGAAGTCTGTGGGCACCACTGGATCACACCGGAAGGGTGGGGAGTTCACCTACCAGTCTGAGCGCGTTACGAAGGACTTTTCACAAGTGGGAGCTTAATTAAATGCTTTCCTCTTACATCCAAACCCGTTTCCATTGTTACTTGATCTCTCAGTGATACCGTAGAAGCCGTTCCAGCTTGGACGATATCCCATCAGTTACGCCAGGAAGGCAAATCTATTGAAATACATCAARCCTATGTAAAAGTGATTATTTTTAATGTAAAGTGGAGGGATTTGATGATGGTTTATAGGAAGGAATTTTCTCTCCACAAGCTCCAGATTACTCTCGGTCATGAGGGTGGGAGCTGTCTAGAGCCAGCAAGTCTGCATCGGGTTTTGTAAAATATTTATGGAATCAAGAAAAAAGCCCATGTTGTCTTTGTTGTTTACGATATCAAGAGGAGTCTGCCAAAGTTGTGCTTTGGTGGGATGTACTTGGGAAACAGCCGGAGYAGTACCTCAGTATTTGCGATTTTACAAACTCATTGTAAACAAGACTTGACCAGAACATGCTCAAAAGGGGTGGAACTGGCTTGGAATAGGCAGCTGAGAGGTTCAGACCTGGCCTTACAAGGAAGGCTTGTTTGAAACATGCAGAAAGGTGTAATGTGGTGTTTTCAGACTGATACTTTTAAAGTTTAGAGTCTCTTAGTAACCCCACTCTCTACAGATCCTTAAATGTATATCAGTCTGCTGGTCCTGCATTTCATGAGGAATCCTGTCTAACTGTTTGTTTTGGGCAAGTTTGAAATAATATTTGGTTTAGATAATCAATTTTTGACATAGCTTTTAAAAATTCCTGAAGAGGGATTTAGAACAAAATAAAATCCTCTAAAAAGTAGGTCCTTTTTCCATCTCCTGAAATACATCTCAGCTGGATATAGAATAAGAGAACTGGCTAGTTGTTACCAGTTGACATGGTCCAGAGCACGGATTAAGAAGCTGAGAGAGATGGGCTCTGTATGCAACAATTTTAGGCTCTAATTCTGCAGGTATTTATGCCTATACTTTTTTTTTTTTTTCTTGTGCACACGAGGAACCTAGTTCAGCTCAAGACTACTTATACATAAAATTAAACATGACAAAAAGTTTGTGGGTCTTTTCAGTTTTCTTGATTGGTTGAGCTTCAGCAAGTCATTTCACTTCTCTGCATGCTGTTTTGCCACATGCAAAATACACATCATGCAAAATAGACCTGATGTCTGCCTTTTGAACACTTTACGTAAAAGTTCTGACCATCCCTCCATGTTGTGAGCATTCAAAGCAAAGAATATTTGCTTTTCTGAGGTAGTATTGCTCTCAAGAAGAAGATGGGAAACAGTTCAGAGACAGAATGAGCTTGCCTGTGATTCATGGCACTCTAATGATACCGAACATCATTACCAACGGCAGGACTAGTGTTCATCAGGAGTCGACAGGAAGTAATATTTTTCCTTCTTCAAATGAATAAACGCTGTGACAGAATACTTTCTGTAGGGAAGTAATATTAGCGTAAGGTAAAACTGCTGGCTTTTGCTAAGCAGATGACAGAGACTTCCAGGAAGTATTTGGCAAGAAAATCCAGGAGACCCTTGCCTATTCGTATCAGCACAAAGTTTGTGGAAATGCTGTCACTGTAAGGAGTAGGCTTCGATGTCAAGATTTCTCTTAAAAAAGAGACCAGCTGTGACCCCAAATGAGTGGAAACAGTAACTGTCAGTGCTAAAAGTAATTCAAGCTTATGGAAGGAGGTATATAAAAGTTTTTTCTTGCACAAATAGAAGTAGTAAACTGCATAAAATTTGCATATAAACTGTTAGACTCAAGCTGGAGTAATTAGGTGAAATTCTGTGATCTGATTAAATAATCTGATTGGTATCATTTGGCCATCATATGCCAATATATCCTCTATTTCAATTATTGTTAATTTTTTAACTCTTTAATATCAGTCACATGCTCAGATATAAATGGTCCATCCAATAGTAAGAGTCTCTGCCTGGTCTAAATGATAAGCATGTTGTAGATCTCAATTAACTGAAACACAGGTGAGGTTATAGCATAGTGGTTTCAGGGTTTATTTTTCTTTCTCATAAACTCATTTATTTTAGGCAATCAGTATATGCTGTCCTGAGAAAGCATTTGAAAGCAAAGGAGCAATACCTTTCACAAGCTGGCATTAAATCCAGCATAGATGCAAAGTCCTGATTCTGTATTATCCTGTACTGTGTAGCAACATACATCAATGCAAAGTAGGGTGAAATGCTGTCAAAATAGACCAACTGTGTTTACCACTCACTTTTCCTGCTGCTAGTGATGGCACAAGGTGAATAGTAATGGTGGGCTAGCTCATAATCTTCCAAACAGAAGGTAGAGAGCAAACAATTTGACAAGATTAGTTATTGTGGACCACAGATAAAGGCTTAATATTTTAGCCAAGGCCTGTGTAAGCCAGGTTTATTTTGAAATATGTCTGCTGTCAGGAGCCCAACTGGCTGTATTTACTTCTAAGTTTAATCATATACAGAATTACTCTTTTGGGTTGAGAAGACGCTGAAAGGGATTTAATAGGAATGCTTGTTTTGTGACAGTGCTTTTCAGAGACAGAATGGTTTGCCCTGCCAAATTTAAGGCCTGTAAGTTTAATGGAACATACTTTTTGGAGTGACATTACAAACAGTGTTGGGCAGGCAGGAATTGGCGGCGGTGCCTGGAATGATTAGATTCAACACTGTGGTCTACCACGGTTTAGAGCTCACTGATGCTGCTAAATCAGTCTCTAAGACTTGTGTTTTAAGACCAGAAAGGACCATTAATACTGGTCAGTCCAGCCACCTGTCTAACACAGGGCACCGAATTTCACTCAGTAATTCCTGCATCAGGTTCAAAAACACTGCTGAACTCCAGCGTGTCATTTAGAAGGAGGCCCAGTCTCTGATCCAAAAGATGCAGAGGGAACTTTGTTAAGCAGAGAGAGGCAGCCTGATGCATCTGAACCACATGTAGTCTTTACCACTGTGATGATTTATGAAGGAGTTGTTACAGACTGGTGTATGACTGTTAAATGCAACAGGCAATGTTTTTTAGTGAGGAGTCGRTCAAAAATTATTATTGTTCAAAAGGCAGGCTTTTGACATGGCAAAAATAATACCTGAACTGAAGAATAAGAATAATTAAAGATTCACTGAACCACCCAGAGGTAAGAGGGCGATGCCTTTGTAGCGTGGTAGATAGGCCACTCACTGCAAGGTCATACACTTACCTTCCAGGCTTTGATCCAGTGAATATTTAAGCATTTTATTCAATCAGAGGAGCCTCAACATTTGAAACTGAGAACAAGCCACCCCAGCACCCGGTGTTAGTGCAGTGCTGCTCCCTTGAGAGGGAAGCAGCTGGAGTCCAGTTCCCCCATACAGATAATAGAGCTGAACCAGTTCCCTCCAGCCTCTTGAGTAAATGATCCTATCCAAGTGACTGTTTTCTGGGTGAGACTAGTATCACAGCAGCCTCTCTTCTCTGTGTCATTTGTTTCCTTGACTTTTACAGAAAATGCCTGAAAACGAGCAGTCCATTTAATGTTTGATGAAATACATCAAAGAAGAAGACTGAAGGAAAGGAGAGGAAAAGGAAAGGAAAGGAATTTTTTTATTCTGAGATGAAATTAAGTGAATTTGTTTGTATGGCCACTCACCGAACAGTCAGTTATTCACTGAGCTCTACTGCTAAACTGCTTGTAATGCTTTTGTCCAATGCATTTTATTTACCTAATATATTTTCAAATGCTTGGTTTCTAAAGGGAATTAGCGTTAGCAAAACACATTCCACAAGAAGCCAGAAATCACGCAAGTAAGGCCATCTTCATAGCCTGAGCCTAATCTTATCTACTGGAAAGATAACCAAGGGTTATAGTTTAGGTTTATAAGCCTTTATATAGCATTTCAAAATCCAGGAGGGTTTTGTTTTTATCGCTTAACTCCTCCATCTGCAGGTAGAAGCTATTGTTTTCCCCTAGAATATATATTGCTTTGCAGATTAGGACATAGGCTACTTGAAGGATGCCCTTTTCTTTCAGTTGGGTATCCATTTTGGCTATTTCTGGGGCACGATGCCCTGGAAGATCACTCTGTGACTGTATAACTCTGTCATATTCAGAACTTGTGGATAAAGGCCACTGCTCTCCTTTGGGGTGAGTTCCTTTGGCCAGAGATGGAGCAGTGTGGGGGGATGTACTGATCTATGTGGATTTACGCAGTTGCAGAGTTTTTACTGATCCCAAGCTACAGTTTAGAGCTAGGCTTCTTCAGCAGAATATGTGAAGGAGGAGAGCAAACCAAAAATGCGCATAAGAGTCAGCAGTAGAGACCAGTACATAACATTTTTGYGACTATACGTCCAGCTTCTGGGCTCCTGGAACAAACTTCTCTGTCAGTAAGAATTTTAAGTCTGCTTTATGGAGACTGATTCTAAAACCAGAATGATTTATACTCAAGGGAGTAAAGCTCTGTAAGGCTTTGCTAAAAATCAAAACAGATTGTCAGACAGTTCAGGAGCTACGTAAGAACACTCCATATAACAACATACACTCCATACGGCATTTTGTCAGATGTATGCATAGGTGATAAGAGAACACAATTTGAAATAACTGGAAGAGTTGAGAATGGTTGAGAATTTGTCTTGGGGAAGACACACCTAGCAACGTTCTTGTTTAGGTAGCATTCCTCTGAAGATGAGGACCTTCTTAAAGCTTAGCAATACTTTTAAAAGTACATATTCAAACTGGTAATATCATAGCAGCAAGCCCCTCAAGGAAATCTTTTTATTTCTGTATTAAAACACAGATTCACCTGATTAATTCCAAATTTGTACTGAGGAAGAATTGAGCCACTGCAATTCAAGATTCTTCACAATGATGCGTCTTTTGCTAACTTAAAAATAATGATGGAACAGATGTCCGTTTCCTAATTTGGGGGGGGGGTGTTGTTTTTCCATTTCATGGAAGCACTGAGATGAGCATTAAAGAAGTAGGTAGTGTAGATAAAGAATATTTCTAGCTCTCATCTTTGTGCTTTTCATGGATGCAAATTCTATCTATCCAGAAAAACACAGGACTTTTTGACTTTGGGTATGTGCAAGTCAGTATAAATAAAACCAAAGTTGCACCTATCCGTCTGAATACATAGTTTGTTCCTGTATTTTATATGCCATTTTGTGCTCATTTTGCATGCACACATACAGTAATTGTGTAGAGAATGCTGACGTGGTGTTTGCTAAGAGAATTTATTTCTTAAGGGACAGATTTTCTAGAATTATTTAAGTACCAAGAAATCAAGAAATAGCAAAGGTCACCTACTGGGATTTTCTAAAATCTCTAAGCAAGAAATTGAAATCTGTGAGAATGAGGAGTGAGACCTTAAGAGGCTTTCTTGAACATTCCTAAACATGTCTGTCTGTCCTTGCACATTTGGACCTTCAGCACTGCAGCTGAGTTGCCCACCATATCATTCTTCTGTCTGACCTAAAACACCAGCTGAAATACTTTCTTCTTGAATGACATGTTTGGTTGCTTCGTGAAATGCAAATTCAGTGAGTGTCTGTCTTACATCTCAGGAGAAGATAGTGTCATATTGTGCATTTAATTTACACTATGAGGACTGTTTCCCTTCACAAGCAAAAAGACAAATGTCATTTGTTAAATCTGTGTCTTAGTATACGGTCAAACATAGTCAGTATTGCTCTCAGTTGAGTAAAATATGGTGAGATTATGCTGGCAGATACATCATGATTGCACAAAGTAATAGAAGTTGCTTTCTGCAGGTCAGTGTCTTCCGTATTTTGAATAAAACTCTGCAAACACTGAGACTTTTAGGGTAGTTCCCAGCACCTCCCATTCGTCTGTTTAGATATTTAAGTTACCTTTGATCTTGAGGTATAAAACTATTCCTTCAGTTTACTGCAGATTAAAATGCTCAGCCTCCAAAAGGAGCTGCCTGCAGCATCCCACCGGTCTGGGTACAGAGCCTTATCGACAAGGGGCCATTCTGCCACCCTCACCCCTTGCAGGTAGTACCTCATTGACACAAACGGCCTTGTTAGCTGCCTTTTATTACTCACAAAGAAAAATGTTGCTTAGTGTGAGTCGGGATGGCAGAGTTGGGCCCTTGGTGAACAAAGAGCCCAGGATTATCGTTCCGAAAAGCCCCCTGAGGCCTGTATCAAGAGTTATTAACCACTGATTCAGCCCATAGCATTATTTTGTAGGCTTAAGTGGGATTTCAGTGGTATATTGGGTCTTGTGTCTGTGTAGGGGTGAATTTTGCCCTCTGTTATTTTATCTTCTAAATAGCTGTTACAGTTTCTCTTTTACATTATTGTTTAAATCTCTTTCAAAGGTATGGTTTCTTAATCCCCTGCAGCTTTTATTTTTTCTTTCTTCTAATAAAGAATAAATAAATTTGCAAATCCACACATGACCGAAACAAAAGGCAAATAAGCCCTGCACGGTTTGTATTTGGTGTGGGATACCTCATTTTGATCATTTCAGTCATCATTCATTTGAAAAGCAGAAGCTATGATTGTTAAGCCTCATTATTTTCAATGAAGCCTGACAGTTTCAAGGTTAAACAGAAGACAGCTACTTTCATCCCAGTGGTATTTCTCTTCAAACATGGGCAGCTCTTCACTAACTTGTCTGCTCTGGTGTGCAGTGTCATTGCTTGGTCACAGAGTGGTGCACATCTAAGCCCAATTGCAGGACGGTGTGTAAGCAGTGACCTCCAACCTGTGTCTCCCCAAATGAAACCTCAGTTATTGAAGTCATTTTTCCCCCACTTGTATAAGCCACACAGTATTTCTTTTTAACTGAACAGTGATTAAAATAAGCCGTGATCTCAGATTTTACTATTTTTCTGCTGTCTCCCAGAAAACAATTTGCAGCCCAAACCTTCTGTTTGTCCAGACAGTTTGAAATGTTTCTCCTCTGCTTTATGTCTCTGAAGCACATTAGAGAGAGTGCTAGTGTGAGAGAGAGAGAGACCTCCAGTGATAGTTAAAGTGGCTGAGAAGGCTGCAATGCTTCTGAACATACATGCTGTGTAAAGTGAGGACTGATCTGCCATTGCTTTCTGAAACTGCACATGGACTAACAACTGATTTAACAGAGAAACTTCGCAGTAAGAGAGGCTGAGGAAACGATGACCTATCAGTAGCTGAGTTAAAACCCTTAGAACCCAGAAAACATTGATTTATCCACTGTGAGAAAACTTTCAGGAGCAAATAACTTGTGAAAGCCCTGACTTTATACTTGCATGGACTGACTGCACAGAGTTATGACTGCCTGGATGCTTCCTCCATGAAGATGAAGAAGTGCAGTAGATGTATGTTACAAAAACCAGAAAAATGCACTAGTTGGTTAAAAAAGAAAAGGAATACATGAAAAACTGAAAGGAGAGGAGTAGGTAGGCAGTAGTTTTTCACCTGTGCTTTCATTCCTTTAGGGTCCCTGTGGAACAGCTAGAACCAGCTGAACTTTCCACATACATTTCCTGGTGTCTGATAATTACATTAGGGTGGTGAGTTCTTAATCTCGTTTCAGGAATTAAGTCACCTGGTGAGTACAATGAAAGGTGTAGCTTCATGGTGCTTGGTGGTTCCTGGAACACAACAGTGTTTCAATACGTACCGTGTGCGTTAGTCATGACTTGTGGCAATAAATCCAAGACGTGTTAACTAGTTTTCTTGCACTGAAGTTACTAATGCATTCATGAGATAAAATGAATTTTGCAGTTTTGATAAAGCTGTGTTATTTTTATTTCCTATCTGCATTCCTCGTGTTGTATAATATATTAAAAAAAAATAACTGTCTTTTTTCAGATAAGAAAAAATGGTCAACTTTACAACAGTGAATACAGCTATTTGAACCTGCAAGTCTTTTTACGCATTATGGAAGTTGTGTGTCTAATATGCTGGACATGGCTCTGAAAGTGTTCTACTACACACAGTGTCTGCTTTTATATAGTTAGTTTATTTGTGGGAGAGCTTTCACTGAAGGATTCCATAAAATACAGATAAATTGAAGAAATGGCTTGAATGCATGATTACCGGAGTGCTGAAGATAAATGTGTGCAAATGGAAAACGCTGAACAAATTTAGCCCTTTGCATTTGCCTACATACTTTAACAAAAGGAAAGAACAAATTAAGCCAGTGAGATGCTGGACACGCTTATAGCCTGTGCCTTAAAACTAAGAGAGGATTAGGTGGCTCTCTGTCCTACTTTCTGTAGTTGTGTCGACATAATAATCATACAGGCCACCTTCAAAATATCATTGTCCGCATCCTCAGAAACTTGGCTTGTTGAGCATTTTGAAAAAGTTTTTGACATAAAACCCATGGGGTTTTAGACATTAATTTATAAACTGGACAATAAAAGTATCTGTTGGATAATGGACAGGGTATTTTTTAAGGGGAAACAACAGCTAAGTGTTACATTTAACAAGAGCCGTGGACCACTCGTATTTTAAAAAGTGCAAGAATTGAATGTCCTGCTTACACCGAAATGTATATGTGCCACAGGATTGCTGCACAGGGTTTTGTGTTAATGCCTTACGGGGACCTCAGATACTACATATACTACAAAAGAAAAGTGAGTTGATATATGTCACTGACTGCAAATGGGTTGGGTTGTAGGTTAAAAAGTTTTCCGTAAGTTGTCTGCATTTTCCCTTAATGTCTGTCTTTTACAGTAGTGCTTTGTTTCTAAGCGTGACCACCACCAGGACAGCTTGGTTCAGTGCAAACACAGTCTCTTTCAGCCAGAACATTCCTAACGTTAGCTTCCTTTTTTTTTCTCTCCTCTCCTTCTCCCCTGCCCCCTCTCAGGTTGGAAAGGCTGGTGGACGTCCTGAGGAAGAAGGTTGGAGCAGGGACCATTAGGACCGTGATCTGATTGAAAGCTCTAGTCTAAGGAAGCATTCACATCTGGTGACCAGGCTGCTTCATTCAGCACTGTGTAAACACTAAAGCCTTAACTTAGCAAACAGTTGTTAGAAGTGGGACACTCCAGCGACATTCCAAGCTGAGATAAAATCAAATCATAAATGTTTAACTACTTTGCTGCTGAGTTCTGTGATTTGTTGAAATGTTTCACTGCAAACATATATTTGTTTTTAAGCAGATGCATTGTGGCACTGTGTACTGTGAAAAATGATGTAGATGCTTATTTTATGTCTGTCCTCTCGGTGTTACTAGACTGTAGTCTGCTGCAAGGCACAGCTTGATCATGTTTTCAAATACTGCAGGCTTCAGGTGCAAAATCCTGCAAAGCAGTTTCAAAATTTAAGTCCCTTATGTTATTTGTGAGACTGCAAACAGTCCAGTATTTGTATGTTAAATATATTAATTGATAAAGTAGGTTCAAATCCAAGAAATATCTCTGGCTAGTATATTGGAGATTTTTTCCTCCTTACTCATAGCCCATTGAATTGCAGCTAGTGACTGTGCTACATCTAAGGGAAGGATACATGTATAGCTTTATACAACGGTTGAATAGCTACTGCTAGTACATGGCATTTTCAGCGTACATTAAAAAGAAATGTACAGTTAGGTTTCACTGGAGGTACAGCTTCATAAATTGCAACATGAAAGCCTTGTGACATTGTACAGTATCTCAGACAGTGGGGAAGGTTTCCTGTTTGTATTTAGTCACTTCTCTGTCCTTTCCTATGAGGGAAAATCTCTCAAATATTCAGAAACCACCTTACAGAGTCAAAATTTGCCTTTTCAGTGTAAGGTGGGTCACTCACCCCTTTCCTCCAAGACTTTTTGCCTGCTTCTTCTAGACCTCTGATTGCTCTGCAGTGCAGTAGTACTATCCAGGTTGGGTTTGAGGCCAGACTGCCAACCCTCTGCTTTGTGTACTCCTGAAGTGCCCTGGGACTGAACTCAAAGGCTGAAGGATAGACTCCTACAGGGAGGGGAGAAATTGAGGGGTGAGGAGGAAAATTTGGGGTACTCGGACATTATAGACCTTACAGATACAGGAGAGTCGGACCTAGGGTTATATTTGTGACCCAGACATCTCCCTGTATTCGGTATGTCTTTGTCACATGACCAAAGGTGAGCAGAAGGGTCAGGTCAGTGCTCATATAAACCTGCTCAAGAAGGCAGCTGTAATCTCTAAGCAGCCCAAATTCAGTAATGAATCTCAGGAGCGTGGTGGGCTTTAAGCTACTCCCAGGACCAGCCAGCTCAGGCAGGGTGGATGTAGCTCCTAAGGCTTCCACTTGCCTACTCTGCTTTGTGTTTAATGTTGTTATGCTGTCTTCCCTCTTAATGTTTGCTTGTACAGATGTCATGATAGGGCAGTCTAGCTGAAGAAAATGAAATTTTAATTTTGGATAGGGGTGACATTTCAATGCCTGTTTTTCCTTTCAAGCACTTCCATGTTAAACCTTCATCATCTGCAGACCTAAGATCCTCCTAGTTTCAGTCAACCAAACCTAACCCCTTGCAGGGAGATGAGTAGCATTCCTCCAAGCCAAATTTACCCAAGTCACTTCTAGAAACTTCTGCAGTGCTCCTTTTTGACCTTTGGTCAATCCTAAGATAGCCAGTGAGTCTGGAGTCTCTCCCCGACACTTACTCCGTGGGAAGAAAGTTTAATGCTTCCAGACCAGAGGACTGTCACCCCCCAGCTCCCAACCCCTTCACCATCTCCTGTGTGCTGCTGTCCAGCGCTTGGGCGACTCAACTCCTCTTTTTCCTACTGTCCTCATTGAGCTTTACTGCACTAAGTGAAAGACAGGATCTCCTGAGCTGTCAGTGCTGTTGAACCATTTCTGCTCTAAGGAAGTGGTGAGGAAGGAATAAAGATAAAAATGTAAGGACTACCATAGTGTGCTAGACCAAAGGTCCAACTGCCTTTGGCAATAACCAGTAGAAGATGACTAGGAAAGGATATAAAGTCAGGCCAGCACTAGTGACTTTTGTCCCGAATGGTCTCCCAGCAATTTGTTATTTAGGGGCTTTCTGAGCCAAAGGTGGTGTCTTTGTATATAGCAGCATTTTTTCATGACCTGTTTTTGAATCCATTTAAACTTTTAGTATCTACTTGTTGCTGTCACGAGGACTTATGCAGTTAATGATGCATTGAGTGAAGAAATACTTCCTTTTCTTTGTTATGAACCAGTTCTATTCATTTGCTATCACCTAGTTTTTGTATTAGAGAAACAGTGAACAACCATGTTCATATTGTTTCCATATCCCTTGTGATTTTACATGTTTGGCATCCTTCCCCCACCATCTCTTTTCCAGAGAGAACCCCTAGTCTCTTGTAAAGAAGCTGTCTCGTGTTTTTAATTGGCCTTGTCATGCTAATCTATTTCTTTTCCAGTTCTGCAGTGTTTCTACTGAGATACAACCAGGTTTGTGCCTGATATTCAAGATACGGACAAATTGTGACTTTAACAGTTGTCACAATTATGTTGTCTGTTTTATTCTCTATGCTATTTGTAATCATTTTTAGCATGGGGTTTGCTTTATGGCAGATTTCTTGGAATTAATATTTCTGTAATAATAACAACAACTCTAGATCTCATTCCTCAGTTATAATATTCAGCTCAGAGTTCATCATAGGGTGCATGAAGACAGAACTGTTTCCTGAATGCATAACTTTTTGCATTTATGGGTACTGAATGTCATCTGTTGTTTTAGTGTGCATTCCCTGGTAACCATGAGCTCCTATTCCATCTCTTCTCACAGCTCATCTTTACTACTCACACTAACATAGTATCATCAGCATCTCCATGCTGAATATGGTGATATGAAATATCACCATCTCCAAATTAGCCCCCTTTTCAAGGTGATTTCTTAGTTAAGTTGAACAACACGGGCTCTGGGGCAAAGATGCCTGTAGGACAACAAGGTAACTTTCCTCCACTGTGAAAATGATATATATATTCTTACCCATTGTTTTAAACTAACTTTTAACTACTTATTTTTCCATGTAAAGATCTCCCCTCTTACTCCTTGGCAGCTTTGATGAGGAAGCTTGTTTGCTAGTTTGGAAATGCAAGTTTACTAAAACAGGGCTTGTTTTCCATGCATGAATGTGCTAAGTTCCTCCTTCCCCTAGGAGTATCAAGAGTCCCCACCTTGCCCCAAGTCTTTCCTCCTCTGAGCGAATAATCTTGTGCGTGCAGGCTTCATACAGCAAGACTGTTTGACCTCCCATCCTCTTGTGTCAGCTGGCTTTGTTTAGGAAAGTAGGATCAGCCAGGCAAAAGCAGTCTAGCAGGCTTAATGTCAGATACATCTGGTTGTGGGTAATACTCGATTTGGTAAAATTAGGTGATAATTTTGCTTCATAATTTTCCTTTTGACACATTGTACCTAAGTGAAAAAATATTTCCTGACTCTGCCTTACGTCTTGTACCAAGTAGCCTGAAATTCAGTGAGCTTTTTAGTTAGGGGGTTTTATCATCCTGTAGATAAATGACTTAGAATCATGATTAAATTAGGTGTTGATTTTTAAAATTCAGCAAGAAATGTTTGTCTTCTTTGAAAAGGGGAAATTTACTGTGCTGAGAGGTGAAGATTTGGAAACGGTTGGGTTCTCACTCTTCCTTGCTAACAACCTGGTGTGTGGTCTTTGGCAAATCCCTTAGTGACAGTCATAAAAGGTATGCAGCCCCTGAAGAGGTGTCTAGGCTCCTCAGGGGAGTTTGCAAAAGCATCTGTGTGGCTAATGTCAAAACACTTTCGCTTCTTCACCAGCTGAAGTGAACAGCAAAAGTCACACAGGTCCAGTAATGCAGGCCCAGCCTTTAGTGCCCTTGGGTGAATTTCTGGCCCCATTGAACCCAGTCTGAGTTTTGCCTTTCAGTGTAACGAGGGCAGGAATTCTAGTCTGGCATGTAGAAATAGATGATAATGATAACAAGGGTTAATTGGCTTTTATCATATAGTTTATTCATTGAGAACTGATTGATGTCCACGCAGAGCTCTGAAGGTGGAAAGAAGCCTGCCCTATATGCAGTGACAAATGCAATTGTCACTTCTGTCCTAATTTATGAGAGAAGGATGAGATTGCATCAGATTATTTACCAGGAGTAGCAATTTGTTTGCCTCCCAATGGAACAGCAGTTCATGATGAAGGGTGGCTCACCATAGGCAATGCTTATGGTGATGGTTGTAATTACTGGTCAAATTAGTGTCCCTGCTGTCTTGAAGAGCACTGAGATACTCAGAAACGTCCTTCCCCTGTGAGATTTTGTGTTTCTCTTGATGATCCGGCAGCACGTTATGCATTGGGAGCCATTTCTGGTATATGCCAGGGTGAAATATGTAAATAGCATCATGTTGGCTCGGGATAAGAGCGTTATTAATGCTTTTCAGCACTGTAATTATATTCATAGTAAGCCTTCCCTAAGCCCTCACTAATTAACAATATTGTGACAAATCAACTTTAACAGAAAAGAACTGTGGACCTTTAGTCATTTAGTACTGTTTTTCATTCAGCCCACAGCCCAAAATTGGTAGCACAGTTTTCTGTACTAGTGTTGGGAAAACTGCTGATATTTGAAAAGTTCAGAGCCAGCTCAGTCTTGTTAGTGGAATTCTGTAGATGAAGTCAGTTTGATTCCTCTTTAAATATATTCACAAGAAAGTAAGATTCATTAGTTAATCATTAATGTAGGGGAATATTAAAACTGGTTTTATAAATAAGCCATCATATTGAAATAGTTTAGTAATGTCAATATGTTGTCACAGGCACATTTATTTATTTATTTATTCCAAATCACAGGACGTTTTACAAGATACCTTAATTTTCAAATTAAATGGCTTTATAAATATTCTTATCAGGTGATCAAGATTTGTAACATCTTTAATCCACGTACACAAATGAACTTGCTATCTGAATGTCAGGATTTCTCTGTGCCTTTATTTTCTTCATTTAGAATAATTCCAGATAAAGGCTGTTAGGTTGTTGTTTTGTTTTTTTTTTTTAATTTGTACCCCAGAAGATTTTCCTCCCATGCAAGAATAAGCCGTGAGGCACATGAAATCACTGACTGGCAGTTTCTCTGATACTGTGCTTGCTATGATCGCAGCGTTACATGTACTGACTCTTATCGCTGTACCATTTCACATCAGGTCTGCAGAACTGGACTTCCTCTGTTTGTTCTTCTCATGCATTGCTAAATAAAATGTATTCACAAGTCCAAAAAACCAAAGTGGTGTTCTCATATTAGGTTGATTATAAGTCAGCTGTTGAGCTTCAGTGGTCTAAACATTTCATTCTTCAGTTTTGTTGGGAGCACACGTGTTCTGGGAGGCTTTTAAACAAATACTTGAAATGGTTGAAAGATTTACATTGCCAGTGCCTAGCTAAATATGTAGTCTTTAGAAAAGACATGGTTTATTTTGGCACCATTTGAAAAACTCAAATATTTTAAACATTTGTTAAGTTCGAGCTTGCACATTTGAACTAAAAGTTTGCATTCCAAAATTGCATCTCGGGTTACCTGTCTCTCTCTCTTTTGTATTTTATAATCCCTTTATTAAAATAGCCTTTGCAAAAGGACTTGGGTTTTGGGGTTGTGTGGTTTTGGGGGGTTTTTTGTTAATTGTAAAATATTGCCAGTAACTTAATCAATTTTAAGGTAACATTTACCTGGTAACTCTATTCAGCTAAACATCAGAAATGCAATGCCAGAAGTGTTTTCAGAATTTAGGGCTACATGTTGGTAGCCAAGACTTGGTTGTAAAATTAATCAAATACAGGAATAGTGGCCAAATCCTGCAGTGCTTTACTCTTAGTCATACTATGTACTGTGGTGAGTAAGTACTAACCCTGATGGTGAGTACAGGGCCAGGCAATAAAGAAAACAAGTTGAAAAGGTGTACTGAACTGATAAAATAGAATAGCTCAAGGAAAAGGAAAAGCTGTCTTTCACCTGGGGTTGGTTTTCTTTTCCTTCCCTTGGCAGAAGTGGGGGGGCAGGGACAATGTTTAGTCTAATTTTTTATTTAAAAAAAAATCACCTTTTATTTTCTTGTAAGTTTTAACCTGAAACTTGTACTGAAACTTAAAAAGTTGAGAATGTATAAATTGAAACCACCACATTTTGTTTAAAGCCTACAAGAGCCCCYGTTCAACAAGTCCTGGAGCACACCGTTACAATTGTGCACGTGCTTTGGTGTGTTGCCCAGCCAGCCGCCAGCTGCAAAGGGTCATACTCTTTTCTGAGAAGCTGTCATCAGGAGGAGTTTGGCATGTTTCCTCCATGGCTACCTTGGGCCAAAGGTCCAAACAGTGTCACGTTCACAGAAGTTCATCATTATTTGAATAGCTTCTGAACATGATAGAAGCAGATCCATTGTCATATGGTAAAACAGCAATATACCTCGTAGAACTGGTCACAACTGCTTCCCAGTGGCCGTGCTAAAGCAAGGTTATGATAAACCTTGCAGAATATATTACATGAATTTACGATTATTAATACTCACACATGAATGTGCACACTGTATTTCACATAAAATTGAAAAATATAATGGTTTCCCAAAGAATTCAAAGGATGGAAACGATGGTATATTTGTTCATGAACTAACTATTAGCAGAACTAATTCCAGAGCCAAACTTATAAAAGCAAAAAAAGAAAATCAAAAGATTAAGATGCAAAAATTAAAAACTACTTTGGTACTACTGTAATTCATTGTCTGAAGCCTCAGGACTTTGTTCATTAGTATTTGACTTCCACTGATGTAGTGCCACTATTTCACAAGTTTTGTGATCAAAGAGGTAAAGTGTTTTCAAAAATCAGTCTATGAGAAATGAGGCTACTGGTGTCTAAGTTGATATAGATATCAACTTACAGGTATCAGCTTARAAGTTGAAATTTTGCTTCGAAGCAAGATTTCAAATATCTGTAAGTAAGAATCAGCTTTTCAAAAAATTAATTAATTTCTTCACTTGGTTATTTAGCTTATTCAGAGAACATACTCAACTCAGATGCAGCCTCTGTGAAAGTATACTAGACTAGAAGGAGAATAACAAACAGTAGGAAGTCTCCATCAACACATGCTCATAGCACTAATATCACCCCATTTGGTGCTTTAACATGCTATATAAAATTATCAGTTTTGTTTCTTCCACTTTATATAGGGAAAATTTTCTCTCTCACCCCTAACATTCTACCAATGCATGGAGAACATCAGTATTACAGATGATGGTTACTAAACATTACTGGTAGAGATAAGCAAGAGAGGGAGACACATGAATAAATAAAGATTAGGAATGTGATCGGCTATGGCATTTGTTATATCAGTTTTAAAATGGCAGTGGCAGAAAATGAAATGCTTCAAGCTATGACTGTGGTATGGCAGACCAGTGCTACCACTTGATCGTATTCTCACTGGTGGGGATGCTACCCTCATCCACAGTCCAAAAATCCACATCATTGGATATGGATATGGAGCTCTGGGCCTCCAAAACACCATATCAAACATGGGTTATGAGCTCTCAATGTGTGATCCAGTCAGCAAACTGAGAAAGATGTGGGTAAATCATAGCTTTGACTTGGACTCTTCTTCCCATTAGACAAGGAAGGCACAAATCAGGACACCTGGACTGCCCTGTTGTTGCTAACGCAGTGTAACAGAGAAAGTGCAAGACAGAAATTAAATTTTGACCAGAACAGCTGAAAGGAATTGGGTGAAATCCAAAAATGCATGGGTGTGGAAGCTTTGCCTGCTTCAGACGCAGAAAAGGAGGAAAAGTTGTTACAATGAGTGACAGAAGTACTTTGCTTTGCTTACTCATAGAAGTCTCGAAAACTTCATGGAAGTCAAAGYAAGATACAGCTGTTGTAATATTTGAAAGTAGGTGTCTCACTGAGGTCAAAGTTGGTGTGTGAGCATAAGGCTAGGAAATTCGTTGAAATTTGGTTGTGTTCAGTTTTTTCACTAAATTCTAGGTTGATAGGGCAAGCTACCTTGGTTCTAAATTTCAAATAAAACAACATTTCTAATTAACATTTAGCTGTTTTGGTCACTGTATAATCAATATGAAAATCGGCAGTGTCCCCCCTACTTCTCACAGGTTGAGCAATAGAAACGGCAGTTGTCCTATCGCTAAGGCTTTCTTGGTATAAATATGACACAAAAAGTTATGATATCAAAATAGTAAATATTGAATTATATTTAATAGGATCTGATCCCTTCTACAATTTTCACCAATAAATCTCAGCACACATTTAAAAGGAAAATGAATAACAATAGTACTTTATCCCCAAACTGGTAAAAGAAATGCCTAAGTGAGCATTTGACTGCATGTTGTATTTCTTCACTCTGGGCCTGATTAGAATTGACTAAACTAGACTGAGGATTTTCCAGGCAGATCTTACCACCTCTATTGGTGCAGGCAGCGCTCCCAGATGTCAAAGCACTATTCTGGCTCAGGTGTACTTGTGAAATGCCACCTCTAACCATCCACAGCTCTTTATCACATTTCTAACGGTTCCCACTCTCTGGCTTAGAAAGTCGTGGCTTCTTCTGTCCGAGTGAGTAAAGAATGAGCAGGGTTTGGTTAACCTAGCTGATTTTGGCTTAGCCAAAAGGGGGCTAAGAGGGGCTGCAGCCTTTTCAGTGGGCCAGAATGGTGACCACTGGGAACACCTGGAAGATCTGGTCCTTGCTAATCTACAGCTCTCAGGGATTCATTCTGGACTGTCTCCATTATTGGTCCAAGATAATGAGTTACCACTGTATGAATAAAAGTAAGGGCCATGTCTATAGCAAAGTTGTCATTCGGTGGCTTAAATTTTAATGTGCTCAGTAGTTGCTTTAAGTCAAGCTATAAAATCATATCAGCAACAAATTTTATATGTACAAAAGGACTTTTGTAGTCTTTAAGAAAAATAATACCCCTGTTGGACTGCTTTATAGACTAATGTTTGGCTACTGGGCCATGGAAAAAACTCTGGAGCTGGTTACAGCTTCCCAGAGGAGTCAACAAAACTGAATTTTACCATCCTAATGTATTTTGTTTTTTCCTCTTGCCAGTAGCAGCAATGTTCAGCTTTGCAGAAGGGAGAGGGGCTCCCTCGGAGGCAAAGGGGAACCTACGGAGTTTCAGGGCATCCAGAGATATAGGGGTGATACTGTGAAAGTGAGTGGTTTTCTAGGGTATCTGTCATAGGGAATGGGGCTCAGAAAGGTTAGTGTGGTCTTGGGGACCAACTGTTCCCCCAAGGGATATTATCCTGGGGGGCAGCTGCATTGTGTGCAGTAACTGAGGTTCAGCAGCAGCACGATGTAGGCAGTCATGCCTTCTGCTGACTAGATGACCCATGTTCCCCCTTCCCTAGGGGTACAGGATTCCTCGCCTGGTGCACACACATGCACCACCAAGGTAGAGATGCTCACTTGGCCCTTCATGCTGTATGACCACTGGGGCCCAGACATGTCCTATACTGAGGTAAGTTCTTCCTTAATTCAACAGATCCCTATAAAAGCCAGCCAAATAAATATTGATCAGACCAGCTGTGGCCAAGAGGGGTGGTGCTGCATGTGCTGGTGAGCCAAGTGGAGAAGGAGAGGTCAAGACAGAAAGGGAGAGAGGAGTGGTGGAGGGTGACTGTGCTTTACAGATCCTTGTAGGGTCTTGAGATACCATTCGGCTGTGGGGTCCCAGCAGACAAGAAACCACTGGCCTCTGTGTCCATAGAGGATTGGACCATTCCCACCCTTGACAACAACTAATGCCTGCCCATGCCTGAAGTCACCTCTGTTTTAGTCAGGCAATCAAATCTCAGCCTAAGCCATTTACTGAATCCGATTGTTGGCGTACATTCAGTGTTTCTGCACATCCTTGCTAGAGTAACTCATCACAGGTGCATGAACCAGGGCTGTGCCCAAATGATGGCTACAACTCTGCATGTCCAGATTACCAGGTCAGGCAGTGCAGGAGAAGCAGATCCCTAGAGCAAAAAGGTGGCATGGAGCCCCCCACGGCCAACTTCTGTGCATTTGGGGCTAGCTCCATGCTGGTCCCTGATCTGGGCTGCCTGGTAGCAGGCGATAGAAGCACATCTCTCAGTATCATTTCTGTGGTATCCTGAGTGCATCGAGACTGCTTGGGGATGTGAACCAAAGCACAGAAAGTGGAGCCAGCTGGGAGAGTGGCTTTTAAAGTGCACCCCTAACAAAAACCAAAACAAAAATGTAGATGCATCCTAAGTGAAATCTGCCTCAGGAATTTGGTCTTTGGAGACGTCTGTTTTGCACAGAGCAGGGCTCACTCTGCTGGACTGCGATTCCCCTATTCTCACCCAAAGGCATTGCATATGGGACTAACTGCTCYCATTTATAGTACTGTTGGACTAGACTTTGCTCACCTCCTGAGAGCTGAAGTGCAAGAGAAGCAAGGACAAAGATGTGCAAACTCACCCTGTGCTCTGTGTTAAGCAAAGGCTTGACTAAGGGTTGTGCTGCTGGTGTGCAGGGATATCTGTGGAGAGTGAGAGGGACTGCTCTTACCTGCACAACTACACAGCACCAAACATCTGAATRCAGCAACAACTGCCATAGCATGCACTGGAACGAAGGCCAGAAACCTTCACAGTTTTGTTTTTCTTTGATCACATAATGGAGAAACTCAGCTCAATTGCTTTTCAAGCAGCTAAATGCCCTGCTTCCTCCACATTTTGCTTGTCTGCTCATGATAACTTTATTTCCCCAGAGCTCTAACAGCCACTAGAGTGAGACTCTTATAAATCTGAACTGCCTGTGCCTAAAGAAAATACGCTTTCATCAGTGTGTGTTTTTGTGAAATCCCACAGGACTGTTCTCAACAGTCCTATATAGCAAATCCACAACTGCCCATTGTAAGTATCCACCCTGAATTTCAGTAATGGTGTTATCCTTGTAACTTTCCAGTCATTGAAATCTGGTCTGCAAATGACTAACATTACATGTTACGAGGTGTTTCATCCAGAACTTCACCCTTGCACAGCCTCATTTCCTGTAGAGCCAACCATTTGTTATCAGGTGACCTGCTACCTACTATCTCATTAAAAGTCATATTATTTTTTTTCAGTGTTATTGACATTTTATCTTCTTAGGGCTCTTCTAGAACCACCTGCTGCAGGTGTCTAACTAGGTGCTGTGACTATTACTTTCCACTAGTAGTAAAGCGAGCCAAGGTCTGGCAGGCTGAACCACATATTACCCTCTTGACCCAGGATGTGTAGGAGATATACCACCACCTGCCATAGGCATGTCCTGTTCCCTCCTTCACCCCACCCCACCCCCCCACTTGCAAAACCTGTGTTTATGTGTTTAGTTCCTATTCAGTTACTCTTTTACCTAAGTGATTTATATACAACACATGTATCTAGCTAGCTACCATGTCGATTTATGGTGATTATAATATGTGCATATAATATAGTTCAACCCAGAGAAAAAGATTTCCTTGGCTTGAAAAGCTAATGTGCATTGTAAAGGTGAGAAACCCTGTAGAATGGTTCAACATATGAAAACCACGTGGCAGGCTCCTCCTCCTTGATTTACTGTTGCTTTTCTGGTGCACTCACCCTAGGAAAGCTGGATACCAACCAGAACTGCATTAATTCCAGCACCCCTTGGCCTGTTAGCCACCCCTAAAGCAGGTCCCAGACCTTTAGATGGAACTATAGATGTGTGAGGAATTACAGATCCCTGACTAAGGACTCCATGGAGAATCTACTGCTGTTACTGAACTTGTTTTCTAGTCTGTCTTTGTCTTCTTTCAACTTCAGACCAGAAGGTCTCATTAAACTGCTTTTTCCTGAGAACTTAAAGAGCAATTTGCTATCCCAAATTCTTCCCTATTTTGATAATTGGAGACTGTGAACAGATTGCCATTAATCTTCTCTTGGATAAACTGAACAGGGCAAGTTTCTGATATCACTTATCAGGTATTGCTCAGACAGTAAGGCATTTCTAATTCTTGGGCATGCAGATTCTTGAATTGGACACAACACTCCTTTCCTGCTCTCAGACATGGTCTGTATGGAGCTGATCTCTCCCTGCCCTTACTGTGTACTTTCCTGATTCCAAGGAATGTGCTCGTTCTCTAAGGCACAGCATCACCCCAGGACCTCATGCTCAGTGTCAGTCCTAGAGTCAGACTAGATGTATTTGTGGTCCATTCCTCCCTAAAATTTTCTGGATGTGGAAGAGACCAGACAGAAAATAATCTGAGGCAGAAAACAATGATGAAAGAGTAAGCTGAAAGAAAGATGGTAAAATAGAATTAGGAAGCTCATTTCAGTGAACTCTGCTTCATTAACACTGATGTCTGTATCCTGTATTTTTGTTGCTGGACCATGAATCTTCCCCAATATGGAAAGAAATAGGTCCCTGTCATAACCATCTGAAAGTCAAAAGAGCTGAAGCCAGGTAAATGTCTAGTAAGGCTGCTACAAAAAAAAAAGTGAAGTGATTGTGTAGTTAATCTTGTTGGTTTAGTTGTGTTCCATGGTGATTTTAATTACACTGTAATTTGAGCTAAGTTAAAGGATGGTAAGAATAGTGGCTGGGTAGAGGTTAGTGGAATGTGAATGGCAAGAAGTGATTTTGGGGGCAGATCTGATGGGCAGGAATATTGCTCCGCTCCTGGGGAGGGGGTGAGGCTGTTCTTGGCATGAGCATGACAGGGAGCCATGCCAAGAGGCAGGCAGGGCTGGCAGCGAGGGATGACAGCTGCTGAGTAGGAAGAGCGATACTGCACTGACCATGAAAAGGTGGTGAGAAATACTGCACTGATGCTGGTTAAGAAGGAGGAGGTCAAAAGCAGGACTCAAAGATGTAAGGAAGGATATCACAAGAACAGAACTGCAGAGCTGAATGCCAGCACTGAGCATCCACCCTCCCTGGCAGACACTTCGTGAAATCTATGGGGCTGTACCTTGAATTCACTTGAGTTTTGCCCTACCTGACAGCAGTGTCTGCCCCTCACAGCTAGAGGGGTACCCAGCTGGTAACTTAGCTTTCAGGTCCATCAGTAAAGGCTGCATTCAATCGTCAGCTATGGCACTGATGGACCCTAAATTACTACTGTCTGATTAAGCAATGCTGTCAGAGCTGTATGCTCTGCAGCACTTGAAAGAAATGTTATTTAGGTGGACTGGTGTGGAGTGGCAGTAGTTTTTGACCAAAGTATTCCTAGGAATGTTAACACTCAGGTTGAAATACACCTAGCATGGCTACCTTGGACTGTAAAGCCATGTAAGATGCATGAAGCAATCACTTCTTGAGTCTGTGCTGCAGCCTTCTTATGGTAATGAGGAGCTACTGAACACTCATTTTACTGATGGTGCAAAATATTTTGTTTTGATGGGGAAAATGAGGCACAGCTCAGAAAAGACAGGCTGTTTTTTGTGTTTCTGTAGTATGTACTGTGTACGTGGCAAATAAGTCTTATTACTGAGGGGAGAAATGGTAGTTTGTGCTGGCATATAACATATTTCAATGTCTCATATGTCTTAAAAGACAAAAGCAGTCACAGAGATGACAAATGGCCCTGAGCATGGCAGCGCTGGCTGCACCCCTCTAGTTAGAGAGCAGTGCGTGGGCGGAGGTCCTGTGGACTCCTTTGAAAGCCAAGAACTCCCCTATAGCAAACTCATACTATCTCACGGCACCAAGACCACAGATTTCCCCTTTGATTTTCAAGAGCTCTTGTCATACCAAAGAAAAGCCAGCATTAAATGAGTGCCACCTTTGCCCCTGCACTTTGGGGAGCTCTTATCACAGGAGAGACCGCATTTCTGCTTCCAGATTTTGGAAGGACACAGAATCTATTGCACTCTCTTACAGTGCCCTGGAACATTGGCTCTAAAGCAGAAAACTAATGATGGACAGGTTGCAAAACAAATTCTATGAAGTTTGCTTTGTGAAGAAGCTGATCCAACCTTTTTTTCCTTTTTTTTTTTCTTTTTTTTTTTCCCCAGCAAAAGCAGATCTCAGAGTAGCTAGCTGGAAGCCTCGTTGCCTTTTTCAGGTACAGCACCTAATTTTGTAGATTTAATAGCAAAATTCATATTCTATTTCCTTTTGTTATATACTCGCATAGATGAGATTTTAATTTACTTTTTTTCCAAGGGTAAACGTATGGATTTCCAAGCCATACAAAGTAAGAACTGTGCCATTTTAGTAAAAATTACTTGAAGTCTATGTATTATTTTCATAATCCCATCTTCCACTCCTGTATATCAGCATTTTTTCTGTATAGACTCTGTGACTTGTATGCGGTCTTGCTTTTGCTATAGCCGTTTCTTGAGAGCAGGATCAATCCTGCTCCTGCCAGGTGCTGAAACTGCTGAACTCGCTTCGGCTGAATAAAAGCCGTGGGTGCGACACCAGCAGCTCTTAGCTCCCCTCTGTGGAATGCTACATTTGTATTAACATGTATCTTTCTTTGTGATTTTTTTAACTGAAAATGATGCCCTTTAAAATCTCTTCCTGGAGAGAGAGAGAGAGAGGTTGAGAAGGAGAGAGAAAAAATACACTCCCCTTGGAATTTAACCTTAATTTGAACCAAGATCAGTGAAAGAAAAGCACTTTCGTGCATTGTTCACCAGCTCCACCCAGCCAGCCCCTTATCTAACCTGAGTCTCTATTGCCTATAGCTTTGTAACTTTTGCAGTAGTACGCTCCACATGCTCTTACATGCTTTAAAACCAACCTGGAGACACTGTGACATTATAATACCAAGAAACACCTAATGATCCTGTCTTGCAAGTCCTTAGACTGCACAGCGCGGCAGCAGGGACCATCCTTCCACGGGTTTATAAAGGGCCTGGTGCATACTGCAAATAAACAGCTGTGGTTATTCCTGACCACTGGCAAAGGTGACAGCAGCTTCTGAAACCCTTGAGTCAGCCTCTCCCTACACCCCAAACCAGGAGATTTTTAAACATTAGTAACTCTTCCTTTTAACCTGATTCCTCGGATTTCTTTTGCCTTTAGAGGGAAGCAGCCAACCCTTGATTTGCATGACGTCAGCTCAGGGTCAAAATACAACCTTAAACACACACATAAAAAGCAAGCTTCCTTGTTTGCTGTTCAGAGGCGGACTTCCACTGTATGTCTCCTATTGTCTGCATGGGGGGGAACAGCCAGTAGATTGCTTTCCTATTACTTTTCACTTCCTAGAAAAGGCAGACAGCTGCTCCAGGTGTGGTCCACCTCCATGCTATCCCCTATCAGCCATCTGCTCCCTGCAGTCATCTTCCTTTCCCAACATCCCTCAGTTTCTCCTGACTTGTGACCACTCAGTCCACCTTCCCTCGCTTACTGTCTGCTTTATATCCCTTCCTTCCACGTCCTCAATCTTTCCTCCAAGCCCTTATTGCTCATTATTCCCACCCCTGCTTCTCTCATGCTCCACAGTCACAGGCCCTCTCCCTGGTTCTCCGGGGTCTTGCGTGAGCCTGGCTTCCCCAAGCCCATGGTCCTTTTTGCTGAGTGCTATGTCCCTTCACCTGCAGGCAGATGTGGCAGACACTTGGCAAAGAGCAACAGGTGGTGCCACCCCTGGCAGTGAAAAAGGTGTCCATCACCTGGGGAGCAAAATTCTTAAAACTGAAGGTAAGAGTCAGGCATTCACAACGACTGCTTGAAATAAAGACCAAATATCGTGCAGCTCAGAAGGAAAGAGAGGATACTATTAAATGCACCAGTGGCTTGCCATGTATCCCCCCCGTTTTTTAACAACCGCCAGCTGCTTTTCTATTAAAGAGGTGTTTTGCGAAATGCCACTTTTTTTCATTCTAGATAGCCTAGTAATAAAACCCTTCAAGGAAATACTCTATATAGCATTGTTCTTACAGTCCTCGAGTGTTTGAAGGACCCCTTGGAATGAGTGTGCACCAGAAGACGGGAGGGAGGAAGCAGGAAAAATTGAAATAAGAAATATCAAGGAGACACGGTCAAGCATGAATCATTTCAGTCTTTCAGTTGAACCCGAAGCAAGATCAGATTTCACATCCACCCTCGATGAGGCTGGCATTTTCACACACGCACTGCAAACCTGTTGGCATGGAGGTGACTTGATTTCATGGTCATTACAGTGGCCATTGGCATATATTTAAGCCCAACTTAGATGAGGGGATTTGGGGGTTTTAGGGGCTTTTTTCCATTTTTTTTTTTAAGAAAACCACTGATCAGAAGAACAGTCAGTCGTGCTTGAAAAATAAATAAATAACCTTACAGGCAGGTAGGCAGTTTTTAGTAGATACCCACCCGCCGGGGAGCTGCAGCCCAGGCGCCTCAGTGGTGGCTGGAAGCGCAAGTGACCCCACGGAGGAGTGAAGGCGGCTGCAGCCTCGCGGAGCGCTGCGGGGGGAGCACAGGCGCGGGGCTCTGCGCCCCGGGAGCCGCCGCCGCCGGGTGCCTCTGCCCCAGGTCGCTCCGGGGAGGAGGAGAAGGAGGAGGAAGAGGAGGAGGAGGAGGAGGAGGAGGAGGAGGAAATCCCCCGGTGTGCGGGAGTGCTCGGGCCGCTGACCGCCCCGCGGGGACTGCCCGGCCGGCCGCTGCCTGCAGCGATGGGCCGGGGCTGGCTCAGCAGCCGGGGCTGGCGGGGCGGGGGGCACTAAACCCTTGCCTTAAGGAGCTGGGGGGGGGGCGGATTTCAACACAGCCACAGGCTGACAAATGTGCCAGATCCTTCGCCCGCTCCCCAGTGCTTTGCAACGGGCGGGCTGGCAGGGCAGAGGCACCGCCGGTCCCGGCTCCCCGCCTCTCCCGCCCGCAGCACCGGCAGCGGCCTCCCCGCCCCCACCGCTCCGGGACCGACAACCCCCCTGCCGTCGGTGGCAGCCGCACACCCGGGACCGGTGTGTGCCTGCGGGACGGGGGAGGGACGGGGAAGAGGGGAAATCCCCGCGCGTTGCTGAGGGCGTGGGCTGCGTTTCGGGTCCCCCCGCCCGGCGCTCCGCAGCCGCGTTAGTCACCGCCTGGGGCGCCGCAGTCGGCGGCAACGCCGACAGCAGCCGGCCGGGGAGCCCCTCCGCCCCCCAAAAGGAGGCGAAGCCCCGTTAACCGCTCTGAAGCCGGCGAGACGGGGAGGGCGCCGGGCAAACCGGCCTGTTACCCACTGTAATCGCAAACGTCTTTCGGTGGCCCGAGATTTAATTCCTCCTGTGATCATTTTGAGACATCCCTGTGTTTAGTAAGCCGAACAATAATTTTGTAATTAAACCTGTGTTATTTTGGAAAACCTCTTTTCCTTTCCTTTCCTTTCCTTTCCTTTCCTTTCCTTTCCTTTCCTTTCCTTTCCTTTCCTTTCCTTTCCTTTCCTTTCCTTTCCTTTCCTTTCC